>NW_010578861.1:39420-96644 GCF_000705375.1 Tinamus guttatus | reverse complement strand
TCCCGCCGCTGCCCTCGCGGGGGCCAGCGCGGGCGCCGGGGAGCCCCCGCTGGGAATTCCCTTTTATTCCTGTGATTTTAATGGTCTTTGGGCAACTCTGTAACCCCTCCGGTGGCACCGCTGGTGCCTTTTCCTAAGGAAAGAGCGGGGGAAGGAGCAGGGCTGGGGCAGGGGACACCGCAAAGCGGTGGAGCTGCAGGTGTTTCGGTCTTTTACTTTTGCTTTTCTTACAACCGGGGTTCGTATAACCCCACACTGTTGCAGTTAATTATGTGTCAGTCCGGGTGCCCTGGCTCTCTGCTCGGAGCTCTGTTTTTTAAAGTCGTTTTTACCTGTTTTTGGTCACTTACAAAGCTGTGATGCTGTCTTGTGTTTCGCCCCAATTTTCCCCTTCTTGCCCGTGTGTAATACAGTTAACCATGAAAAGTAATTAAGTGGAAAATGTGACTTGTTGAGAGTACTTTAATTAATGTCCCGAAATTGTTGTTCATGAAACTCTCCTATGGAAAAAACAGCTGATCCCAAAACTTGGACACGCTGCTCGTCTCTCCCGGGAGCAGGACTAAACACCGTGTGTCATCGGTAATTTGCCCTCTTATTTCTTCCTGTTGATGGTGATAAACAGACGAGGTGTCTGTCTGACCAGGGAGAGCCGCCTTGCTCGAAATAACCTGATAATCCTGGTATCTTTAGCAGCACTTGGAGTGACCGCTCCGAGCGGGAGCCCGTGGCAGGGAGGTAAATTCCTGGTCTGCTTTTTTCAGGTGTTAGTCCTCGGCACGAGGCGCTTTTCTCTTTGGGAAACTGGAGCGCAGGAGAGTTTCGTGGCTTTATAAATAGGTGCCCGTGTTTGACTATTTCTGTAGCTCTGGAGGTTGGTGATCTTGTTTGATTTGCTGCTTTATTCCCTGGAAAGAATAATCCTCTTCTGAGAAGTCTTGTTTTTGTTCCAGTAAGATGCTCAGGAGCTGGTACACACGTGCACCTCACACTCACTTCCTTTTTCTCCTTTTTCGCAGTATTTGCAAACAGTTTTTAGTTCAGAAAGGAAGGGCTGTGATCGATACTCGTAATGGGTACGTTTAAGGTCCTCATCACCATTTGGAACTGAATGTTCATGCAGTTGAATTTCCTGTTGTATGTTTTGGTGCTAACTTCTTTTTAATTCTGAATATAAATATTTTAAGGGATAAAATAAGATCCTGAGCTATCTGAACAAGCATTTGAAAACCTAGTTATTTTAATTCAGTGTTTGTAGTAGATTTTTTCCCTCTCACGTGGAATGCAATACAAACATAACTTGCTAGTGAGTCTGTGCGCTCCGTGCGACGCTTCAGCTCTTCCAGCACTGGATTTCTCCCAAGGCGGAATCAGCTCATCCCATTTCAGATGGTTGTTCCCAGCTGTATCCATAGCTACCTCATAGCAGCAGGGCTTCAGCGCGAGCTCCGAGTTCTCCACGCTGTGGGGTCGGCTCGGGACGGCGGTCGGTGCTGGACCAGGGGCACCGTGTCCCGGTGCTGAAGGAGGTGCCGGCGCGGGCAGGAGCGCGGAGCCGCGTGGTGCTGTTCTCCCTGCAGCTGGCAGGGGTCACTGGAAAGCAATGGACATTTTTCCTTTCCCGATTTCCCAAAGTTACCTGCGCTGTCTTCCCAAGCCTGCCGTAAATATCGCATCCCCCTTACTTAGACTAGAACTTTTCTGAAGCGTTTATATGGAGTAACGTATTTCTTGTCTTTTTCCCAGAATCTTTGTGAGTGAGATTAAAGCCATTCAAAAGTGCGCTAGTTTCCCTAGGAAAGGGGCAGACGATGGGGAGCAATGCTGGGTGGAAAACCAGGCTTACTCCTTATGTCCCTGGAGCAAGGTGTAGGCCTGTTCTCTGTCATGTTATTTTTTTTGCTTTAAGAAAGAAACAAGGCAAAAGTCTTCTAGGATACCTGTATTGAAGGTATTTTACCTCCTGCCAGTTCAAGGACAACTGACGATGATTGCAGGTTTTGGCATGGAAAAGAGGAGACCAAAAGTTTTCAGCTTTATGGTTTTCCCCTTCTGTTTACAGTCCTAGTGCTCCTACCCATAAAGGTGCTTCCCATTGGATAGAGAGGAAACACTGGAAGGAATTATTCTCACTTTTTTGAGGAAAATACAAAAAAAAAATTGCCTGTAAGAGAAAAAAGGGTTAATAGTAGGTGGGGATGTAGTACGTTGTTATGTAATGCGTGGGCTTATTTCACATGTTGTCACAGGTGACTTCACGGGGTCCCCTGCAACCTAACATTTATTTTATCTGGTCCAATCTCATCTCAAAACAGGACCAGCTGCAACATCAGAAAAAACAACTGCTCAGTGTTATAGAGATGTTCATTATTTTATCAATAAATTGGGGAAAGTAGGTTATCTCTGAGATTTTTTTTTTCTTTCCGGTGGGGAAGGATATCAGACAGTTCATAGAAGGTTTTTTTTGGAAGGATTGTTTGTTTTTTCCTCTCTCCCTCAATTTCATTTTTTTTACTGGAAATACTCTTCAAATGGTGCCATACATAGTGCCAGTCCTTATTTTATTCAAGGGGTCTTGGGCCATATCCCCAAAAGGCAAGATGACATGTTTCCTGGAATGAGCCTAAGCACTGGATCAAACTTGGATTTCCAAATAAACCTGTAGCTCTTATTCTAAATAATAATAATACCTGCCAGATTGGAGATGTTAGAGCCATGTAATGTCAATTTTTAAGTTGTAGGTGCTTTGCCTGTTGGATGTTGGCCAGCACCAGATGCTTTTTGGGGTTAAGTCGCTGGCAGATGCAATATAATCCACTCCTCGTGTGCAGCTGTCTTGGGGACAGTTTGTTCTACGCCTGCCCTGCTGCTCAGCCTCTTTCTGTTTTTTAGCTGCCACTCTGGGGTCAGGTTAGGTAGACTAATTTTATGACCAAATATGTCTTGCTCATCTCTTAAGAGGTCTTTTTTTGTCCATGAAGCTTGAGATTCCTTAAGCTGTGTCTGTGTTTGCTCTTTCTTTTTTTTTTTTCTTATTGTTGTTATATGTTTAAATAGCTCTTTTCCTTTTGAGCCTGAGGAAAATCTTGGCCTCAGTGACTTCCTGTGGTACTGAGTTTGACAGCCTAATTATGTACTGTAATATAATATTCCTCTGTTACAAGTTTGGCTTTGCTATCCTTTAAGCTTATGCAGTTAATGAGTGAAATCCCCTGTTTAAAGAGAAGCTGTTACTCTGTTCTATTTACTATATTTTTTACATATTTTTTAAGTCTTAAGAAGTGGGTTTTTCAACTGTATAGTAATTCAGAGTCCTTCTTGCAATTCCATCCTTCCCCGATTTTTAAATATTATTTTCCAGATGAAGTACGTGCATTTGGGGTCAGATTGTGGATTAGCAGGGTGATATTGCAGTAGTTCCCCTCTCATTCCCTCTCATCTATTGAGGCATCTCTGGGCTGTCAGACTAGTGTATTGAACAGAAGACTTGACAGGGTTACTGAGTTTGCTATCTTGGTTTGAGATATCTGGTTTTACAGCCTGTAAGTAGTTCATTTTTTCCCCTCCTCTTGTAGATGCCGTTTGCACTTTCGATCTCACGTTCTTTTTATGTGACCTATTCAATGCCAAAGTTCACCTGTCTTCTTGCTAACTGAAGATCGATTGTCAGCTGAAAATGTTGCCTCATCAGTGATCCTTTTCCTTGCCAATACATGAATGCAGTGAACACAGCTTGACTATTCATGGAAACTTGAGCTTTGGAATAATAGGGCAGAACATAATTTCGGGATTTTACGTGGGTAATATGTCATAAAAATTCTCGTCTACTGGTTTAAATAGGAGGAGAGAGGAAACATTCTGAATTGGCACTTGTCGTAGTGGATGGTGAACAGCAGCAGCTTCACGGAGAGGGATCTGGGAGTCCTGGTTGGCAACAAGTTAACCATGAGTCAGCAATGTGCCCTCGTGGCCAAGAAGGCCAACGGGATCCTGGCTGCATCAGGAGGAGCGTTGCCAGCAGGTCCAGGGAGGGGATCCTGCCCCTCTCCTCAGCTCTGGTGAGGCCGCACATGGAGTATTGGGTGCAGTTCTGGGCTCCCCAGGACAAGAGGGACGTGGAGCTTCTAGAGAGGGTCCAGCAGAGAGCTACAAAGATCATTAAGGGACTGGAACATCTATCTTATGAGGAAAGACTAAGCAAGCTGGGCCTATTTAGCCTGGAGAAGAGAAGATTGAGAGGAGATTTGATCAAAAAGTATAAACACCTGAGGGGAGAATGTAAAAAAGACGGGTGCCACCCTGTGCCACGTGCTCTGGGTGTCCCTGCTGGAGCAGGGGGGTTGCAGTAGGTGATCCCTAGAGGTGCCTTCCAGCCTCCACCATTCTGTGGCCTCTGGTGCTAGTTCAGATGACAACTACACGTTTACTAGTGGTACTAAGTTCCTGGAAACTGTTTCTTGTGTGAGGGGCTCCAGCAGTGGTTCAGAAGGGGCAGCAACATGTGGCTGGGGTGAGGGGCAGCCTGTGGCGATGCCCTTTAGAGTGGTTTGTGTGGTGGGTTTGGCCACCCTAATGTTCCTCGTGGCCTGTGTGTTTTCCTTGAGTGCCTTGAGTGAGTGACCTGGGCTGAAGTTCCCTCTGCAGAGCCCTGGGAACCAGCAAGGAACAGGAGGCATCTCCATTTACATGTAAATTTACATGTACATTTACATCTCCATGTAAAATTCTCGAATTTTACATCTCCAGAAGGAGCTGTAGCAGAGATGGCTGCTGGGCCACTTGGGAACTGGGTGAAATACTCAGTGTTAGCTCCGGCACTGCAGTGCGGGCACCTATGTGGACGATAGGGACACCTAAAGACAGCAAATCAGAAAGGTCTAATCCAAACGTAGCTTTGGGAAGGAGATCTGGGGTTCCAAACCTACTTCCCAAGGTTTTGCCAGGGCTTTGCCTCAGGCTGTCATCGAGCAGAAGCCCTCAGAAGCTGGCTGTGATTTGTGTGCCTTGTAGGCACTTAGGTAGGCAGTAAATAGGCCATTTTATTCATACTGGGTGATGCTATTAATTATCTAACTAAATGATTGTAATAAAGAACATTGACCTCAAAGTTTTTATTGTATAGCAGCTTTTCAACCAATGCCAGCATTTCTGTTTCACAAATTTCAGTATATTTCTTTAGAAATGTTTGACCTTCTGAAGACTTGCAGGTCTGAGTGCTTTATCACTTGCTCCTGTGTAGCAGCTAGTTTGACATGTTCAAAAATGCCACTGGACTGAGACGTAATCTGCCTTTGCAGGATCTGTGCTGATTAGATTCTATCAGATAAGCTTTTAGGTATAAAGGTGTTTTATTTTTAATGACTGTTTTGAGGAGCTTGCCAGGTACACTTGTTAGGCTTGTCATGCTGTAATTCCTTGCTTGGATCACTCCAGAGCCTATATATATCCATATTCACACACGATATACATACACATACACGCTCCAGAGCCTATATATAGCCTCCCGAACATGGGCATACAGGCTCAGCATTTGCTGCTGTGCCATGCACGACAGTGGCTGTCATAAGAAGCTGCAACTTCTTTTTTGACAGCTCAGCCACTTCATGCCCGGGCTGCTTTGCAGACTCGCTGGGTGACTATTTGTGGAGCATGATGCCAAGTTAGTCACTTGGGGGTGGTTTTCAGCTTCCTGAACGTGCTCGGCGAGAAACTGCGGCTCTGCCACCCGCTGCCGGGTGACCGATAAACACGGAGGTTTGTTGTGATCCTCTAGATACCTGCTTCCAGTGAGCAAGATTTGTTAGTGCAGTGAATTCCTCTTGTACTTAATATCACTAGGATGCGGAAAAGAGCTTTGCATTTTAATTCAAGGTGGGCACTATACACAGGCTTTTCTTCTTGTTGAGTCCTTGTTGAAAAGAGCATGTGTATGACTGGAAAATGTCGTATTTCATTATGTTTTCTGAAAATTCATATTAACAAAGTCAATATAGTACTAAGAGCTGATAAAGATATTTCATATTTTAGTTTTTTTATTCTAAGATTGTTAATATGTTTAATGGGTTATTTGTGTGTGTGTGTGCAGATCAGTAGAAAGCAGGGATGAAATAGCAGAATTCACGATCCAACCATATACTGTGTTTTATTTATTTATTTTAAGATTAAAGCAATAAAGAACATTGACCTCAAAGTTTTTGTCTAGCAGCTTTTTAACCAGTGCCAGCGTTCACTTTTCACAAAGTGAACCATATACTGTGCTTTATTATTATTATTTTTAAGATTCAACATCTTAAGAAATGTCCGAACTTGTACATGTAGTTTGCTGACAGGAATTGCTGCACTTGGATTAATGGGAATTTTGTAACTAATATCACCTTTAAGGGCTTGAATTTTCTCCAGTTCATTAACTGGACATATATATTTAAAGGTTAAGGGCATTTTACTAACTAATACACAGTGCAGCCTGCTCAGGAGTGAATGATGAGGGTTGTAAAATGGCAGACTTCTCAGGCCAGAGTCCTGCTCCATCGTTTTTACATGATTTTTTACAAATAAGGTGTCTCTGAAATGGTGACTTGTCATTTCCCATGGAGCCTCAGACAGCCAGTGGCTATGTGACAAAATTAAGAAATTTGCAGAGACCTCAAGCTAAAGGCCTGGAGTCTAGAACTGGCCAGGAGTAAATCTCAGAATGTTTGGCTCCTCTTTCAGACAGTTGTGTAATTCTTTGGCAAAGCGAGTGTCTTTCAGGAGACCCCTGTGGTACCCCCTGCTCCTTTGTCCTTCGAGCACTGGGGATTGTGCTGTGGAAGCGAAGCTGCTCGAAGCCTCTTGCCATCCAAATCTGCACGCTCTGGGCTGCGACCCTCGCTGTGGCCATGAAGGGATGAGGGGTGTGCACTCCTATGGAAAATACCTAGTGGCCGGAATGTGATTGCACCCTGCGGCTTGTCCATGAGCGAAACCCAGCAGCCTGAGAGAGGGCAGATTTTCAGTATGTGATGCCTTAAAGCACAGGCAGGGATAGACCTGCTGTCATGTGGGACGTTTGGCAGGAGGACGTTTATACACAGCAGGGACTGATACACAGCAGCCAGCGTGGGCTTCAGTTCGTCTTTACCGGTGCTGCTTTTGGTCTAAAACCCCTTCAAATGAGCCAAACAACCAGATACAGGATACTGTATCTAAGGATACTCAACATATTTACTCTTTTGTTTTTATTTTCTTCTAAGAGAGCATGAAGAGCAAGGCTTGTGAGTCATTCCCCTACTCATGAGCAGCGTGCTGCGGATTGCCAGTATCTAACCAAGTTTAGCAAACTCAGAGCTGCTGTTTGGGGAAAGCAACATTGCTCATTCCTTTTTATTTACAAACTCTCATTGCCTTAGATCGAAGGCGGCAGCTTGTGGGGGGCCTTGGCTGGTTGGCCTGGCAGCAAGAGCACTTTTAATTCTGGCTGCTGGATACGGTCTTTAGGTTGTAGTATCTGATAGGGTTTTTCATCGGCTGGTTCAGGAAAACTGCTAAAATTCCCACTGAAAGGTGCGAACCAGGAGTGACAAGTTTCTCATTTGCTTGTATGCAATTTGCAATTCTGAAATGCTGTTTTTGGAGCAGTGCTGCATAGATCAGCTAGTTGAGCAGGCGCTGAGTGCATTATATGGTGTGTGAGGTTCCTTCATAAAAGGAAAGCCCAGATTGAGTGGTTTATTATAATGCACAGGAAAAGAATATGTTATTTGAGACTACTTTAAAAGCTTAATGCTCTCCTCAGTGATGATGGTGGCAAAACTGCTCTGGACCCAAGTGGAGGAATTATGTCTCTTGGTAAATTTTACAATGATATATTTTCATTGCATTTTTATATTTTTATGGGTTTGTTTTTCCATGACTCAGGAAGATTTTCAGTTAATAGTGCGTAATGTGACTAAACGGTTTGTTGTATTTATTTAAAGTGAAGTTAAAAGATCAAATAATGATAATGTTAAGTTTCATTTTGATGCTGAACATGGAAGGTAAAGGAAGAGTGAGATTTTTTTTTTTCTTGCTGAAGATATTTTGTAGCTTCAGAGTGGCAGGAATCTTATTTTACATTTAAGTGAGTTCTTACGATACAAATATTGCTATGAAAGAAATAGTTTAGGCAAGAGACATTACCGTCCTGATTCATTTTTTCTTTTCTTCTATAACTCTTCTACAGGGAAATCATAGTGAAATTGTAACTGTGATTGTGAAATTGCAGTATGGAGGATCTGACCTACCAGTAAAATAGGTCTATTGTGGATACAGGGTTTTAAGTTTTTCATAGCTTTAAGCAGTAACATTTCAACAGCTGTTGAAATTTAGCTGTTGCTTTGAGGTTTTTTTTGCTGAAAGAGTAAAAATAGCATTCCAAAAATGCTATTTCACTGTTAGTGACAGCAAGCAATTAAAAATAAATTTAGTAAATATGGCAACTTCATCACTGCATGAGCATAATAAGCCAAGAAGGACCCTCAAGCCTTATTCAACAGCCTGGTGATATCCTGGCCATCCAGCTTAGCACTGCTGTAAAGGAAACAGATTCCTTGAAATGCCTGGAGATTCACTTGGGCCTCCAAAACATTCTGCATGTAAATAAACTTGTACAGCATAATTACTGTAAATTTATTTTAATGCATTGTGGTATCTAGTTGTTTATTAAACAAAAAGTGCTGTCTCATGCTGCACTGAGTGTCTAAATACCTGAAGACTCTTAAGTAGAGATTTTGGTAGCTTTGTGCCTATTTAAGAGAGACTGTGACTGTGCTATGATATATGGAAAAACCACCTTCTGAATAGGGATCACCACAGGAAAAACATCTCTTCTGAACAGGGATTGCCACAACCAGGCGGTCACCTGCTTCTAGCTCTAGGGAAGTACTAGGAAAGTTTTTGATGAAAAGCTGTTGGTGGTTGTTGATGCTGTGTGGCGGGATCGTAGGGACCGCTCTGTTAGACGCCGCAGCCATGGTCTCACCGAGCTGATGCGTTTGGGTGTTCTGGCTCTGAAAGCTGGGAGCATCATCTTCAACGTCGCCTCTAAGTCTCCAGCTATTTGCTTACCTTGCTGTAGTTACTATGAAAAGAAGACTGTATAACTGAGGATGAAGATGGCACAAGTGAGTGCGGGAGCAGGTTCTTGCCTCAGCTGCGGGTGTTTGAGATATGATACGACCCAGACGGGCTGGCTGCAGAGAGTGGCACTCTGTTGTGCCTGTGGATGTTTATTGTCTGCTTCGACTTGCTCATTTTATCAATTTTTAAGGTACTGATGTGCAGGCTTGAGCTCAGGGTCGATATCGATACAAATTTCCTACTGAGTCAAATATTGATGTGTGGTGAATGTGAAGAGCTCTGAGATGCTGCAATAGGGAGTCTCCCGCCCGTGCGCTGCGGGGGCCACGTGGATGCGGAGCCCCTGCCGCGCGCCGCGTATCCCGGGTTTCCATCAGCCATTTGTTATCCGGCTTTCTTAGCTTGAGGCCGAATGTGACAAACTCATTAAGCTGTCCCTAAAAACCAAGGAAACACAACCAAACTCCAATCCCTGCAAGCAGAACACTCCAGAAATAATAAAAGTAGATCTCCCTGCCTTTCAGTTCAGTACTGTCTCAAAAATTGTCATGTATCTCTTAAAGAAGTTGGGCGGAGTATCCTCAGAAGCACTCCACTCAGCACACCAAAGTCTTAAACTCTGGAGACAGCAATGCCATTGCTGCAAGTTTTGTGACACTTGCTTTTAAAAGCATCTTTGCTGTGCGGGTCTCTTGTGGGATTCATAATGACTTAAACGACACCTAGACTTGCTCTACAACACCATGGATAATCTAAATAACAGGCTTGGTGATAGAAATCAAAGAAATGAATAACAAGTCTCTTCATTATAATTTTATGATATATCTTTTCTCCAGTCGAAGGATTTTCAATTGGCTTCGAGAGCTACTGCAAAAAAAATCCCTGCCTTTAAAATGACTTGTCCCAATTTCAGCTGTGTTTGAACAAACTGCAAGGCTCAGTTTCGTAAATCACTCTTGGTTTCCTGCAGATCATTGACTGTGTAGAGTAAAAGATGAAGTTAATGCATCTGGTGACGGAAAGGTTTCTGTGTGAGTTCAACAGTTCATTAAATTGCCTCTGCCAATGAATTCTTGCCACTTTTTTCTCCTATAATTATGGGATGTGGTTGGAAGCAAGGGTGCACATGGGAGGGGAAGCTGGGGTAGGAGAAATGAGATGGAATCAAAGATATTCCAGGATGGTGAAGCCACAGGGAGGGGAAGGCAGGGCTGAGGGTCACTAATATCCATGGGGAATTCTTCCTACCTCAGTTGTCCACAAGCAGTGGATGGGCTTTAATTTTACCTGTACCATTGCAGAATATGTATGTCTGAGGACTTTAACTTGCTTTCAGGCTGTAGTTCAGTATAGCAAACCTTTTAAATTATGTCATTTTATTTTATTTTTGCTTAAAACATCTTTACAAACAAGAAGCAAATCTTATTTTAAGGCTTATTTAAAATGAAGAAGTGTAAGTGATCTCTGTAGTATGCTGAGTTATATAAAAGTCTCTGTTGGGCTGTATGTTTTACCTGGTAGAAATATATATTTTTTTGTAAGTAATTATTGTACTAACGAATTCTGAATCACTGGTAGTTGGTTTCAGTTAAACTGCTACTGCTAAAAGGAACAAATGGGTAAAAAGGGATTCCAAGCCGGTGGCTCACTTGTACCACAAGTCAGTGTTGCTAGAGCTGGTTAGTGACCGCCGAAGGTGTTGCCTTTTGATTCTTAGTTATCCTCAGAAACTTGTATTAAAATCAGTTTCCTAATTGTTTGTAATATCATGTAAATAATATATCTTTCAACTTATAAAATATGATGTATTTAAAATAATTCCCTGTGCAAAAGGAGAGTACCTCTAAACAGAAGTTGAGGAATACTGAATAAATGGGCATCAGTGCAGGGCTGAGTCTTTGAGAGAGGCTCTTCGCTGTATTCCAGAAATGCCTTGGAAGCTCAGAATGTTGCTGGGTTCTTGGGAAGAGGCAGGGAGGCATAGATGCTCACGCTTGAATTTTCTTTGAAGAAAACCTTTTTTTTGGAGGGAAAATTTTCAAAAGTTTTCGGTGTTGGAGAATGTATACTAAAGTTTCTTTTAATCTTCAGACATTTCAAGAAGAGGCTTACTTTGTTTTTAATCTATTGTGCAGTTTCATTTTCCATGTGTTGGGCATTACATACTTGTCTTCTGTGATGAAGGACTCTCAAATTTCTTTTCTTGTGTGTGCCAATCCTGTAAACACATCTCTTAGCCTTGTCTTTGCATTCTTAAATGCTAAACACTAAGCTTAGCAAATGCCCTGGCCTAGTTTAGGTACTAAAATAATTCAAGAATGTAGTGCTCTTAATTTCCTGATATCGGCAGTGATATAATTTTAAATAACCCTGTAAATGTTAGGATTAGGTCTCAATGGTAAAGCATTCATGTTTGGAAAAAAAATTGCATATTATAAAGTGTCCGGAAAGGATTCTGTAAGTCTTGCCTAATGTTTCCTTTCATTTTATACACTATTCAGTATAAGATAATATATTCAATACAATTGTTTTTTCTTTCCATGAAAAGGTAAAAACTTACTGAAAGAGTGCTTAAAAACAATCCAAATCTAGAATTGTCTCTCTGTGGCCTTTTTTTTTTATACTTAGCCAAACTCTGTGTGACTGGTGATGTAGAACAAAAATTTTGAAAGATGTTTTTCAAGGGAGAAAAGTTTTACGTAGGTGATAAGGTACACTTGGATATTATCATTGTTAGTTTTAATGTGAAAAGCTATTACTACTTCTACTGTTTCAAAAAAAACCCAAACATATCATTATGCGTTGCTTATCTTCTTGTAAATAAATCTTGTTTTCATTTACCCTTTTAGTCCAAATATTAATTTTGTAATTAACAGAGTTCTAGAACTATTTTTTCCCCAGAAACATGTAATAATCTGCATGATTTTTTTTTTCGTTATAACAGATTTATTCCTTGTCTTTGGAATACGATTCTGTGGCAATAACTAGGGGCTGATTCATTGCCCAGAAATGCAAAAAAAAAGAAGGGAAGGGCTGCATGTAATGCAGCTCTCAGGAGGCTCTAGTTAGGAAACAGTGAAGCTTAGTTCCTCTGCTGCTTAGGTTTTGTTAGGGAGGGTGGAGGAAAATCTACCAGTCAGCTGTGATTTTTGTTTACGTAGGAGAAAAAACACCAAAATATTGCTGAAATATTAATGAGACGAGGCTTAACAGAAGTGTAGCTGTTCAGCAATTTCCAGGTAGGCCTTCGTATGGAAGGTGGAAATAAAGTTTTGTCTTTTTCTGTTAACAGCCTAAAATGACTGTGTGAATTCAGTGGAATAAATGGCGTCCAAAGTAACTGATGCTATAGTCTGGTACCAGAAAAAGGTAAGCTTTCCAGTTGTTACTGTGCTGCCTGTTGGGCAAAAATGTTGGAAGAAAAGAGTGGGATTACTGGGCTTAATGCATAAAGTATCTATAGCTATAAAATACCATTGTATCAGTGGGTAGCATAGCATGAGAGATAGTTGCTTCAAACTTTTATTATAAAATAGGTAATAATTAGTAACTATATCTTATGGAAATGAATAGCTGCTGGTGTATTTTGAAAACTCTTCTCCCCTTAGACTATCTGTGTTTTGGAGAAAATGAAAGAAATTTTATTAATGAAATGTTGTCTAATGTACTTGTGTACAGGAGCATGTTGTTTATGTAGCACATACACGATTGCTTGTGTTTCAGTGGTTTTCAAAACTGAGAGGAAGAAAAACAGAAGACAAGGTAGAAAGTTGAGAATTAAAATATTTTCTGTTAGTATCCAATCCAAATGCAAAGTAGACTCAATATGCCATGGATTTTTTAATGATGAAGATGATTTTAAAAAAATAGGGGGAAAGAAAGAGGAGAAAGATTTCATTTGGGGATGTGCAGTTACAATATAATATGATACTGTATCTTTTGAGTGATATTTGTATATAGAAAAGTTGATGTCTTTTTCTAATTTACTGTTTGGACAGCTAAATGGTCATTTTTTTGAAGTTAGTATTCCAATTTGCTTTTAAAATGATGAGCTATTTGCTAAATTTTGAGGTTTCTTGGCTTTACTAAAATATAAACAACTTTACTATGAAGAACATATCCTGGGAATAGTGTTTTTCATTTTCAATGAAATATTCATATTTCATTCTTGTTCTGCTGTTCTTTTCAGTGCTTTCACACACATGTTTCTGTTTGTACTTCATTTATACCAACATCAATGTTTCTGTTCCAAGTTTCTATGGCCTTTTAGAGAAGTGTGCAGAGCTAGAAACTGTGTGTTGCCTTTATAGCTAGGAGCTGTGCTGAGGTGAAAGGCTGCCTATCTTCAGGGGACATGAGATCTTGATTGTAGCAGACATCAATGTCTGAACACGATTTAGTCACAAATTGATTACCTGTGTCAAGAAATGACCATCAATTCACTCTAGAAACTTCCTGGATTGCTTGTGCCTTCCTGTGTTTTCCATCCAGCAGATACAAAAGTTTAAAGTCCTCACATAAGGACCAGGGCCTGTGAACATCATCCTGATCACGAGCTTTACAGCAGACACTCGTTATCATATCTCCCATGTTGGCATTTCTGCTGTAACCCATGAGGTCTCAGCTGTCCCTTAACAGGCCCCAGCTGCGGCTCCCACACAGTCAAACTCAGCAAACTGAAAATGGGGAGGAATCAGTAATTTTCATGTTCTGGCATGTGTGTTTCTGCAGCAAATATACAGTGCCGATTCTCGAGCCATGACCAAGCTGAAAGGACTTGCCTCCTAAAATGGGGAGAATAATAATTTGTTTTGGAGAGATATGCAAATTTATGAGTTGATGCAAAGATCAAGGAGAACTGATAGTAATATTTATAGTCTAACATAAAACAAAATCTATTTAAGTAGGTAGGTAGGGACTGAGTGAGGATAGGAACAAATATTGAAGCAATATTTTCTTCTTATGTGTTATCATTATCAGTAAGGTTGGAAAAGGCCTTCAAGATGACCAAATCCAACTGAAAGCCCATCACTCCCATGCCTGCTACACCATGTCCCCAGGTGCCTCATTCACAGGGTTCTTGAGCGCCGTCAGGGGCGGTGACTCCCCCACTTCCCTGGGCAGCCTGTTCCAGTGCTTCAGGACTCCTCCTGTGTAGAAATTCTTCCTAATGTCTAACCTGAACCTCCTTTGGTGCAAATTGAGGCCATTTCCTCTTGTCTTATCCGTAGTTCTTGTGGAGAAGAGACCGACCTCAACCTCACTACAACCTCCTTTCAGGTAGCTGTACAGAGTGACAGGGTCTCCCCAGAGCCTCCTCCAGACTAAATAACCCCGGCTCCCTTGGCCGCTCCTCGGAAGGTCTCTGCTCCAGCCCCTTCCCCAGCTTCGCTGCCCTTCTCTGGACGCGCTCCAGCACCTCCATGTCCTCCTTGTAGCCAGGGGCCCAAAACTGAGCACAGCGCTCGAGGGGCAGCCTCACCAGCGCCGAGCGCAGGGGGACGGTCGCTGCCCTGCTCCTGCTGGCCACACTGTTCCTGACACAGGCCAGGAGGCCCTCGGCCTTCCCGGCCACCTGGGCACCTGCTGGCTCGGGCTCAGCCGCTGCCGACCAGCTCCCCCAGAGCCTTTTCTGCCGCGCAGCTCTGCAGCCACCTGCCCCAGGTCTGTGGCGCTGCATGGGGCATGTATGTATTCTTCATTTGCACTTTGTTGCACTCTGTGTTACAAAGGTCTTTTGGTCTCTCTAAGGGAAGGCATTTTGGTATTTCTTTAATGGAAAGACTTAAGCAATGGAGTGAAGCAATTGAGCCCTTCCAACCCTACTTGCGTGCCTGTACCTCCATGGGGTTTGCAAACACCGAGTCCTCCCATGAGTCATACTATTGTTTGGAATTGAGCTCCTTGCACAAGGATGATTTAGTAATGTGCTTAATCGTTTGAAAGGTCAGACTGCTTATTATGTAAACTTTTTGTTTTGTTTTGTATTTTAATAGGTTTATTCTGTTTTTAGTAGGAGGGAGCTTTTGTTTACTGTCTTGTTAAAATAATGTAGATAGTTTTTTGTTATTTTAAATTGGATTGTAGGATTTCAGATGGCATTTTATAACAGATTATTTGAGATGTAAGGTATCATGGGCGTAGCTCTACTGCTCCCAACGCCCGCTTGTGTTTCTGTTAAGGGAGTAGGGAGGTCCCGTGCTTTATCTGGACCATGAAGTTTGAAGTTCTCATGAAAGCGCTTGGGTCCTGCACATGGGCTCTTCCCAGGCTGTTGTGTGGCACATGGGCACTAGGGCTTGTCCTTGAGATCTCTCCTCACTCAGCCCAGACCTTCAGTAGCCCCAGGGGCTCCTGCCCAGGCCCTCACCCGCCCCAGCTGCTGGCACCGCACGCACAGGGACCGCTCCTGCCCGAGGCCTTGGCCCTCTCTGCTGGTCCATGTTCACACACTCTTGTTTCCACTTGCTGCCACCTTGTCCTTACAGCACTTACACAGGATACAGCGTGACGCTACACAAAAAGATAATTACAAAAAGCCTTAATTCTGATTAACGATAGCATAGATTGCAGTGATCAAGCTAAGGGTTTGATCAGACAAGTGCATTGGAGCCTTGCCAGTGAAACCGAATATTTAACACAAATTTGTTATTAATACTGCAGGGGAGAATTAAGCTGTGCTTCTGTAAAAAGGTTTCTTCTCTTGGGAATGGTTGCAGGAGAAGAGGGAATGCAGCCTGAATTCTGCATCTGATTGCATATCAGTTAACTCTGCCAAAACAGCTCTACACAGTTTTGGGTATCTCTTGGGTATTGCTCTTAAAAGACACAATAAAACTAATGAGATGTTTTCTCTCTCATTGTTTTAAAGGGCAAAATGAAATTACAGTTCTAATTGCACTGTTTTAAGATCTGAAATACTCTCTGTTTTTTAGCACATTAGTCTTGGATTATGCTTGCCAGGTTAACAAGGAAACAGAAGAAAATATGCCCAGTTGTTTTAAACCGCCTGGCTTCCTCGTGGGCCCAGTATTTGTGTGGGGCACTGGTAACCCTGACACCAAAACAGTTTTGCCAGGTGACCTAGGTTGGGTGGCTACATCACCAAAGGCTTTGGAGGCTGAAACTCTCTCTTTGAAAGCTCAGCCCTCGAGTGCTGAAACACCACAGTTGTCAGAGCTGACTTTTTTGGAAAGCACAGAGAGGTGGTATTTTATATTTAGAATAGTTCCATTCCATATAATACTGAAACTGGGCAGAGAAGAAATTGAGGAGCTAAACTGAGGTTGTGGCTCTGTGAAGAGTTAAACTTATGTAAGATATGGAGGCAGAGAAGAGCTGAAAATCCCTGTGTGGGTAGTAATGATTCTTGGGTTGGTTCATTATGACTGTGGAGCAGTATCTGAATATTTTCTTTTCTTTCCCCAAGGGATCTGTTTTCTCTCTCAACCGCACGGAGGGAACTGCTGGCACAAGGGGAAGTGTAGGATGTACCATGGGAAGTAGGAATGATCCAGGGGCCTAAGGGCAGTGCTATCTTAAAAGAATTGTAGAAATGCTGGTGGAGTTGCTGAATTTTCAGTAGGCTTCAGGGAGCGATACTGAATAATGAGGCTACCAGAGTGCTCTTATTTTCCTAGTTGTTTCTTGAGGCAGCTTTTTGTGCCAATACAGGTTTGTGGAGATCCGTAATCCTGAGGCACACCTGAAGCACAGCAGAAGCGTTGGCTGTAGCGAGGCCAGCAGGCCAAGGAGGGCTCTTGTTCTCCTCCCTTTGACACTGTCAAGAGCACATCTGAAGTGCAGCATAACCTGTCCAGGGCAAGGAAGAAGGACCCTTTTTGGCAAGTCTCGTAGAAGGCCTTCAAGATAATTATGTGGGTAAAGCATAGAGTTTGAGCATGGGTTTCTTCAGCCTTAAGAAGGGAAGGTGAAGGGGAGGTCTTACTGCTCTTATGTGTGGAGAGGACAGACTCATGTTGCTCTCAGATGTGCAGGAATAGGGTGAGAGGCCACAAGCAAATTGGAGCATGGGGAAATTCTAATCAGATGTCATGAAAAAAAAAAAAATACCGTGAGGGTTGCCGAGCACTGGGACAGGAACCCAGTGAGGTTGTGAAATTCCAAGTCTTTGGAGACATTCAGACCTTGACTAGGCCCTGAGTAGCCGGCTGCGATGGGGCATGTTGTGAAGGGGAGGTTGGATTCAGGGACCTCCACAGGATCCCTGTGTGATTCTGTGATAACTGACTTGAATTGAAATGAACTTGAAAATAACCAAGGAGCAAATTTTATTGTGACAAATCATGCTGTGAGCTCATAACAGAGAGGAAACAGTCTTGTTCAATTTGTGCTTTATTTTTAGTTCTGCTCTGTTGTCCAACCATTTAAGTCAAAGAAACAGTATCTAACTTTGCCCAGTCATTAGAATATGTCATTAGAAAATATGCTCGATGTTGTTTATTCCTTTGCTCATATGCAGTGTAGATTGTAGCTTGTTTTTGACTGTTATGCATATAACTTTCCTTTACATTTAATTGCAAGATAAAAAGGATGACTTATGTTTTCAGTAGATAGACTAAATCCATAAACCATTTTTCAGGGCAGTGAATACGTCAATGACTGAAAAATATTAATACACAGGAAATAAGTGTTTAACTGTGCATTATTGTACTCTGAAACAGAGTGTTTCTTTGCAGTAAGCTTTGATAAAATTACTGTTCTGGGAAATGGCTCCAAGTTCATTTCTGTTGCAGTTATTGCCAGAATTGAATCACTTAGTTAGTAATTCAGACATCATCAAGAACAACATCTTATAAGTCTTGCTTATGTTGTTTTGTTCTGCTCCAAATAGTTGGTTTCATCTCTCTTCCTGCAAGTGGATGCAGAGAAGGGAGGAGGACCCCACATTTTTTTTTTTTTCAAGCGATCAGAAGTAGCTATTCTGGAGTCATAAATTGCAAGTTTGGTCTGTTCCACTTTCCATTCCATTTGACTAAAAGTCACTAAACACTTTGCTAGTAGCAGACGGTGTGTTAGTGTTGTTGAGCAGCTTCCATCTCTGGTTTACGAGCTAAGTTTTTATGCCCTATCCACATATCTACTGTAGCTCCATCAAGAACTTTCAAATGAAAAACATCTTGGAAAAAGATTTATCCAAAGAGTAGAAACTGGTTCCAACAGAGACAGTTATGCTGTTGAACTCCTAGAGTGTTGCCTTTGCTATGGTGTAGATCTGTTTATGTAGGAAATAAAATAACTTTAAATAATCCTTTTCCATTATTTGAGAAAAAGTGAAAATATTTTTGATAGATAAACTGTATATTTCAATATAAAATAAATATGAAGCTGTTTCAAAGATATTTATAAAATTAATATTATAGCATATATGGGCATATTTTAATATTAAAAAAAAATCTGATACATAAATGCATACATTCATTTTTTGAAGACTCTTGGGTTGTAAAAATAAAAATATGTTGGCTAAAGTGTTCATACTAGTCATTTTAAAAAGGTGTTAAAAGCCTTAATTTGCTCAGCGGAAGATCCGAGGAAGCAACTTTGTTTTGTGTTCACCAGGCTTTGTACTTAGTATCTTTTAGATGCATTGAACTATTGTGATATTACTAGTACACATGTTTGAAGGTTTTGAAGAGCAAAACTTAGCATGCATTTTTCATTATGGATAAACATTAATGTTTTAAGATTGGCAGGAAATACTATGTATTCTCAGGATTATAATCTTTGTTAGTCTGCTTTGACATTAATTATAGATGTCTCCTGAAATATTGATCAATTCCATTAGAATCAGAAGGCTTTGTGAGTATTGGGCTACACGTTGATACCATCACTACATTAACTTAAAGTGAATATCAGTGTCATTCACAAAGCTCAAATTCAGGCTTGATGCACATGTGGCCTCTTGAGCAGCTAGTTATGAGCAAGACCCTGGGAAGGAGCAGCCTGCAGCGCAAAGGCTCTTAGCATAGGGCTTTATTTGCAATTAGAATTGGCTCTGTTTCAGTAGCTTAACCTTTTACTTATGCTAATTGCCATGAGATGCTATAAAGACAGACTGTCAAGGTGCCAACCCAACTTTAGATGTGAGAACTATTGTAATCATATGTGTTCTGAAGCAGTCGATTGGGAAGAAATAATTGTTTTTGTTTTAGATCACTTCAAAAAGTAGATATTATCTCTTAAAAAAAGAAAAAAATGTAATGAGGCTGGGCTAAAAAATGTTACCAGTTTAAATTTTATCTTTCAGTACTGACCTAATTTTATTGGGCGAACTAAGTTTATTTTTGTGAAAAAAGAGGAAGAGGAAAATGTGTGGATCATATCTGCCTTGTCAGTTGTACTAGCAGAATGATGGCTCAGTGCTTTACATAGTGGAGGTTAAAATGTTTTAAAAAGCTATTTGAAGTAATTGTATAGCCCAATATCCCAGGCCAAGGCATTTACAATTTAACAACATTTCCTGACTTTTTTTTAGAAAAAAATATTTGTAAGCCTGTGTGTAAAACTACTCTTAGTCAATTCAGGATGCTAAACCTCCAAGTTTTTTGTTGCTTTTCTAAATTAAACAACCTTCTGCTCGCAAACAGTAGTGCAATTTTAAACCTAAACAGTTAGCTCCTGTTGTTACCTATCCTGTTTCTGAGAAATAGGTTAGAAGGTTATTTATACGTAGGGTTTCAGTGAAACCAATGAGATTTTGATCTCGTTTTTAGTAAGTTTTCATGTTAAGATGATATTTAGGGACTTGGAATGGTAGGATATTTGGTAAATATTTTGGTAGATATTTTCCATTTACATAGTTGCCCCCGCTTTCTTCCCCTGCTCCCCCCCCCCAAAAAAAAAGTGACAAATGGACAATATATGTATTTGTGTGTGTATATGCTTATGTATGTTCTTTTAAGCTCACTCCAAGTTATTGTGACAATTTGGAAATTATGGTGAGTTTAAACTGATGGACATATCTAAGTAGCCAGATGTATTTTCAATTTAAATTTAACCAATAAAACTAAGTGTCACAAGCAAGGCTTAGATTTTTGTGCCAGTTTTGTCATGTTACTTGTGAAAGAAAACTGAGCCTTCAGTGTGGAGTCCCTCATATGCTGAGCCGCAAGGACTGCATAAACTTGCCCGAGTTGTTAGTTTTGCAAATGCACGGAGGAAGCAAGGGACTTTATCTTCTTTACCAGATGTTTGCTGAAACCAGGCATCTCCCTAATCAAATATGATAAAGGTAGCTGTTTTGGATAGGGTGGGGAGAATCTTATTTATTGGTGCACGCTGTATACTTGAAAGCTGTATTTTGTACTTAAAGTTTTTGTAGGACCTGTGATGCTGCAGGACCTGCAGCTATAAGGGAATTGGAATGGAGCTGGTAGGTTCAGGAGTGTAAAGGTGCGGGGCTTGATCTGAACCTTCAAATTAAGGGTTCCTGGCACTGGAAGCTCAAGCACCTTTGGAGTCCTGGGGACACTTCTGTATTAAGGGAAACCTAGTTTGGATCAAGTTTTGTGTATACTAAAGACTTAAAGAAGGAAGCCTGAAAATCCTATTTCTAGAAGCTTGTGCTTGGAACTGAATTTATTTTGCAGCTGTCTCTTTTCAGTGACCTGCAGATGAACCATGAAGAGCCAGAGCCTGTGTTTGAACA
Organism: Tinamus guttatus; assembly: GCF_000705375.1. The sequence continues at coordinate 75,880 of NW_010578861.1, read as the reverse complement.
TTTTGAAAATTTAATATTTAGATTTGACACAAAAAGTAATTTAGATGTAAACAGTTGTAAATCAAAACTCTCCGAAGATGGAGTTGCCTGGTTTTTTCACCCAATTTTCAGCCAATTTAAAGCTGGGAAGGTTTGCTGGTGTTAGCTTACCTCCTTGAATTCATTCAAGAATGCAGTTCCTGCTCGCGCCGTTTCCCAGCTGTGTGCAGGTGCTCTCTCCCTCTTGGCTGGCGGTTGCTGTACGATGCAGCTTAGCCGCTGTCACTGTGGAGCTCTTGCCGCCGAGCTCTGCTGCACCTGCGGTAGCAGCAGCAAAAGTCAAACACCTCATGATGCTTCTACCTTTTTTTTTTTTTCCTGTTAGTAACATGGGTCCTACTATTTTTCTTAGCATGGGAAGTAAAATATGCCAGTATACTACTTTATAATAATGTGTTTGCTTGCAAGCATTTCTTTGCAGCAGCTTGCAAGGGCAGTGTGCTTGTGAAGACTGCGAAAAGGGAAGCGAGCATGGGTGCTCAGTCCCTGAAGTGCCTCCATAACATCCTTAAAGCATCAAAGAAAGGATGAAAATAAGTAGAAAACAGTCTCTCAGAAGTGGGTTTTTTTTTTAATACTTGCTCTCTGCAATCATCTCTGTAGCTCTTTTTAGTTTGCAACAGCATGCTCTTATTTAATAGCCCTGCATTCAGATTTTGATATTCAAAGTTGTTTATGGGTGACCGACCAGAACTACTAGTCTAATCACATAATTTTGAAAGACCATCTTCCTTACAGTTGTCCTTGTCGCTCTAATTCCACCTCCTGCCAAAAGAAATGCTTTATAGAGCAGGATTAAAAGAAAAATCTGAGCACTAAAAATCCCTGCTCTTCCTTCTTTATAAAGAGACAGACGCTGCTGCCTAGTCTTGAAGGAAAAATAACGCTCACCGGAAAATATACAGAAACCAGACTTCAAGTCAAGCAGCCTTCTGTGCTTCCCAGGGCTCCTTTAACAAGCGGACTGTTATTTGCTTAAAAAAAGAATGTTCTTTTAAAGGCTCTTTGAACTCTGAAAGAGTTTGAGCTATGAATGGAATTAGAAATACAGAGTTTGCTTTGGACTTTTATTGGCACGAAGGCTTCCGCATTTGTTTCTTGTGAAGAAGAGAGAGAGGTTTGTATCCATTTTTCTGCCTTTATCGGAAAATGTTTTTGGAAATTGAGGAGGGGAATACTCAGAAAATACTCAGAAAAGGCTCTCTTCCAGTAGGTTTCATGAAGACCCAATATTCTGTCCAAAATCTGTTTGCAGAAGAGGCTGGAACAATTTAATAAAACTGTCTGGGTGGAGTGCTTAGTCAAGATGCTGACTTTTTGGCTGCTGGCTGCTCTCCAGATTGAGTTTGCTCTTAAACTGCCTTTTGACTTTTGACTTTCCATTTTTTTTTGTAGCAAGTGCTTATTTCTGCCCAACAGAGTGCCTGGCTCTCACATTTTCCCCGGTCTAAAATATTTTTTCAAATGCAAGGTCCAAAGTATTTCATAATACTATTATATTTTTTTACCACAGGGCCAGTAGATTTTTCAGTTCTTAATTTAGCAAGCTAGAAATTGTCTGGGAGCTTAGATCTTGTGAATGGAGAAAATTAAATTTGAACATGAATAATTTGGTGCAATAATTTTTCTCATCTGGAGAATAAATGCATAGTGTTTTACATTGTCCTCAATTCCCATTTTAGATATGCTTTGGGCTTTTACTGATTCTATAAAATTTAAGTTTTTGGCAAGTCAAATTTGGAGACACAGAGCACAACTCTAGTTTAGCCAGGAGTATTTTGGCTTATTCTGACTTCTGTATAAACCTTGTTATATTTATACTGATCATAAGATCCTTTTTGACCAAGAAGACTTTGTTTTGGTTTGGTTTTATTATGGCTTCTAATTTAAAACGCAAGACTGAAATAGAAAAAGACAAATAAACAACATTTTCTGGTTTCAGATGTCTCATGCTCAGACTTTTAATGTCTGTTATCATTTGCAAAATGAAAAGAGCAGCGAAGTCTTATTTTGTGCAGTGAAGCTAATCTCAAACAGGTTTGTTTAAGGCGGTTGGGGTTCACTTTGCTTAGCCACCAAGTGTCTAGGTAGTCGTGAAAACTCTTTTTAAGCCAGTGTAGAGCCTGGGAAGGCTCTGCTGGCACCAGTGAGTGATCCTGCGTGTGAGGGGCACGAGTGATGTCCAGGAAGGGTGTAAGCCCCGTGCAGCAGAGCACATCCTTGCCAGGTATTATCTAGAAACACTGCTGGCAATTCCAAAGAAATCTGCTGTCTCTGCTTGTTTCTTTTAGTACTTGAATATATGGCCTCGTGTATTGACTTGTTCTTGAGCGCAAGTTCCTGAAGCCTAAGATTAGTCTTATTCAAAATATCTGGCAGTAAGAGAGCAACTTGATTGTATAAGCAATTGTGCAACAGTTTCTTAAATTTAATGTAGGTATCTGAAAGAGGAGGGTGATGCTTATTTAACAGGGCAGAGCTCCTTCATCAAAGTTAGGCTTAGCGCTAGGGTTTTAATAAGAGCTCGCAGGAGCAAGCTTTAGCCTTTCCTAATCTTTATCTTTCTTTGACTCTGCTCCCATAAATATGCAAGGTTTTCCACAATACTTTGATGAGATTAGCGCTGAAAACAATTCCTTGTAATTAAAACTTTTAATTAAAAACTTTTTATCTAAAAGTGAGATCTTTAGAGAGTTTCATAAGTAAATAGACTGTCATCTTAATGCGAGTGTCTTATCTATGAAACCTGAAAACTGACAGCTTTTAAGTAATGCCTCTTTTCTGAAAAACAGCAGTGTGATATAAAGGAAAGATTATTTAACACTTTTGGCTGCCTCTGTGGATGAGTATGATTCTAGCAGTGCCTCTGTGGGAAAAGAGCCCTTCCTGAGGCTCTTGCATGTTGTGAGTTTTCCCCAGCCCATACTCTGGGACACGTGGGCAGTGTGACCACGTTTGGCCCTGTGCAGCCGTCAGGGATGAAGCTGAAGACGAGATGGGGGTGAAGGATCTATAGCCCTGCTGGTTCAGGCATGGAGGTTGTTGCTGTGCGCGTGCTTCTCCCCTTCTTTCTCAGCTAATTTGCAGACTAGCTAGATCCAGCCCAGCAGAGACCAGCGGAGAAGATAAAGATTTCTTTGTCAACGAGCCTCTCCGAGGAAATAACCCCTTATCTTCTTGCTTGCCTTTATAGAAGATAAACTGATTTTGTTTGATCTGTGTCTCTTGAAATCTCATTTAGATTTCTTATGTTCTTCCTAGATTGGCGCCTATGATCAACAAATATGGGAAAAATCTGTAGAGCAAAGAGAGATAAAGGTAATAATATTCTAGCATTTCAACATTTTGCAAATTGGGTATGCTGATGTTGTTTACAATGCATGTGTTATTCATTAGAACTGGCAAATTAGATTTCTGGACAGTAACCAAACATAACTGACATATTATGCCCTACTTATTTTACATAATTAATTATCTATGGTATTTAAAGCTCTGCATCTCTTTCTGTACCTTGGTACAATTTTACTTTGGTTTTGGTTATCTTAAAGCAAAGTTTAGTTTTTCGTGCCTTTGTTTATCTTTCTCTTTATGATGACTTCTAATTTCAGTTCTCTGAGCTCTCTTTACTTTCAGTTAGTTACCTTATCCCTCCAGTTTACTTTTCCTCCTTTATGATGCTGTCCTTGTTTTGTACAGTTTATTAGACTGGTGAGTACTCCAGGCTTTGTACCCCTGAACAAGCAGTTTAACAGTGGGATTTTTTTTTTTTTTTGCATTTTGGTTTAACTAACAGTGCCATCAGTGTCTGACACAGTGCTAAATTGTTTTTATTGGGGAAAAAAATCAATCCTGTCTGTAATGGTTTTATGGATTGTACATTATGCCATGTTTCATGATATTGAAGTTACTGCCATTAACTTCTCTTTTGCCATTAACCTTTTTTCTTCAAATACTGCACACAAGAAATATGCTATTACTGCATGAGCTTCAAAGCCATTCCTAATGTTTAACATCAGCAAAATATTCATTGCTTCACTTTTCCTGTCCCTCCTTTCCCCTGCCTTTGCCCTGGTGCTTAAATAGCCAAGCAGAATCCATTAGGGAGATTTATTTGTGTTAATGTGGAAACTATAACTGACCCAACTTGAGAAGTGTCCTGACTTCTGTACAAAATGTGCGAATAAACTTTTAAATTGGAGACGGTGATATTTTTACAGCGACGATATTTTTACAGCGAGCGCTTCCCGACGTGGACGCCCGGGTTTCAAGGTGCTGCTGTGCAGCCCCGTCCCCCCAGCGCTGCAGCAGCCCCGGGGTCGGGGCCGGGCGGCAGCTCCGTCGCGGTGCCCAGCCCCGAGGCAGCTCCCGCGGGCCCTGCGCTGCTCCCAGCTCCTCGGAAAAGATCCGGCGCCTGGGGCTGTGCCAGAGCTGGGGTTCCCGGGGCGGCCCGTGGCCCTCAGGGGAGCCGTGCTGCAAGGCTCTGCTCAAATGACCTTGTTAATGTCACTGGTCCTGGTGCAGAAGTTGTCTTGATTGTAAATGCTCTCAAACAAGGAGCTAAGCGCTCTGCTCCACCCAGGAGCAGCTCTGCTGCGAGCAAGCAAGAGCAGCTGTTGCAAGAAAACTTCTCGTTTTTTTAAATCGGACTTCCTCAGTGGTTGCCCTCGTGGAGGCACCAAAGGGATAAAAACATCCCTAAGAGGCTTCTCTGTCAAGAAGTCCCATGGTGGCTGTGGCCCAGGCTCTCTGGTATGCTCGGGGTTGTGTTTTCCATACAGTGCTGGCTGTGCCAGTAGCGTGGCCGGCTCTCATAGCTAGTGCCAAGAATGTTTCACCTTGAGAGCTGTCTGGCCTGTTTTAACACATTCACAGAAATCCCATGGAATAGCACCATTTGTCAGGAGTGTGCGGAGAGAGATTTCAGAAATACCCTTGGCAAGGAGTGCAAGGAACTTCAAACCAGGGCCCTCACATATTGCCAATTTTCAGTGTCCTTTCAATGACCATGAAAACCAGTCACCATTTACGGCAGAAATTCTTCTAACTACTGTGTGGTAGGACATGATTAAAAATAATAGCTTGCAGTTAGGGCCCTGTGCCTTTTAGAAATGCAGCTTGTTTGAGTCTGTAGTCCAATAATCACCAAGTTAAACACAATAGGAGAAATGATACTGTTTGTGTAAGCTTGTGTTATCAGAGTTTTGTGTAATAAAGATAACTCAGAAGCAAACTCTGAGTTCAGGTGTTGTAGATGACAACTTTAATCTCAACACTACTGCAGTTGAGTGAACTTCACTGCAAATCACTATCTTTGAGTGGAAAAATCTGTTTCCAATATAAATGCATTGCTTAGAGCTGCCCTATTAAGAGTTTACCAAAGGTTTACCTAAAAATTTGCGCAAGAGAAAATTTTAACAGTATAAAGCTTAAATAAAAAATACTTAAAATATTTATTTTTTGCTATTTTGTAGCCAAATAATATTCGATGTCAAAAAGAAACTATGTGAGCTAGCTGGATTGGCCTGAACTGAATGAGACTTTGACAGAGGAAGGAATTTTTTTGGTTGACCCTGGTTTGAAGCTCTTCTCCACCTACATTGCAGGTGTCTGTGGCACACTGAGGAGTGCAGAAAGGGCATCCCAGGGAATGGGATTCTTCCAGGGGCTGCGGTGCAGAGCAGGCACCGTAGCTCAGCATAGCCCGTGCATCCCGAGGAGATGTGTTAAAAATGTATCCTCAGCTCTGCCCGTGAAGGATACTGCACTGCTCGCTTGAAATAATTTTTTTCCCTTTTTTTTTCCCCCCAAAATTCTGTGTTTAAGACAAAAACCATAATCTTAGCCATGGCAGTAGATTGCTCATAGGACTTGGGTGGGGGAGGGTTTATTTCTTTTATTCAACTCTCTATTTAGATTTCAAAATATGTTTGAGAATTATTCTATCATACAACATTTTATTTCTAAGATACAGATCTTTTATTTTGCAAATGAGTAGCTTGCTAATGCAAGATTTCACAAGAATCTATAACTAGCTCTGGAATTACAATGATGCTAATTGTGGACTTGTTTTACCCTCCACATAAAATAGTGTAGTCTTAAGATTTCTCTAAAGAACTATTTCCACCTGAAGCTCTGCATTGTTTTTTCTCCCGTACTACTGTTTTTCTTCATTTGCCATCCTTAAAGCTAATTTTGTTCTATTTATGTTTTACTTCTACAGAAGTATTATTTTTTATTTTTATTATTACTTTACTCTTAAAGTATTATTACTTCTGCTCCTTTATGCCAACACTATTTTTTTTCTTAATAGACATATCTAATGATCACTTTGTTTTTATTTCATTGTGAACAGTTCTGCTCTTTCATTTCAGTGTGAAAAATAAATCCAGCTGACATCAGGTTTAAGAAAAGCAAATGGCCAAATTTCCATGATCTTTTTTTAATTAATGTTCATTTCATTTTTACACATTCACCTCAATGTCATGCTTATGTTTAATGAATATAAACACATTTATGCAAGCTGATAATTAAATTTAAAATTTATCAGTGAATTTAACTCCTTTTTGAATGAATGCTGTTGAACCCTTTCCATCATAATTCCATCCCCATACTAATTTTTCTTTGTTAGATTTTACTCTGTATGAGTTGTGCTCTTTGGGTCAGTTTTGGGTAATGTGATTAAGAGCACAGTGTAATGGAATTAGAATAAACTTACCATCTCTCTCTCGAGCTGGAGAGTATAGTATCACATTTTAGATCTAAAAATAAACATGACAGTTATGCAGGACTGTGCTTGGCTCTTCAGTCAAGGAAGATATTGTTTCTAAAAGACAGAATAAACAGAAACTTTTCCCTGTTTTATTTATTTATTATGTATGTGTTATTTTTATTTTAGTGGGTCAGGAGTCTTTTTTATTTATTTTTATTTGTTTTTCTTTCCTTTCCTCTTTATCCAGTGTTAAGAAAAATTTGGTACTTTTCCAGATTTTTGCAGTTGCAGTAGTGGAGCTTGCTTCTTTTAGTGGGTCTGAATGTGCAGTGTAGTTCGTTACATTTTTGAGATAAGGAATTACATAGCGCACATTTTGTGAAGTTTAACTGGACATAAAAAAGAATTTCAGGGAAGTAATTTGTGGCAAAAGTTATGAAAACTTGATAGAAATATATTACTAATTCTTGCAAGTGTGTGCATAATACGTTGTTTGCATAATCCCAAGCCTGGGAAATGAGCGCTTGGAGCTTAATCATGTTTGAAAACTACCTTATGGTCAGTAACTGGCAAGATTGTGTAAAAGACATATATGGTTCCGTGTTTCCTGGAACATTCATTTCGCACTACTTTTTATGTATAAAGTTCGTGTATTTGTCTGAATTCTTGATTGCAATATAGGTTAAATATAATTACTGACCACAACAGTGTTTTTCTTCTGCAATTTGAGTTCTGTGTGAATGTATTCTGACAGTATTTGCGTGTTGCAGGGTTTGAGAAACAAACCAAAGAAAACAGGACATGTGAAACCAGACCTCATAGATGTTGATCTTGTGAGAGGTAGGTCTTGAGCTGGAAAAAAACTGAATTTCTCAGCAGTTCCAAGTTTCGAGGGTGATATACAAAAAAAGCCAACCAGGCTAACGGCCCCCTGTTGTCCTATGTCTTGTAACAAGAGTGGGTTAGGAAATATATACAAAAGCTGAATACATGTGCTTGTTTAGGGAACAGATAGGTAATACCATTTAAAGAAGGTCTCTAGCTTAAAATTTCAAAATGCCTTCCAGTTTAATTTTGATATTTAGATTTTGAGTAGAGAAACAGATTAATTGTCCTAGATCCTAGTATTAGAATTAGGGTTAGAAATCTCCTGTTTTTATATATATTTAGATGTTCTTCCAACTCTTCTGACAACTAGAAGAAATATTATGTTGAAATTTTTGGGCTGTAAAAAATATGTAGGCCTTGGATGCTTCTTTCCTGAGTTAAAGAATGAAATGACAAGAAAAGGCAAAAAGCCACCTCTCTGTTTCATTTCCTGCATGCCTTCCAAAGGCTGGAAAACAATATTATTTGGTGTTTTTTACATGAACCCAGGAGCCAGTATGCCCTGAATGTATTCAAGTAGTGCTCTTTTGATTCAGATCTCTAATCAGCTGAAGTTTTGTTGAAATTTTAGCTGTTCTATGAAATGTCTGATAGTATTTGTCAGGGAAGAAAATAGCCATCAAAAAAATCTACCCTCTACGTAATGAAATACAGCAAATTTTAAGTAAAGGGGCTGGTTTTAAAAGCTGCTGTAGTAGTGCTCCTTAGTGCAAGTGCCCCCCTGACTTGTGACCGATAAAGCCTGCAGGAGATGGGAATAGAAGACGTGTTTTAGGTGTATGAGCGCAGAGCTCAGTGATGCCAGCTGTGAGGAGAGCAGAGATGCGCAGCAGAGGCACGTGCTGTGTTGGCCCTGCCTCTCAGTAGCCTGCGCATAATTTAAGTCCCATCCTCGTTAGCTCTAAGCAGGTGTTACCCTTTTTCATTAATGAAACAGCACGCAGTTAGGCTGAGGTATTGCATCCCTCTGAGTAAGTACCGAAGAGGTCTGCAGAAAGAAAGTGTGATCTTTTTGGCAAATTATTATTGCTTTACATGTATTATTGCTTCTCTTTATGGGTAGCATGGTAGTGTTTGAATATCCTCTAGTGAGCATCATGAATCCTGAATCACCAGCTAATTCATCTGCTTAGTCTTACATGAGTTTCATGCTGGTTTTATTTGGACTAACTTCAATAGAGAAATGCAAATCTAGACAAATAAAGTTGAGGTCCAAATACCTGCTTCATGAAGGAATCTGGGAATATCCCTAAACATCGCTTAACACAGAAATGAAATTGAGCAGTTGAGCAAGTACAGAGTCTGGACTTCAAAACGTGTAATTCAGTATATTTTTACTGGCCTACAAATGTAAATAACCATCTTCTGTAACGATTTCAATTCATTCATAGATCTGTCTAATTAAGATTTTAAAATAACAACAGTCTTTCAGGAAATTTTATTAGAAAACTAGATCTAGAGCAGTGAAAAAATGATGGGAGGATATGAGAAAGAGAAGGAAAAAAAAAAAAAAAGGCCAAGTGAGTGAGAGCAGACACGGGGTAGGAGGAGAGACAGGGGCGCCTCCTCCAGACGTGGTTTCCCTGCTCGTTCGGCGCCGCGCGGCCCCGGGCAGTTTCCTGGGTCACTTGGCTGGGGCAGCTGCACGTGTTGACCCTCCGCTCTGCCCGCGCGGACAGGTGAATTCCTCGTGTGACTTGGTGCTTCAGACTAAGTTTCTGATAGCTTAGTGCTACAAAGTAAACGGATCATTTTGACATGGTAGGAAATGGCAGTGTTTGGTTACTCATGCATTGCGAAAGTCTAAATGGTGTTAGAAGGTTCTGATGATGGTAGTCAGCTTTTGAATTGAGGATGCAGTTATTTATAGGCTCAATAGTTCAGTACACTTATTTATCTAAATCTGGTATTTCTTTTCAACATCTTAACGACTCTCATAGCAGCAACTGAAGTTATAATTAGCCATAACAATAAATTATATCCAAATTTTTAACCTTATTTAAAATCTCTCTCATTCTCTCCATTTTTTTTTAATTATTATTATTTGTTTGTTTATTTTTAGGGTCTGCTTTTGCTAAAGCAAAACCAGAAAGTCCTTGGACATCTCTGACCCGCAAAGGCATTGTGAGAGTTGTGTTCTTTCCGTTCTTCTATGGCTGGTGGCTCCAGGTGACATCAAGGGTCATCTTTTTCTGGCTGCTTGTTCTGTATCTACTTCAAGGTAGAGCTGGCTCGATTGGACAGGGCTTTAACCATTTGGCTTATTTCAGACATCTGATAAATTTTGCATCAGACTTAGTTCACTGTGTGTTATTACAGTTCATTCCAGTATTTTCTGAAATTGTTTGCAGTCCCAAACACGTTTCTTTGGATTAATATTTTTTTCAATGTATAAAGGGGATGTCTTGAAAATTTAAGGATTTCCTCACAGGCTTTCTTTATTACTTGGCATATAAGTCAGATTTCCAGGTCTATATTATTTCAAGACTGAGGGCCTTTTGGCTTGGGTTGTGTATTTTGTCTCGGGCTTTTAATCTTTCTGATACTTTTGCAGTTCAAGAGCTTCTTACCAAGAAGCAGGAAATGCCAAACCTGCCCAGGTGTGACTGTGTGCAACCTGCTTGCATGATCTTTGACCAGTGTCCAGTTGGTCTTCCACATGTTACCTGCTTATATTAGGTGCAATTAAGCTTCTAGCTTATACTTTAGTCAAACCTCAGCCATGCTCCTGAATGACTGACAAGTAACAGGCTGTTTGTCCCGTGTCCTTCTGCTGATTTCCTCATTTCACATGGGGATAGTATGTGTCTGTCTAGGCAGTTTTATACTTCCTAGATTATAGAGGGACTTCTGGGCATCTGTTGCCAAACAGATGGCAGTTTTCAACATTTAAATACGGCACCGAATATCAAGTTCTAGAGATCTGATTTTATGCTCCTCTTAATTTATATATAATACATAAGAGGAAAATTAGAAAGGGAAGAATGTAATGTAATGAGTTGGTATCTTAATGGTGTGAAGGCCAACAGGAGACAAAGCTTATCAGAAGTGAGGACAGCAGAAAGGGAATAGAAGGTTGCTGAAAGTTGAGAGCGCGTGAAGCACACTGAGAAACTAAATGATGGACACATTTTTCCACTGCAGTTTGGTGGTAACACAGAATTGCTATTTTGCCATCTGTCCGTACTGTTGTGAATCACTGTATCTTTTGGAAAAATATGTGAAATTAGAAACATGGAAAAAGGGGAAAGTGTCTCCTTTTGATGATGTTAGTGGCTTGGAGATCATGTGTAAGCAATTTCCCAGTGCTGGAGCTCTAAGACATGAAACATCCTGACAAATACTCACGTGGCCTTCTCTCAGAACCGCCCCTTTACCACATTTAGGGGATAGGTACTCTAGGAGTAGTATTGAATATACTGCCCTTTGTGTGCGTTATGCTAAGTGATCCCACAGTACTAGTCATTTTTATCACAATAGCATTATAGATGGTAAGATGCATGAATTATACTTAGTTCATTGCCACGTTTCTAGGCAACTTATTTTGAGAAACACTTGGCATTATATTTATTATGTCACTGTCCTTATAATTATTAAAATTTATTATTCTAATTTTTATTCTAATGCCTAAGTTTGTTTTTTGAATGTACCCATTTTCAGTCTGTGGAGCCTTCATAAGGTGCTAAAGAAGTAGCAAAATAATAAGACTGAGTGAAGCACACATTTGAGCCAAGTGCAGCCTCTCTTTTTACCATATATAACCTTAACATTGTGTTTTATTTTACTCTGAAGGTGTTTTCTGGTTTTCAGTTCATACAAGATCAGAAACCCCATGCCAGAACCAGTAATCTATTAATGACAAAATACTTCAAAAACCTCAGTGGCCATTCAGCACTTGTGTGCTGAATCTAAATTTTGTGCCATAGTAAAACTTCTTATTTGGTACTATTGTCAAGTAATATGGTTCGATTTTTGTTATAGATATTCAGCTGAACAACCTTTTCAATTCTAAAGTATTTGTATGGATTTATAAGCTGCCATTGCTTTCAGTTATTGGTTTGAAGTTGATTAGCTTAGTGGGATATTTCCCAAGGTTTACATAAACCTACAGAAAAGAACTCTCTCCTTGCCTGTAGAGAAAACTCCTTATTTTATTTGCATTGGTTTCCCCTAGTGTAACTAGGTCTGATTAGCAAAGGGTAAGAGAAGATAAGAGAACTGCAGAGAAGCGAGTTTCTTCCCCAAGGTCGTATAATGAGTCAGTGAACAAAAACAGAAGTAAAACCCTCCTCTTCTGATTCCTTATCACCTAAGTTGTGCTCTGACTTAGTTATTACTTTGAAAATCTTTCAACATTATAATGAGTAAGCTTACCTTAAGAGCAAAATTATACAGTGTGTTTCTATCATATATTTCTTGAGTATGAACCAAAGAAACTTTAACAGTGATAAAACAATTGCTTATTGGGGTGAAATGAATGTTATCAGTCTGTTCTATGTGTGTGTATGTGTACTTTCAAACTTCTTAGAAATATATTTCAATGTTTTAAATATTAAAAGATAAGCTGTTTGATCCTTGAAATGTACAGCTGCTTTCTTAGATATATTGATTTATTTGTTTGTATGAACAAGGGCATTTGTGGGTTCCAGAAGTGGTTGGGTCCTATTTATAGGAGCTAAAAGAGCTCTGATTTATATAGGAAAAAACTGGTCACAGGGTTACTAAGTTAGCTGGGGAATTGGAGCCTGTGCCCTTTCCCATCACATGTCCCAGCCACTTCAGTTGGGCTACCTCATATTTCACATGGTTTCTTTGATCTTTCCTCATTACTACAAAATACACATACAAGGACCTCCGTAATGTCGGTCTGTGCTAGCAGTTTTGTCCTCTGTTTGAAACAGGAAATTTAAAATACTTTCTGCTACGGTACATAGGGAGTCCCTAGTGTATTGGTCGTTCCTATGCTCGCACCGACGTGTAGCCTCGGTCACAGGAGACACCTGAGGTTAAAGGGAACCTCTGGAGATGACCTTGGCCAAACGCCTACTCAAGGCAAGGTGAACCGGACACAGCCACCTGTTCGGAATATCCCCAAGGATGGAAAGATTACGGCCTTTCTGGCAGCCCATTCCTGGTTTTGTGGTATTTTAGGCCTGGGCTGCTTTGTGCTGTTTGCTTTTTACGTTCTACTGAAGCTTCAGCTAATTTAAAATGTTTGTCATATCACATCTAGCTTCGCAAATTAGTTTCTCCCCTGCCCTTTACTTTATTCTACCATCTCTTTTGAGCAATAGCTCTACTGTGACAGATGTAAAAGAAGAGAGGTGGATATTAAGAGAAGTTGAAAAAAATGATTCCACAGTGAATCTGCAACTGTTCAAATCCTGCTTATTCTCTATATCATTGCAGTTATTACCCTTTCATCCAAGAATTACATTAGTTGGTTTAAAATACAAATAAAGAACTACATGTGACTGCTTCTGATTTTAAGAAAATCCAGTAGTTTGAAGAGGTGGCCATTCCAGCCACTGCAAGTGTTGAGCTAAACTTCACTGTCCTTTTTCTTGCAGTTGCTGCTGTGGTGTTATTCTGCACGGCGCGGAGCCCACATAATATACCTCTGACTGAAGTAATCGGGCCAGTATGGCTCATGTTGCTGCTGGGAACTGTGCACTGCCAGATAGTTTCAACACGAACTCCTAAGCCTCCTCCCAGCACGGGGGGCAAAAGAAGAAGGTATAGTCCGTAGCCAAATACTTACAATTTAGGATTGTTAAACTCTTCCGAAGAACATGCATGGAAAATTGTGGGAGTTTACAGTCTGTGCTCTGCAAGAGATGAGTAATTGATGCTCTGCTTTTGTCTGAAATTTTAAAAATGAAACGTAAATTGCAGTTTGCTTCTCTAAATTTTGTGATGAACTAACTTAAATGAATGCTTTAAAGTTAACTTTTAATGCATTGAATTTGACATTTTGCCTCAAAACAGCTTGTAATTGAATGTTAGTGGCATTAAAGTATTTATATTACTGCAAATTTAGTTTTAGAGCTTCCTAGAGAAATGATTAATGATTTTTGTGGGCAATGTACATGAAAAAATGCAGTTGGAGACACAGAAATTAAGTCTTTCAGCACTTCACTGACTGAGTATGTTTTGCTACAGTGAGTTTGTCCCATTAAAATGGGAAAACCTGCAGTAAGTTTTTCATATTTTGCAGATTTAAACCTCTAGTGATCAGTTGAAATATATCTTTGGGGTAAGGGTTATAAAAATGAATGATTGTTATGCTAAGTTTTATTAAATAGAGTTTATTAAATCAACACGATAAAGCTTTAGCAAAGTATTTTGATATATTGCTTCTTATTGCATGTCTAAAACTGCTGAACACCTTATAGAACTAATAGATTGCATTTATAAAGCTACCTTCCAATTTTACTCTCTCCTAATGAAGGAAATTAAGGAGAGCAGCACATTTGGAAGTACATAGGGAAGGAGATGGCTCTAGTACCACAGATAACACACAGGAGGGAACAGTGCAGAGCTACGGTACAAGCACCTCTTACAGTATTGGCGCTGTCTTCAGAGATATCTGGCATGCTGCTTTCTTTTTATCAGGGTTTGTATTTATTTAAGGCTACATATGTGTTAGAGATGCACTATCCCTTTTCTGAAAGAGTAAACATTGATCTAATGATTAGATAAACCTTTATTGATTTGGATTTGGTTTGTTTTTTAATAGTAAATTGAGTGCAGTATTTGAACACGGATGTGTTCTTGTTCCTGAATTTGCCAATGCTGATGCATCAAAGTTCAAGACATACAGAATTATCTTTCTTTTATGTTTGCTTTTTGTTTGTGTGTTAGGTAATATTTTGATGCTGGGATTTTCTGTGTGGGCTACCAAAGATGAACCAACTTAGTTCCCTTTAATCCAGTGAGAATATTCGACTGTTTAATTTTTACTTCATTGCATTAGCGGCTTCTAATTCTCTGACAGAATTTTTATAGCTGTCTATCACTGTTAACAGATTGCATACTTTTTCTGGATGAAAAGCATTCAAGATTCAAATAGGCACAAAATATACTTTACAAGTAAACACTGAAAATTCATTTTTTTTACTGATTGGAAGAAACACCTGTCATTATGTTCCAGAGCTATTTTGCTCATGCAGTTCTCTGGGCGTCAAAAAAAATGGTTGTAAGTAACCTGTAATACAGATATGTGAGCTGTATACATCAGCATTTATTAACAGGAGAAAATATACTAATTTAATGGTATGAAATTAGGAAAAGGGATACTGCAAGTTGTTATGTTGATGTTTTGTTGTGCATGTTACGTATTGCGACACTAACTTGTCTGTCGTACTTGTGATATGTGCTCCTAACCTCTGGTGAGGCTTATCCTGTGTTACGTTACATACTGAGAACATCTAGTTGTAGCTCTGGAGAAAATTTTAAAATAT
Organism: Tinamus guttatus; assembly: GCF_000705375.1. Next base: position 60,781 of record NW_010578861.1, on the reverse strand, counting down.
CTAAAAATTCTGAGGGAGGAGTTTGTTCTGTTTTTCACTAAGTAGGGCAGGCTAGATCTGACAGGCAGAGCAGTATGAGGTACCTTCACTGTTCTGTGGGTAAACCCACTTCCAAATGATTTCTTCTGTATATGCATTATTATTTTCTAGTATGTTTGGACTGTGATTTTGCAAACTTTTGAACGTTTTCTGTGTTCAGAGAAGTCATTTGCTATAAGAAAGCAGGCATTAGTAGAGATTTTTTTTCTTCTCTTTCCCATTTTCTTCCCCAGGGAGCACAAGGAACCCTTCCAGTTAGGAAGGGCAGTGTGGAACTCACTCTAGGATTTCTTTAAACCTTTTTGCGACTGGTATACGTAGATTTGAAGCCTCAGTGGCGCCTGCTTAACGTATGCACTGTCCTCAAAGAGTGAGGAGGACAAAGTGACTGAGAAAGTTTTCACATCTGGCAACATTGATCCTTCAAGCCGCTATAAGTAGCATTTAGTCACTTGTTGCCCATTCATTTTTAGAGACACAGTTCTGTATTTGTCTGGAGGGAGAGTCATGTCAGAAACTTGTCCAGCTGAAGAGGAAATCACACAGATCAGTTTGAGCTCACTTTTTCTCACAGCTGAACAGCTGGGTCAGCGCAGTGGAAGGGCAGAGTGGGAGCAGGAGCTCAGTGTGGGGCACGTGGGCTACCTAACCTGGCGATGTTTTTGCCTTAAGAAATCCTCATGAAAACCCCATTGCAAGGAAGCTGCAAAGTGACATTCGTCCCTTTTCCTAAGACATGTTTTGAAGCTCTTTTACGTAGGGCATTCAAATGTCATTCAAATATTTGTTTAGAGCAGTTAACATTATGGCATATTAAATTTTCACATAATGTTGCGTAGTGAATTAAAGTTTGTCATTTTGATTTTTTTACTTTTTTTTGCAAATAATTTTCTGGAGTTTTAAGTGGAATCTATAGTTTTAAATACACCATGAAACATCCTAAAGCATCTTACTGTCCTTTCACCTTTGTAAATTTACAATAAAACTTAATCTATGGAAATACATAATATTCACCAAGAGTGTTTATGATGGTTTTGTGCTCATTTATTAGGAAAAATACAGGGAATAGTAGGTAAGTTCTGCAGTGCAGCTTCCGAGTTGAAGCTCTGGTTACATGTTGCTTCATACAAGACCAAAAAACCCAAATAAATTAAAATTGTTTCCCAGGAAGGAGTAGAGTGTCCATAATCTAAGAGATGGTGGATTTGTTCCATTTTATTGAGTTCTCCCCAGCCTTTTTGTGTTCAGGTCTCCCTTGTGTGTGTAAAATACCTTGTATCAGGAAGGGTATGAGGCAACTATCCTGATTCATAAGAAGTGCATATTAAAGAGTAATTCAATCTTCTGCTGAGTAATCCAATGCCAGACAGAATGTCTCCCTCATTAAAGACAAGGCTGTTGCATATATTGTCATATTCTTTCACTACTGCAGAGTCTTGCTGGATAGATTTCAGCCTTGTGTTGAGCTCTTGTTATAGAAAATATTTATATGCTCTGCAATAAGAGGTCCTGTCCTTAGCGAGTAGGCTCTAGGATCTGCTTTCTTATCTCGTGTTATCCTTATGCCTTCCCGTGGACGTTAATGTAGCACAATTTGGTGCTGTCCAAGGATTCCTAACGGCAGTTCTTAGTGTGAATACTAAAAGGTTTTTTTTAAGGGGAAAAAAGTGATAATCTTCTTGCATCTTAGAGCTTCCCCAGAAATATATGGGAAAGCGTAAATCATCTGCTTACTGACAAGTCTGCTAAGCAGAGTGAATTAAAACACAAAGCTGTGCGTTTGAAGTAGTAAAATGAAACTCATTTCCAACTTCAGTCAATGGCATTTTTTTGAATTAGTACCATTTAAAGTAACTTTAACTCAGACCTCTTCCGTTTTTTTTAATTTTGTTTTGCTTATTTTTAGTTAAGATAGAATATAAAGTTTCTGATTTATGTTGTCAAATGGTTGCTATGAAGTTTTAATTGTGAAACGTAGATTGCCTTTTCTCTTCACCAGCTAGTTACTTAATTTTCTTTCAAACACTAGTTGTTTATTTTGCAGTAATTTAAGAAAAAATGGACATTAATTGGAAAATTTAAAAAATACAAATATTCCATCAAGTTTTAAATTATTTGTTAGTTTGAGTTTATATTAGTAGTAAAACTAAAACGTGGGTAGAGGAGGGTAAATGGAATTTAATTTGAGGGGGAAAAAAAAAAAAGCCTGAAGATTCATTAATTCTCTGCCTATATTTTTTCCAAAAATAGATCTAAGAAAGCAAAGAGCTCGATAGATAAATCAACAGAGACTGATAATGGCTATGTCTCCCTCGATGGGAAAAAGACAGGTAAAAGCAGTGAGGATTTTATACAGGCCCACAGGCAGCCCTGTGAAGTGATTAAGCCAGAAGAGCCGGGGTGGAGCGCTGCGGCAGCAAAAGCTACCTTCAACAATCATAGTCATCACAAAGTAAGTACGTGTTCTTGCTTACTAGTCTGTCAGATTATGTGTTGTATAGTTATGATGCTCTTAATGGATTATCATTTATTTTAATGTAAGATGCTTCTAAAATGACAGTAAGTTGGGACCAAAGTGCTGTTCTTAAGTCTTATTTTGCCATTTTATTCTTAGTTTCTGCTTTTCCTTATCCCTTCACAGATCTCTTCTTTACAAGCACAACACCAAAATTGCATTGTAGTATTTCATTTAAAAAAACAAAACAAAACAAAAAACACACACATTTTTAACTGAGATGTCTCCATGTCAGACGTCAAAACACTGCAAAAGAGAAAAGATTAAAAATTTTACCTGGTCTTTTCCTGGTAAAAATTGAGGAAATACTTGCTCTCCTAGGTAACTTCAGCATGCAAAGGGGAAAAAGAGACAGCTTTTTCAGAAACATTGCTTGAACCTCCATGGTGTTAATTTCTCTGGATGCTCTTTCGCTAATACTTCGTGTCTGATGAATAATGGAGCATGAAGAAGATGCAGACCAGAATCTCAAGAGGGGGCAGATTTATATCTCCTGTTTCTTGTAGGAGGGCCCTTAACATCTACATGTCTTTAGTGCAATGCCCAAATTCATGTGCTGTTTCTTGCCTACAGTTTCTTTTAGAACTGCTAAACACATTGTACCTTTTCCTTCCTCTTTTGCCACTCCTAGCGCAGACCTGTATTTATGCTCAATTCCACAATACTGGCAACTTACACATTTGTGGCCTTTCTGAGTGTTTACCTGTGAATCACCTTCCTATTCCCTTCTTCTTTTGATTGATCTCTGCAAAAGATGAGGAAAGCACAATTTCCCTGTCAAGGAAATAGGGATGGCTTAGGTAGGGGGAAAGATGGAAGAGGTGCAGGCAGTAGTGGTGAAAGAAATCACCAAGTCTTACTCAAGAAAGACATTTCATTTGGGATTCCATAGCTAGATAATTTATCAAGCCCATGAAGATCCATATGATTAAGTCAGAATGATGGCGATGAAGGTTCATCTGGTGGCAGAAGCTTTCTTGGCTGTTGCCATGTGGGAGGTGTTCCCTCAGCACTGATTGTAACTGAGATGCAGCTGCCTCTGTCAATTCTAAGCATTTTGCAGCTTCGATAAAATTCAATAGACCAAGGTTTTCAAAATGTTTTAAAAGAGTTTTTAGATTTTAAGGGTTTTACATTTAAAAGAATAAATGAGATGTTGTCTCTGTTTAGCTTTCTTGGAGCGTACACATGTACCTCAAAGAGAAGTTTAGAATAGGCCTCTCTTTTCTCTAATTAGTCTCATCCCTTCCTCCAAGAACTGTCTTATTTTGTCAGTGCTGCGACAGACTGTGTGGGCAGAAACAATCTGACCTTGAACTGTCTCAGAAGACATCACTTATCATGGAAGAGAGAGTGACACCTCATTTAGCTGTGGAGAAGAAGGCTCTGTGTTCATAGATAACAACCTCACATCTTCTGTCCTTGGAGCATTTCACTTATGACAGGAAGGCTCCAAAGGAAACTTCATGGTGTCTTATTTTGTGATCACATATTTTTTATTTAAAATGTGAAAATATATGAAAATCTTATGAAGTTGAAAGATCCATGCTTTCCTGCCTTTGTCCCTCTAAGGGCTGCTTTTGTTTTGACTTAAGTCAGGGAAATGAAAAGTGAGAAAAATAGCAATCTGAATATTTTACAGGCTTTCTGTAGCACTTTACAGCTGAAAAAGGAGATACACATAATAGCTTTGTGCTAATAATTGAATGTTATGGTGTCTGCTCTCATAATTTTGTTTTTTCTTCTATATATATTACTTATCATTCATTCCTGGGTATATTTTGTTTACAGAAGCTCACATTTAACATACAAATGCCAGAAATGTTCTTTAGTGCAATATGAACTACCCTTTATTCTCTGAGAATTGCTTGTTTCAATATTTCAATCTCTATTTTATAAAATTTGCTGTAACATTTGTTTTTTGCAATTGAAAATGCAATAATTTTTAGTTCAAATGACTTGATAACAATGTTGCAGGAAAAAAAATGATTTTAATAGCTCAGAACAAGACTTGGTATCAGTATGTGTCTTACTAATACTGTATTGTTTAAACCAGGATACTCACAGGACAGTAACAAATTTGTCAGATGAAGTTTCAAGTGAGGAAGGGCCTGAACCTGGATATTCCCTCCGGCGCCATGGAGAACGCACTTCCAGTGACTGCACAGTTCGAAACAGGAAATCTCTCCATTATAAGAAACACTATCCTTTAGAGGTACGTGCTTTACCCTTGCCTCTTCTGTAGATTGTCAACACCTGGTGCTCTCTTTTTGCATCTCTCTCTCTCTCTCTATAGGTATATTATTTCCCTCAACCTTTGGATTTTAGAAGACTATTAATTGGAAATGATTTTCTTGGGAGAAAGAGATTTTTTTTCCCCCAAAAACAATGTTTTGATTTTTTTATTATGATTTAGTTTCTTTGAGCTTCCTTCTATCCATTTGTTGTAAGCATTCAAAAATATCTTCTTTAGATCTCATCAGAACATGGCTAACAATTGATGTCTTTTGACACCATGTCTCCTCTGGAAACTTGGTTTCTTTAGGGAAACGGTGACTTCATAACAGAAAGACTCTTTTTCTCGCTCCCTTTGCCATTCTGATAATTGGCATATTTTTGTTATATCACATTTTCTTGATGGTAGTGTTTATTGTTTGGTGTCCATTCAGTTTGTAGCTTTCTTCAGGAAAAGTCTCAATAGAAGAGATGGACTATACATCTATATTATCATTTCTCGGTGTTTATTAAAACAGTCATTTGAAATATTGCTATGAAATTTCAATTATTTTTGTTACTGTATTGCAAAAAGAACACAAAAAGTACACAAAAAAAATTAAGGGTCTAGAAGACATCAAAACTAATAATAGGCATACTCAGATTGAAAGAAAAGTGTCTATTTTTTCCCCCTAGTTCAAGAAGTGTACAACCTTTTTGCTGATGGTTTGCAACCTAGCAGATAAGCAGATATAGGAGGATTTTGAAAAAGGACATTTATTTATTTATTTGTTTGTTTTAGAAACAGACTATTTATGTCAACTTTTCTTCCAGAACTGTGGGAAAAGAATGTAAAGAGTAATTACAGCTCCGAATAGATGCCACTTACAGGGCACACAGGGTTTAACAGGGAGCACAAGGTCCAAATCCTACTGCTTTCTGGGATGATTGCTACAAAGCATGGAGATTTATGCTTTGCATAAAAAACATAATAATTATCGGTTTCATTTTTTTCATGTGTTTCATAGAAGTCTAATTTAGAAAGATCTAGAGGGCTGGCTGTTTGAAATGCTCTGTGCACAAGGCATGGATCAGTTAGTTTCAGATCACTGTCTAAACAGGCAAATGCTGAGAAATATTTCAGATCTGTATTTCAGCAGATGCCTTTTGGCTGTACACTCGTGCAGCTGCTAGGATTGGATATGAAGAAATGGAAAGCAAGAAGAGCAGTCACATTTTTTCAAGTTAAATATATCTTTTTTCTTGCATAAAGTATTTTAGAGTTTGCAGACTCTGAAGATGCTGGCTAGGGAAGAGTGTGCAGAACCGAGGAGCCTGCGCAGGCTCTGCGGGCAGCTTTGGCAGTAGCACTTTACACGTGTTGCTCATTTGCTTGTGCCTGATGCCGTGAAGAGGAGGCTTCAGTTGTTGTTACTAGCTCACTCCCCCACATAGCTACAAAGCAAAGGAAACAGAAGTTCTCAAATCCATGAAAGCTTTCTTTGTGTTTCAAAATACGTATATTTTAGTGTAGAAGTTGGTGGATACGCCCCTGACTTCTGTAGTAAGTTTTCCTTTATCTTAATGTTTCTCAACTTAATTTTGAATTCTCAACTTTGTTTTAGCAAATATTTTCATGGTTCTTATTCACCCAGGACTCAGAACCCTGTAATGACTGTGTTTGGTAAAAAGCCCTTAACTGTTTTAGTTATTTTTAAGAATGGATGATAGTTCACATAATGTCTTTCTGCACTGAGGTTATCCCCCACTTTGTGAGAGAAAGGACTAGAGTTCAGAGCAAGTAATTTATCCTCTATGAGCAATACTGTAAAGAAATATTTAGAAATTAAGCATGATTTTTAGCAAGAACAAAGAACCCTTCAAATAGAAAAGCATTAAAAATCACATTAAATTACTGATCCTGCTAAAATTATTTGATTTGTTTTTTTTCCAGTTTAGAAAAGTGGATAGGCTTCAAAAAAGACATATGAAAGAAATTTTGCTTTAAGAGGGAATGAGAATTGCCAGAGGTGGTGATGAGTAGGAGGATACTGCTTTTAAGACTACTTAACAACTTGTAGGAAACAGCTTGATTCTGCTAGCAAGTTCAAGGCTTTGCGTTTTTGTTTCAAAGAGAACATTAGATTTTTTATATATATATAAGTATGGAGGGATTTGAATGCCTCAAATTTGATATTTTTTCTGTAGGATTATCTAAGATGTGGGTAAAATTTGAACATAAGACGCTTTCTTCTCAACTACCCTTTATTAAAATAAACAACTAAGAAGTTAGGTATTAAGTGTAAATTACATATAGACCAAGTATTGGTCAGTAAACTTGGGTCTTGGTTCCTTCAATTCTCAGTTTGTATGCATGGAACTGATGAAATAAGAGATAACTGCAGCTCTCTCTCTTACTGTTGCTTTCATCCAAATTGTTCTCTTTTTATGAATTTAATTCTTTTTATGTGAATTTATTTAAAAAAATACACTAAGCAAAGAAAGACATTTTGATTATTACCTAAATAGTTCAGCCAAAACCACTAGAGACAGAAAATCAAAATACCCAGTTAATTTAAAATGATTTGTGATTGACACTTTTCTCCTTCTTGGTCACATTCCTCTATTACAATTTCAATCTGGTGAATATGGCTTTAAGTCTCATTTTTGTCTTGCTCATTGTCACTGGAATAATGAAGTTCTAATACATTTTTAAAAGAAACTTAATTTATGCCTTATGAAATCAGATGTTTGAGACATAATTGGATTATGTGGCTAGATGAATTGCTACTTAAATTTGAACTAATGAGTTTTAGAAATCTGAAAACCGCCTATTGCCTTGTAGTACTTTTTATTAGTATTTATTTCTTCATTATATGATCCCTTCTCAACAGATCAGGGACTACAGACTACCATATGTTTGTATTGGGTCTAACTGTGTGCAACCATTCTCTTTGGCACTTTTTTAGTAGGCATGTAATCTTTTCTGATTAGAAATATAATTGATTGGAACAGAAAAAGTAGATGAACATGGATTCACTTTATTTGGCCTTTATAACTGGCCTGTTAAGTGTGTAGAGTACAAAAGCTGCATTAATGCCAGTGCTTGTTTGAACGTCAGGATACAGCTAAATCGGGTACGAGCTGCAGCTCGCGGTGCTCGAGTTCCAGACAGGATTCTGAAAGCGCCAGGCCGGAGTCGGAGACGGAGGACGTGCTGTGGGAGGACCTGCTGCACTGCGCCGAGTGCCACTCGTCCTGCTCCAGCGAGACGGACGTGGAGAGCCCCCAGCTCAACCCAGCGGGGAAGAAGGAGTATCGGGATGACCCCTTTCATCAGGTGGGCTGATGGAGTCGCCCATTTTGACTTTTACAGCACATACGCTTTCAGTCTTATCATATGCTCATATGACCATATATACCTGTGAGAAAGCTCTGCAGGAAATGAAAGCAATAAAGCCAAAACGATTTCATAAAAAAAGGAAAATTTGATTTCTACAACTCAGCCCTTAATGTGTCAAATGAAGCACAGACAATATACTGAAATAGCCTGTGGAGTATTTGAGCATTTGAATATTAATTCTAAATTAAAATTCTAATTCAAACCAAGAAACTAATGTAGAATCTCCTTCAGGACAGGTACTGATCGATTTACAGTTCCTGTGTTGTTTTTTTATTATTATTTTTTCGTGCACGATATTTGTTTATTTGAACCATTTAAATATGGATGAGAGTATTAAACATTCTTCTGGCTAGACATGTAATAAATGTTGGTAGTGGATACCTCAGTATTAAGGAATGTATTGTAAGGGATTAATGTTAGCTAGTTAATACTAGCTAAAATTAAAAAAAATATTTTCAGAAGACACAAATTTTGCTCACAGCCTGAACTTAAAAAGAGATATATGTTGATTATTTGGTTTATTTTTAGGCTTTTTTGCTTGTTTGTTTACATTCCTTATAAACATATAAATATAAGCTTAAATGGGAATTCTTTGAGTAGGGAATCGAATTTGTTCATCTGCAGCTGTGTTTTTTGTTTCATTCTGGCTGGAATTTTGGAAGTTTAACTCCTGGTGTTGCTGCTCCCTCTAGAGGGAGACACTGGAGTCTGTGATTAAGATGAGCTCTCAGCAGCTCCTACCTGCATTGATCAAACTCCCAACTCCTGCCTGAGTTTTGCCAGATGGAGTCCTGTCCGGGACAGGGCACCTTTATTCAGAACAAAGATTCTTTTTGATAATAATAAAGAAGTTGACCCTAAGCACTATTTTTCAAACTGCTATTAATCAGAAAATAATGTATTCCGTTATATATGTTGTGAAAATAAAGCTAGTTAAAGTAGGTCTTTTCCATACCTCCCTCTTTGATATGTTTGAGCAATAAAGTGAACTATTAACCTCAACTAACTAGAGACTGGTATAAACAATATGAGGAAAGGGGATTCTGTTTCTGTGCAGCATTTAAAAAAATAAAAGTTGATTTTTTTTTTTTTTTTAAGGAATACTGTAGGACAAAAATATAGTATTATAAGAAATGTAATCCCTTCTAGCTCACTCTATAAACGGGACTCCTGGTCAATATTTGTTGAATGTGTCTTAACATATATTAGTACTAAATGATATACAGCAATATTTATATATGGCTAAAGGCTTTTTTGTCAGTATATTGCTGACAAAAAAGTAGTGGCACAAGAATAGATGTTTGTTGCTGATGGAATGTCTTGTCTTCCCCAGAGTCACTTGCCCTGGATCCATAGTCTGAACCCAGGACTAGAAAAGATAAGTGCAATTGTATGGGAGGGTAATGACTGCAAGAAAGCAGATATGTCTGTGCTTGAAATCAGTGGCATGATAATGAACAGAGTGAGTACTCATTTCACTTTATGCAAATATTATATTTAGAGTCTAAACACTGCCAAAAATAACTTCTTAAAAGTATTAGCATTACTGTTCTGTGGTTTACGTCCCTCTGTTTTCTTCGTTACCACTAGTTAGTTACCAGAGTTATCAAACTTGGAGTAGTAGGACAATAAAGATGCATTTGGGTTTTTAGGTACTTACTAACACAGTTGATCTTTGTTTCATTATTCAGAAGTGGTATATTCCACAAATTCTATTTGTGTCCTCAACTGCTACGAACAGCTAATATGTGGGGTTAGAAATATATCAGAAATACAGCTGTGAGTATTTGGATGCTGAAGTTAAGTGTGGATGAGAAGGCTCTTCACTCTAGGAAACAAACCTCTAAGAGGAGCAGTGGGATGTTGGACTTCCTTCATCCCTATCCTCGGGTTTTTTCCAACTATGCCTCTTAAGAAAGGAAGTAGAAAAGCATTTAATTTATATTATATTTCAGTCCAACATGTTATAGGGCTGAACACAAATTCCAAGCATAGCTTAGGAGAGCTACCAATAGCTCTTACAAATTGATGCTTCCTTTCTCCAGCCTCTTAGAAAGCAGGGTTTGTTCACAAGCTTCGTACAGACCTTTCTATCTGACTTTTCAGGTTGCAATGGCAATAGAAGTAAATTCCAACAAAGGCATGGCCAGCACAGTGCACCTCCAGTTTTCTCTGCTCTATAAACACCTTGGCAGACGTGATCCCTTTAAAAAGCATACAACCTGAAAGCAAAACACAAATAAGAGTGAGATTTAGGGTTGTAATCACAGCAGTCAGAATGACTGGTGTTCTTTGTTAATTCAGTATCGGATGCATTTTTAATACAATATACTGGAGTATTATTACTGCAATGTTATGTTTTGAATTATATATAATAGCTATGTTATTAACAGTTAATGGTTTTTAATGATTTGTGATATTGTTTGCTGTGCATTAAGCACTCAAACTTCATTCTGTGCTACTATCTTTAGTTTAACCCCGGTGTGAGGGACTTCCTTTTTCTTAGAAGCAGATTATGAACATACTTGGTTGGAATTTTCATACAAGGTATAAAGTAATAAAATTATCTTTTTGATAGTAAAGTAGTACTATCAGTAGGACAAGATTTACTGCAAAATTAAAGATTTTTTGCTAAATTTCTGCTTTTATTTCTAGGTGAACAACTACATACCAGGAATTGGTTACCAGATTTTTGGAAATGTCGTGTCTTTAATCCTGGGTTTGATGCCATTTGTCTTTCGACTTTCCCAAGCTAAAGATTTGGAGCAGCTGGCTACACATTCTGCCGCTGAACTTTGTATTATTGCATTTGGGTCAAACGGAGACTTACTGGTTCTCTCGATGGTGGTTATAAGTTTTGTAGTCCGTGTGTCTCTGGTGTGGATTTTCTTTTTCCTGCTGTGTGTGGCAGAGAGAACATACAAACAGGTATGGATAATGAGGCAAGATGTCTCAGCCAAAGCAAAACAAATGGTTATGTTTGAGTTCTGTTATTTGTGAATATTTACAACTTCTGTTTTTCATTGTGCTAAGTTATATAGATCAACCTATGACAAATGCTTCAGTGGGTTTACAGATAAGGGATTTATTCAGTTGCAGCATACAGAAGTTTTCTGCAGTCTTGGTAGCTATTTTTTTTTCTGGAAAGCATTTTTGAGGAAAACATGTATGTTTTATTTCAGATTTCTGTCTCAATTTATTGACCAGCTTCTAGTCATGTCCAAGGTTGTCTTTATTCTCCACAAGGAGAAAGTTTCAGTAAAAGAGCTCTATAAATTTCTGCTGTTTTCCAACAATGTGTTTCATTCAAACCACTTCAGTTCTATTTCAAAGCAGTTCAGTCTAGACCTTAGCCAAATAAAAACTCTTCTGCCTTGCTAGAAACCCAGTTCCAAGGCAGAGAGCTGCTAACTGAAGTAATAAACATGTTAAAACTTATTGCAAGTTGTTCGCAATTAAACTTTCAGATTTTTTTTCTTTGCAGAGACTTCTTTTTGCCAAACTCTTTGGTCATCTAACATCTGCCAGGAGGGCAAAAAAGTCAGAGGTTCCTCACTTCCGTTTGAAGAAAGTACAAAATATAAAAATGTGGCTTTCTCTCAGGTCCTACCTAAAGGTATATACTCTTTCCTACCCCTCTCATATAAAATGTCTCAAGATGAAATCTGCTCCGAATTATTTTAGAATTAGATAAAGGATGATAAAAACATAAAGTTACAGTGTAAAAAGCGGGAAGCCATAAGCAGAAGCTTTAATGTAAAGTCCCAAATAAATTTTGAAAGACTACATTATTTTTAGGGGAATTTAGGCAGCGCATTTACAGGCCTCACGAGTATCGCATCCCTTGCGTAACGGAAGTTTCGGTTGGGGATGTTGCAAAAAGATGTGTCCTTTAACCATCACACTTGAGAGACTTGCATCTTTTTCTGTGTAATCTGTAAGGAGTTGAGTGGGAGGAAAGAAAGGTAACACTGCTTAGGCAAAAATTGCATGAGAATGAGTTGTGATGCTTCAAGCTACGCACACTAGCGTTGCTGTTGGATGTCTTGCCTTCTTTCCCCAAAACTGTGCCAGTGACTTTCATCTCCTCTTGCACCACCACAAGCATTTATGTAATAGTAGTGAAGAACAACATAAAACAGCTATATCAGACCCTGACCGACAGGGCTCTGAAGCAGGTGTGTAGGCAACTGATCAAACTGAAAAATAGACTGTTGAGAATAATAATTTTCACCTCCATCTGTTACTTTACTCAGTTCACTGGTCGGTAGGTGTGTAAATGCTTGTGGCAGCACAGTGAAAGAGGTGGAAAGAAACAGCTGGGGAGCAAGGCCACCTTCTCTCCATGCTGCTGCTGGACTTGGCGTTTGTTCAAAACATGCCCCCAGATTCCTTTTCAAAAACCAAATTCAGTAAATGATGTTCTTTAGGATGGGTTCTGCATGTGAATATTCAGTTCCTGCCTTTATTTTTAGGCCTGGTAGTCTTCAGAATTTGGTGACTGAGAACAATTAGTCTGGTATTACCAGTTTGTTTGTATTTAAGCTGAACTGTCTCTCTTTGTTGTCACTGGTTTAATACTTGGTAAGGTCCAGTGCTATGCTGAATTTGTTCAGAGAATATTGCCTAAATGTAAGCTACTTCATATAGCAAAGGAGCTGACTGAAAAAATTAAGTAATGACTATTTTATTTTCTTGTAGTCTCCTTGAGATGCCTATGCTGGGTTAATCTCATGTTCCTTAAAGGGTATTCAAATGCAACTGTATTATTTAGTTTTGATATGGTGATTGGAACTTAGATTACAGAACTGCAAGCCAGGATAAAGCTTGATTCAAGGTGGGAATCCAGCTGGATCCACCAAATATCAGTGCTGACAAGGTAATTTTTCTCTTATTTTCAGCGTCGAGGTCCTCAGCGCTCAGTCGATGTCATAGTTATCTGTTGTGCACAGGTGAGGAAATCTTAATTGCATAAACAGCCATAACTCAGTTGGTACTTTTTGGAAGTAATCAGCCACCTTTTTACATGATGACTCCTGCTAGCGTGAAACACCACGTGAAAATGAGTAACTGCTATTAGAGCTTTTCAGAAGATTAAGTTCCTTGTATGTTTTACCTATTTTAGAATATTATACTAGCCATCTTGTAAAAGCTGAAGGAACCTATTGACAGCATAATTACCTAGTGTGGTATAATATTTTTTCTAATCAGTATTTTCTTTCATTGTCCCTCTTGAATTTTGGGAAATGGGGATTTTTCTAACGTTTTGCATCAAAACCTAATTTTGCCACCCCTCCACAAAAACCTCCCTCGAGATTGACCTTGGTTGATGATTTCTTTGTGAAAAGTAGGGACCAAAGTGGTTGGCTGTGTCAGCTTGCCCTCTAGTGGAATATCTGGCAGGAAGGAAACTCCTGCTTCAGTAGGATTGCAGTACTTGAGACAATTGCTTGAGATTCTGCTTCAGTGTACAGGGAAGCTTCTGAATGCCTTTGGTTGTGTTTTTCTTCCCCTTTCTTCCCCAGTTAACACTAATGTGTTTTCCTGGTAGTTAATTATAAAAGAAAATAATAAAAATATAATTTAGTAATGATTCTACTTGGATTCGGTTTTCCATATAAATCATTATATTTGTAGATGTTATTTTGTTTTTCAGTCCATATAGTGTCTTCAACAGTTTGAACTTGAATTTAATATTGTATGTTTTTTTTCCAGAGATACGAAAAGAAAGATATGCCTTGCAAAGTATACATTTCTCAAATCTGATAACCTGTCTAGGAAAATCTCATCTTAAACAAGATGTTGATTTTTTTAAATTTTACTTCAAAATTCTTTTATGCTTAAAAATAACCACATTATTTACTGCGTGTGATTTTTTCCTTAGATTTGTGTGGTATATAGCTCTTCTCATATTGTAGCATAAATAGTACTCTGAATTCAAATTTAATTTTTCTCTTTTACTTTCAGCTACTTCACATGCATGAGATCTTCCTTGATTGTCACTACAATTGGGAGCTAGTAATTTGGTGCATTTCACTGACCCTTTTTCTCCTAAGATTTGTTACTCTTGGGTCTGAAACCAGTAAAAAATACAGCAATACCTCAATATTACTTACTGAGCAGGTGAGAGTCTGACATAACTTTTTGTGCTGCTGGATTTTTCTAATCTTAATCTCTTGAGTTTGAGAGCATAGTGGATGGAGTGGCATCTTACAGGAAAACTTGAAATGTTCAGGATATTCAAAGTAGAGTAATAACAAGAAATGTTCATACAGAAAATTATAGGAAGTTGATTATTTTGCTTTGAGATTTCTTTGAGCAGCAGACAGCATAAATATTGTGGTATATATTCCGTTTAGTTACCAGCTTGCAAGGCAAAGTGGTAGTGAGACATTAACTTAAAGCCTTCAGAGTCTCACTTATTATCATTTTAATCAAAACCTTTAATAAATAAACAAATCATTCCTTTGCTTCTGGGAGTTCTTTGCATTCAATAACAACAACAAAAATTGTTATTAAACAAACTTCAAGCTGATTGCCAACCCCTCTGCTTAGTTTTTCTGATGAAAGTAATATGGTATGTTAAAACTATTTAGTACTTTTTTGGCTCTCATTTTAAGGTCTTAGTTTAAAATATTCTTCAAATTAACTCAGTTCTACTCAAACATGATAAATATTTAACATAGTAAATGTAACATCACTTGAGGTGTGCAGAAAGAAACTGATCTGAAATTTAACCTCTGTAACGGTTGGGTATTCTCTTTCCCAGCATTACTTCTCAAAAGTGAAGCAGAGTGTTACTTGCTTTTATGTCTGTTTCTTTAACTGGACATTCTTGATTTCCTCAGGGTTATTTACTAAAGGGTAATGTGAAACCCTCTTTGGATTTTTCACACTACACAAGGGAAATTCATTTGCAGTGTCCACACGTGTAGCTGAGGCAGCCAGGTGTAGATTTTAGTTTGTGGAGTGCAACTCTTGGGTTAGTGGCCTTTGTGCGTCGCACCTGCTGGGTTTGATGTGCAGTTCAGAGTGATCCTCCGTTCCAGAGCCACGTGTTCCTGAGACTGGAGAGCTCTGCATTGTCCTTTGGATCCTCAGAGTATAAATAATATCCCAGTGAAGTTTGTCTCCTCTGTTCCTGGAGTAAAACCAGAGGAGAAATTTTGGAAACAGATTGGAAAGAAATAGAATTTCTGGTCTATTTTGCTTACCTGGGTTCCTATACTATGCTATTCATTAGAGTCAGCTCTTAGGTAGACAAAATGAGGCATTTGAGCTTGTTCACTGCAAGGAACCACAAGATTCTACCAACTGTATAAGGCTGAGTTCACACAGTGAGGCTGGGAGCTGAACGTTTTCAGCCAGCATAGCTGTTGAAAGAAGTAATATTGTTTTGACCCCAGTACTTGAGCATTTATTTCAGAGATTGTTGGATCACCAAACGCTTAGTTTTCATATTGAATCCAGTTTGTCCTAGTATTTCCACAAAAGATCTTTGTGAAATGAAATCTAGAGCAAATATATAATTCACAAAATAAAAAGAAAGAATGCATACTACCCTAGTTGAAACTCTGACTTGTTTTGGAGGAGTTATTCATGCTAGCTGGTAACAACACTCTCTTTACCTTTTCCTTAAGAAAGATGTGTAAAATTCTGACTTTTTGGCCTTTCATATCGATGGACTGGCACTCACTTAAATTCAGTTGAATTTTAATGGAATAAGTACTGTGTGTGTCTGTCGTGCATGCAAGGGATGGGGTCCATTTGAACTGTTGTGCCCCAAAATCAGACATCAGTGGATTAGGCTTATTGATAATTGTTATGACTTTAAAAAAAAAAAAAATCCTAAGAAACCTCCATGGATAAGATAAAATTGCAAGTTTCACTTTCCATCAGCAGAATTCCAACAGCTTCTTCCTGCTTGTAGGTTCAACCTCTGAATTTAATGATCAGGAGTCATGCTGGGAAACTAAAAGACCTATCATTTTTACCTATCATTTTTAGATTAAGGCACTTTTTGACTGCGTGCCGTCTGTGTGTAATTTTTCAAGTCCTTCTGAACTTTTTTAACTTTGTGTAAAATGCAAAACGTGTCCTGATCAAAGTTGCCATCTTGCCAGGTTCATCCTCTAAACAGTTAGATGGTTGTGCTTGCAGGTGTTCAGACTCCCCTCGTGTTTTGAAGTATGATATCGAACGTTGGAGACTGCCATTTTTTTCATAAACTAAGAATGAAGTCATATAATTGTCAAAGATATGTGACCCTTGCTAGGATTTGTAGCTATTGCTTTTTCAGAGTTGCCAAGAGTTTAGTTAATTCCCGTTTTCAGACGTTTGTGTTGCTGAAATCAGTAGTTGTATTTAAGGTCTGGAATCCCTTTGCCTCTAAGAATGGAATGGGGAGCCCAACACACCTTGGAATGTTTTAGACATACTCTTGGATTTTAATCTCGTTGTATAAATTGCAGTGACCTTTTCAGGGAAACTTTATATTAAAGAGACTTTGTTTAGATGTCCATTACCCTTATTTCAATAATTAAAAGCAAGACACTTAAAAGTTCATTTTATTTCTGTAACTTTGCCCCTTTTGTAAGAGTCTCTGTCTGAAGGATTTCAAAGTTTTGCTAAACTGCTATTTGTTGTTGTTGTTGAAGGTTATAATCTTAAAATAAGAAGTTCACAGCTTTTCAAGCCAACCTGTTTTTCCCTTAATTTACTTTTAATACATAATAAAAAATAGCCAACTTTAGCCTCGTCAAGGATAGCAAAAGTGCGTCATGTTTTACCATTTCAGTCTGTTCAGTAGCTTCTTGGCGTGTTAAATCTGTAAGGTCCTCATTTGTGGACCTGTGGAAATGAATCAACAAACCAGAGAGGCTAATCAAAGAAGAAAAAATAAGTCATACAGACCCTAAATATCTACTTGTGTTTTTCTTGCCTGATTGGTGAATAAGTAACATAAAAATGTAAAGTGGCAATGAAGTTACAAGTATAAAATTGTTGTAATAGTATGAATTGTATTTTGTTATGTATAGAATATTGCATTTTTTCTGCAATATTGGGTTAGTATTTGTTCTTCAACATTAAAAAGCCAGAAAATGCTAATTTGTGGAAGTGTAATTACTGTTCTGTCATGTGGCTGTTGAGTAGACACTAACAGTAATAAGACTTGGTCTTATTATTAAATGTTTCTAAATAAATTCCTGTTAATTCTAAATGATGATACTTATATTTTATTTAAATCAGATAAACTTGTACTTGAAAATGGAGAAAAAGCCTAATAAGAAGGAGGAACTGACACTAGTGAACAATGTTTTAAAACTTGCTACTAAATTACTGAAGGTAAGATTTAACATAGTATTACAGTATTGTACATAACCAAGGAATAGAACAGATATTTAATGAGCCACTTGGGTTACTTGTGCAGGCAGTACAGGATGCCTTGGTTTAAATCTACTCTGCTGCTCTTGTCACGGTGACATGTTGTTCATACACTTGTCTGTTATGTTGCCATCATTGTGGATTGCAAATAGTTATTAAATACAGAAAGTTGTATTCTTTATTTAGTTTATTAGGTTTTTTTTTTTAACTCTCAAAAATAATGCCAGAGGAAGAGAATTATATTAGGTCATTTTTGTTAATTTTTCATAATAATGAGTTACCTTTTTGTCATGGTGGAAGAATTTTCAATGGTGAGTTCTGCTTTTTTTTTTTTTTTTTTTTTTCATTCTCTTAGCTGTTTTGAAACCAAAAGCAATTTCTGGGAAATTGTAAGGAGTAGTAAAAGGATGGCCCCTTGGGATTGGGGAACTAGGTTTCTGCTTTCATGTTTATTCACTTACAGGAATAAAATATTACTTGGTCTAGACAGGTAGCCTCCAAATTTGTGAAGGGCCACTTAGAGAGCAGCAGTCAGCAGTGAGTGAACGTGCTGGCTGTTTTCTTGCACATTGGTTTTATAGGAGAGTGTTTTCCTCTGCTGTGGCTTAAGGACTTCCTAAACAATACACTGTAGTTCAGTGCATACGTGAACAAAAATATGATACAAAATATAACAATCATGAAAGTTACAACATTATTTTAGGAGCCTTCTGTACCCATATTTAATGAGAGCTGTTCCGCAGTGGAGCTTAGTAATCTTGTCTGTTTTATGGCAGTTTGTTGGTCTTATTCAGGCTCTGAACTCAAAGGCCAGAGTTCTTGCGTGTAGAGAATACAACACAGTGAACCCCAGTGTGGGTTAAAGCAATTTATTACTTCCTGTAACACAACTAATTGCTGTTACCATGGTCAGTTAATATGAATGTTGCTGATAAACTCCATTACTATCTATTAGTTGTACTCCATTACTATCTGTTAATTAGAAGAAATGCAATTTACAGTATGCTAAAAAAGGCAGGCAGTAGGCAAATCAACAAGGGCATGATATTTTTTAAGGTATACGGATAAATGTAATGGTATGAAAAGTCGTGATTATTGGAGAAAAGCCTGTTTGAGATTTTTTAAAAGAACAAACCAATAGCAATACACACGTGTATAGTGTGTGATTCCTAATGGTGTCGATGCTTCCTGTCTCTAGGAACTGGACAGTCCCTTTAGGTTATACGGGCTTACAATGAACCCTCTGCTCTACAACATCACCCAAGTCGTCATCCTCTCTGCCGTTTCTGGTGTCATCAGTGACTTGCTTGGATTTAATCTAAAGGTAACTGCTAAGTATGCCCTCTTCCACCGTGCTGTTCAGGATGTTACATTAGCTGAATTAGGTATCTTTACGCATTAACTGGAGGACATGCTGTTTGAAAGCAGTTTTGAAATTTGAACTGTATCAGAAGAAATGTGATGCATTTGTCCAAGCACCTCTTTTTTTTTTTTTTTTTTTTGTGACTTTCTTGCTATATTTATGCAAATAATTATGAAGAATTCAGAAATATGGAGGCACTTGTATACATAAATACAAAGACCTTATTTAACCTTACTACCATGACCAGCCTTAACTAGTGTCAGTCTGTGAGTATTTAAGGACATTCCTATTACAGAGTCTACGTGCTAGACCTATCTGAACTCTAAATTAAACTCTGGAAACTATTTCAAGAATTAAGCTATGAAGGACCTTAGCTACCATTGGCTGTTGTGTTTTCCTACATCTGCCTGATTTCTTTTCCTAGTGCAAAACAAGGAATGCAGAAGCTATTTTGTATATCATTGAACATGCACTGCGGCAGTAAGAATAAACAAAGTGGCATTGCAGTTTTGGTGAATAGAAAGCTGAGATGGGAAATAATGTTGATTTCCTGCTTTAACTTTTTCAGCTCTGGAAGATCAAATCATGACAATATATAACGAAGATGAGATAACACAGTGTTACCGAAAGGCTCATTGACTGACAAAACTGCCTCAAAGCAGCCACTGAATCTATATTTCAGAAGCTACAACCTCTTCAAGGATATTGTGTGGAAAATTGAAGTGTTTACATCTGACTTGTGCAATCTTTGTATTTATTTCATCTTTTTGCTGTTTCATGTTCATTTTAGTTGATACTTGTATTTTATTTTCAAACACATTTGTTTAGTTTGGAAAGGGTCAGTTTTAGAAAGGGTCAAAACCCTCATTTCTGAGAATATCCCCATAATTGACTACACTAAATTATTATGTCTGTTGTTGAAGCTGAAGCCAATGGTGAACATTTATATCTTATTTTTTTTTTAGCTATAGTAATGCTATATGGAAGTCATTTTATTTTGATTAAGTATATAACTTGCCTAGAACATTTCATTTGCACCATTCATTTCTGAGGACAACATAGCATCATTAGATGTTTGGTTGCAATAGAAAGTGAAACATATACAAAAATAAAGTACTGACAATACAGTATGACAGGTAGCAGAAATATTTTATATTACTATTAGAACTAAGTGGGGAATTTTTAATATTTTGAGGAATTCCAGGATCTGAACTGCTGTAGGCTGCAGTTTAAATATCCTGGGATAATAATAAGTATTATATAACAGATCAACAAGTGCTCTTTGATAACACTTTTATTAGAGCAATAATTGTAAATGGTTACCATGCTGTATGATATTTTGATAAAATTAAATATTGTATTTATTTGAAATACTGGGCTGTTCTGCACAGCTCTGTGCATGCTCAATATGTGCACTTTTTACTGTTACTTTTAATGAGAAACTTTATATATATATATATACATATATAATGTATATTAAGTGGAATATATTATGGTGAACTATGGAGCAGTATATTTTCTGTCTTGAAGCTGAATATTTAAGCAAGTGATAAGTTACTGGCGAGGAGAATGCTGCGAATGCCGGAGCAGCAGCTGGGTGGATGCTCTCCTGTAGGACACTGTAGTATATGCCCTCCGTACCACATGGCAGTTTAAGAGCAGCTGAACACAACCCCCCGGTGCCCCTGGTGGCAGGAGCAGCAGGGAAGCCTGATGCCCTGCAGGTTTGTTCCTTGAGATGCCCCCCTTCCCCGCACCCCCGTGCCTCCTCCGTGGGCATCCTGCCCTCGTGGGCATCCTGCCCTCGGGCTCCCCCGAGCGCCAGCCTCGCGCTTCCCGTCTCTCCCACGTGGACATGGTCCCCAAGTGGCTCCTGCTTTTTTCAGTATGACAAATGGGGATGTTCACCCCGATAGGGTTAACCTGGAGCAGCGTTTGCATTTGTGAGTTGTATGGGGAGGATTAATATCACCAGGGTCAAGTATTCATGCATTTTGTGTTTCTAAAACAATGCAGGAACTCCAAAAATCAGTGGCTTTATATGGAAAAATGCAAAAACTAATTAGGTTACACAGGTCTGAATAGTGCTTCAAATCTTTAAGAAAAAAAATAAAGATGAGCAAACAGTGTAATGTATCTTAAACTTATGTGGTATAAAAATATTTTTATATATAAAGTAACACAAACATTTTGTATTTTATTTGCCTCTGTACTAATGTTTAATAATGACCAAAGTGCATTCTAGTTTTTGAAAGAATGTATTCCTGGAGCTTTAAGAACATACTATTTAGTTTCTCATGTGAAAACCTCAGCTGCATCTGATCTCTTTCTTCTTTCTCTATGTTGTCTGATATTGGGATTGTTTTTAGCAATTAACCATTTTATACGCAATTTTTTTCCAAAATATGGTACAGATCTTCACAGAACTTAATTTTGCACAAAA
>NW_010578861.1:21948-39373 GCF_000705375.1 Tinamus guttatus | reverse complement strand
AAGATAAGGCTATTGCTTTCTACAGCCTGTCACTATTACAAAACCACTCTTTACTCTAGAATGGAAATACTTTTAAGTGTTGAATTTACAGTTTTCAGTAGCATTAAAAACAGGAGAGGGAAAATGTGGTTTCAGTAGAAGGGGAAGTTTAACCACGAATACCTCAGCAATGAGCACTGTGCTGGACTCCTGCACTCACAGTGGCCGCATGGGGAGAATAAAACAAATGTGTGAAATGGGCTTGGCGGGGCGGGGGTAGAACTTTTAATTGCTACCATTGGGTGTATTCATCATCTGAAAAATGGGAAAGGCTTGTTCTCCATCCCTCAGTTTGGGAAATCCAGCATGAAAATAGAGGCAAGGAGAAATATGGCAGATCTTGCCTGTTAGCTGTTGTTTTGCCACGTGCTTTGTAACGGGAAGTGTGATCAGGCTTGGAATAAAGCTTTCTATGGCTGAAGGTAAAAGCGTGCGGTGAGCTCTATCTTTCAGTACCATCCAGCATGTGTCTGAGTCTGCCTGTTTTTATTTAAATCCGTGTCTGTGTATATACACATTCCATTTAAATTAAAGCATATTCAGGAGAGAAATCCTGGGTGCAGAAAACAAATGATGGTTGCCCAAATTTAATTTTATTGGTAAAACTAGTGCAGTTTTCAAATAAACATTTGTTTGAAAAGTATTGAAACAGAATCAAATCTTTCAGATTTAAGGGATTGATTTCCATAATGATTTTGACAGCTCGATTATAACACAACTTGAATGTAAAAATAAAGCAAATTGAACTTCTTGGTAAAATCAACATGAAATAAGATCTTATAGAAAATTTGGACAAAATGAGGGATAGCTTATTATTTCATCTATTGATTTATTGTTTAGTGATATCAGTATTTGCTAACAGAAAGCTCTCCCATTTTAATTTGACCAGGTCTCAAAACTCCATTTTTAATAGCCCTCCTTTGGCTTTTCAGGCCCTAAACCCTGAGACCTGTTCAGCTGCTGGTTGGTATCTCTGGGACTGCTTGTGGTTTGGCAGGAGGTCACACCACAAACATTTGTTCGTTGCTGCTCACTTGCTCATCTTGCTGCGAAGGTCGGCAATTCACAATTTAGAATTTATTTTGATGTTCCAAAGGGCACAATATGCATTAGGAAAGTAGTATCTTATATTTATCTCTAAGTTACATTTTTGGCATGCTAGAATTTTAACTGAAGTGTTATGGTGTGGTCAGCAAATGTTAGACAAATCCCCTTAGTCCAGACCCCATCTGTGCCTAAGTGTCTTCCATAGCAGCTGTGGGGCTGAAGACAACAGGTTCAGACTGACAATTTGTTCATTATTGGTATGATACAAATTGTGTCCCATTTTTTATCAATTCTGACCTTAAAATTGTCCCCTTCTATAATAAGTCCTACATGGAATTTAAGCATCGGTTGGTGTTTGGATGTGAATTTAGCATTTGGTGAGTGTCCTCCGTTGCATCCATCTTACACCAGTTACTGCGATGGAAGTCCTGGTGCTCCTCAGGAAAGAGGGCTACTTCTGCACCTCACATCAGGATGATCATTTTCGTGCATCTCTGTCCTGTTTGCTAAGTTTGGAATCCTGGACCTTTCAGGAAACCACAAAAGTGAGTTTTAAAAGGCTTCAATATATGTTTCATTTTTTAATTTGCAAACTGATTTCTGTCCCTGTTAGGCTACAGTGGGCCAAAGAACTTGGTGATCACATGTGTTGCCAAAAAGAGTTTTTACAACCTTTTCTTGCTAAACTGTTACCTCTGACTAAGGTTTGCCTAAACAGAACAGTGTGAAGATATTAAAAAAAAAAAAAAAAAAAAGAGTAAAAGTGAAATGCACAAAGGTCTTTAATAGTTTGGTTAACGCTTGCTGTTTCTTCTGTGGATGAATCTTTAAAATCCTTTCACAGATACTAAATTTCATAGTTTCCAAAGCTTCTGTGGATTGCGAGCGCGTCTCTCTCGCAGTAATGTTGAAGGTTACGGTTCGGGTTCCAGACATTCCCTGTTAGCGCTGGTCCGCACGCAGGGCTGACACTTACCTGCTTTTCTGCTCTCCACAGATGGCGACAGCCACAGATGGCTTTGGTCAACAGGTGCTTACTGTGTTTGGTCATTTTGATCCTCATGAATGCTCTGGATTTTGATAGGTATCAGCAACTACAGGATCATCAGGGACACTGTAATTGTTGCTTAACATTTCGTGTTTCATAGAGCTGATGTTCCACATGGGAGAAACCATGGCTGTATCTCATACTTGGAAAGCTCGAGATGATCCTGCACCGCTGCCTTGGTGCCCCTGCTTGCGCAGGGGGGCAGAACAGGCCGCGCTCCAGAGCTCCGTGCCCAGCTCGGCCCTCCTGTGACTCTGTGCCCTGCTCCTCCAGCAGCCGGCTCGGCCGCGCACATCGCTACTGGGGCTCGTGGCCATCGAATCCCCACGTGGCAGCAGCCTGGGCACTTTGTCAGCAACGCTGCACCTGAGCTGCTGCTGCACCTGAGCTGCTCCTGCACCAGGCTCGCAGCAGGAAGGGCGTTCGGGCACCGAGGCATCAGGGGGTCTTTCTTTAGCGCTGTTATGCCAAGGATGCAACCCAGTTTTGGCTAAGCAGAGATGTAACAACACGGGGGAGGTCAGCAGTGTGATTCTCTTATATTAATGTAACAGCTCAGGTCAAGCTCTGAGTCTGATCTTGGCTGCATCAGACAAAATCTTCAATGTGACATTTAAAAATAAATGGAAAATACGAATAGAATAAATAGGAAAGGGCAAATAAATAGAAAAGGGCCAATAAAGCTGTTTGGATTATGTCAATTAGTTTGCACTAAGAGAAGATAGGCATGTAAGAACTTACCAATTAGACCTCTAGCACCTTTCCTTGTTTAGTATCTTAATTATGCAAGTGTAAAGGATCTGTGCAGAATTATTTTAGATTAAATGTTGGAGAGTCCGTATGTAACCTGAACATATTAAAAAAAACAGCAGCTGTAAAGTGCTATTAAGGAAAAGCATCAAATGAACTTTTAAAATTCCTATTTTTACCTTTTGCTTCCCTATTATTCTCCTCTCTGTAAACAGCTTTATGCTTGAGCTGACAATGGACCTGGCTGAAATCACGTTTCAGAAATCAGAAATTGCTGCAGGCCGGGTCTCATTACAAGAAAGCCCCTTGCCCAATGCTGCCGCAAGCAATGACACATCTCCCACTGGCAATGCCAAAGACCCCTCAGAGAGGGAAATTGAGGGAGATTTTCTTTTCCTATGCGGCTTAGGGGCAAACTTCCAGAATACTGCCTCTTATTTCACCTGTTATTCAGCTTGCACTTTATTTTTGCGCATCCACAGCCTCGCATTCCCGCTCCCACTTGCCTGGAGCTGCTGGTAGCCCGCAGCCCCTGGAGCCTCATCTCCCTCGTAATGAAGTGAATTGGGGATTAGGTAGCTGCCTCCCACCTCAATCCCAGTCCAAACTCAAGTCTCTAGATAAATGCTTGTAAATTAAATGAAATCTTTTGCTTTTCCTTTATTTCACACGTGCAAATCGATGGGAAGTGAACCTCCTTGCTAATTGAAAAATGCAGTTTAGCAAACACAACCTAAGTGGTCGTTCAGCATTAATGCAGGGAGGCCGCGAGTGTCTGCTGAAAGAGTCCTTGCCCTTTGCCAAGCCAAGGAGCACTCTAATCATTTATTAAATGAGCTCTAAACCAGTCCTAGTGAGGAGCAAGCCTGACTAGACCCGTGTGTGGGGAGAAGTGGCCTGGTCCCAGCAGAAGGGCTCTGCCTCACAGCCCTGCGTGTCCCTCTGAGCATTTGCACAGGTTACCTGGACTCTGGCTGCCCAAATGCTGCGCATTGAATTGACCCAAGGCTCCTTTTGCAGGTAGTAGGAAATATTCACCTTGAGGAGAGATTCTCTAATTAGTCTTTTTAGGTTAATTTTAGGATAAGAATAATGAACCTCTGGGACATTTCTCTCTTGAGTGTAAAACACAAGCATGTGCATCTTTCGGATTTGAATGCAGAACTTTAAGTACCTTAAGTAGGGCAGATTAGCCTGACATTTAAAGTTTTACTTGAAATTCTCCGTGTTCACAGCTTTTGTAATTAGCCTAGCCACAGTTGGATTGGAAACCTCCTTTTTCTGTCTGTTTGGAGTTTCCATTTCAGACTGCTCCCTCCCGAACCCTGTCCCAAGCTGCAGGGTGGTGGTTTTCCATCCATGAGCTTGGCACCTGCTTGGTGGCTGCCTATTTCTGTGAGCAGGTCTCAGAGCTGGCAATGAAACCCCTGGGTGCACTGGGCACCCCAAGAAATCCCTGAGAAATCAGGTGTGTGTTGGAGGGGGCGTTGGAAGCCTCAGGCTGCAGCTGCGTTACCCGCCAGCCTCCTCTTGGGTTGTCGCAGCTCTTGTGCGCCTGAACCTTCCCTGGGGATGAAGCGATTCCTGCCGCCCCAGGGCGCAGCTGCAGGTTTTTGCTGCTGTGCTGGGTTTGCTGCTCTGCTCCTGTTTTTCTTTTAGCGCAATTTATTTTCAGTGATGTTTAGTCCACAAGCGTTCGGAGTCATGTGCTGTAGAAGCGGTGGCAACGTGGAGCTGTCTTTCGGGCTGCAGAAAACACTTTGTGCAGCTCTACACAACTACGGTCACCGCCATCAACTCGCGACCAAATAGGAGCCAGCCTGTTGAAATGGGATTAATTCCCATTGCGTATAGAGGGAATTACTGCAGCGAATTCCAGCATGCAGATGGCCAACAATTTGGGCCTTGTCTACCTAACGCAGCAGTGTATGGACTACTGTTGCTTTCAGTGTTGGTTTCCCAAGCCCATGCACACATCATGCATTTCCACTGTAGCACAAACCCCGGCTTTCTAGAAAAAAAAAAAAGAAATTCAGAGTATGCAAAAGTTTAATTGTGAAATAATTATGATAACTTGAAAGGAGCACCAGGTGTTTCACTTGTTGCTGAAGCTCTCTGAAGCAGTATTGATTTTCTGAGCATACCCACTATGTGCTAATCAAAAACAGTTCTCTTTATGCAGCCTCTTAAATGGTGTTCTTCAAGCCAGGCTTTGTGGCAGCCTGGAAGTGCAATGCCAAAGGACGTGCAATGGGAACGAGTCCAACAATTTTGCCACCACCTTTATACTTAGTCTCTTTCAGAACCTCTAAACTGGGTCAGTGGACTCTCTTGAAACAAAAGGCAAAATAGATTATTAATGCTTGAAAATAACATTAAAGAAAAACTGGATCTGGTTGTGAAAAAAAAAAAGAGAGAAATACCTCCTCTCACAGAAGATGATGCCTTGTTGAAGCTGGTGCTTGTAACAGAGTTTTAATACTTAGGGCACACAGATGGGAAATATATTGAGGTTTTTCAATCCTCTTTTCTCCAGACCTGATCTTTTCAGCTAACCCCTTCCAACAACAGCTGTGACTTTCACTCATCAAGATGCTAAACCCTGCTCCACAAAACTAATAGCTCGAATTGTAATGAGATACGCAAAAATGATGTAGATAACAACAGCTAGGATGGTGATTTTGGTATTAAAAAAAACATTTCCAAGTCCATTGACCTTAGTGAGGAAAGGAGTTCCATGTGAGACTTCCAATGGCTTGTCCAGAAAACATCTGCATGGGCCACACAGAGTCAGCACTGTGGTGTCATGAAGCAGGACTGGCAAAATGGTCTGCACCGGTACCTCTGGGCCAGGGCTACTTTATGAGCCATTTTTCTGAGTGTTGAAGCAGTGATCACAGAGGGTTCACAGGACAGGACTGCTGGAGTTCCTCATGCATCCTATTTCAGCCGAAAAGAGCACTGGAAGTGTGTGACATTTTGTATTAACAGTGTTTTAAAGTTCCAACAGGCAGAACTGTGACTCGGAGGATACCAACAGGGACTCTCTTGAACATGAAGGGGAGAAAGAAAAGCTGTGCTACCAGGAGGTATTTATAAGGCAATTCTACGTTGCTTTTCATTCTGCAGTAACGCAAATATTTCATATAAGTACACATAGCCAAACTCCCCCCACTTTGAAAATCAATCTCTGTTATTTAGTCTGCAGGATGTCCAAAGTTTGGTGCTGTACACTAACTTCAGCCACGGAAGATTCCCCTGTGTCTGTTTCTGAAGCGCTAAGACTTTCAAATACGGGTGAACTGAGAGATAAAAAAGAATGAAGATCAAGAAGCAAGACTGTTAATTCTTCAAAATACTCCTTAACAAATTCAATTTTTATTTGCCAGATCCTTTCCAGCCACTTTGGGATTTAGCTGTGAGCATAAACCCAGATGAGCTGTTTTGACCATGGCTGCTGTTGGTTATGCAGGGGGTGGTCAGAGGTACATGCAGAATATGCAGAATTGTCACCTTGGAGCATCACTCATTCATTAGGAGAAATTTAAGACCTACTTAAATGTTAATACTTGTTGCAAAAAAAAAGTGGTAATAACAAAGACCATGCATGATACAGAGGAATTGCCTCATGCTGCACTAAGTGCAGACTGAGTTTAATACCAAGAGCAAGATTATCTATTTAACATGCCATTGACATGGCAGAGAGGAGAATCTTAGTAATGCAGTCAGGATGGGAGTGTTTATACAAAATTTTCACTTTCTGAACTTCTTTTTTAGGATAATGAATATAGATTGAAGGCTATTCCACTTGGGCTTCAAATACGGGTTATATTCAAGTAGCAACTATTGAATGTCTGATCACAGCCAAACACAATTAGTGCCCCAAAATTTTGGTAGCTGTGTTTTTACAAGTGGTGATAACACTTGTAATCAACATAACCAGCCTCAGAAGACCAGCCATACCCTGTGTTTGGGTGTCCACAGCCTGATTTAAAGCAGGATGCCCTGAGGTTTCACCAGCCCCTGGGGGAATGATGTGCTGGTCAAAATACTAGTGGTATTTGGGTGAGGTTGTTGAGGCTGTTTAGATACTTGGTTTAATAACATGAGGAAGTTTTCAATATATTTAGAGGGAAGATTCGAACTCACAAAATTAGCCATTACTCACAAAAGTCGCAATTTTCAGTTGTCAGTCTCTTTTAGAATGTACAGAATATGCTGGTTTTATGGCAGAGGAGCATCTCAAGCATTAGTTCATGCGTGAACCAACTGGGAAGAGAAGAAATGTTGGTAGAATTTTGGATAGTTATAGACACTGGGAGTAAGGTTGCACTAGAAGACCAAAAGTGCCGTTTTTGTCCAAAATGCATTTAACTTATGCATGGGAAAAGGAGATGCTGGTAGGACGAGGGGCAAAAAAGGGAGCAGGTCAAAGCTCCTTCCAGTTCCTTTGCGTCGCTGTGCCCAGGTTTTCCTCCCACGTTTGCCAGGGGGGCTGTGAGGGGATGCTCTGCCCGGGGTCTCTTCTCTTGCCAGGTCGTGACGTGGCCGGATCCTGTATCCGGAATAGGAAGCTGGAAACACTCCGTGATCCCACGGCCCAGGCTCCAGGAGCCTGAGCGGCTACGAGCACGGAGAGGCGGGAGATGCAGCAAGCAGGGGTGGTACTTGCTTAGAAAAAAACAGAAAAAGAGACAGAAAACTCCACCCTCTCGCTAGCAGCTCAGAGATACATAAGCCACATTCTTTGTTTTCTTTTTTCCTTTTTTCTATTTTCAGCTTTACCAGTAGCACTTCTCAGTGTACTTGTGCAATGTACTGAAACATATGGCAAATTACTTGCCCATATGGGTTCGACGAGTGATGTGTGTCGGGCAGATTAAACGCCCGGAACAATCAAAAGCCGAGTTTAGCATCCGCGACTGGGAACGTGGCAATCAGCTCACATTGTCTAGACTTCCCAGCTCCGCGTTGTTCTTCCATATTTTGCAGCTATTACATTCATTTCCTTCAGCTTCCTTTCTGCCAAGATCCATCTGCAACTTAGAATCAGTTGAGATCGCTTTTCATATTCATGATATTAGTCACCGCTAGCATATTTTGAGCAAGTGCTTCTGATGCTGCCATCCATTTCTTTTGCAGTAAATTAAGGTCATTCTGGCAGGGTGGATGGAAAAATGTTTTTTGATTTATCTATGGAGATAGTGTAAATGAAATGAAAAAAAATCATGAGGCCAATATTTTAAAATAATGATCAATCTCGTTTTCCATTGAAGATATATTATCAGGCAGCTATGACAGAGCAAACCCATTTCTTTTACTGTAAAAATATATTAATTAAGGGACTGGTTCTCAACAAAAAATGAAAGCTAACTTATTATGGGGTAATTTACACTAAAAACTAGTGAAACTGCAGATCTTGACTAGCGGGAATTTGGGGCGAATATGCTCCTTTTTAGTTTGATATTGATGGGATTTTAAATGACTTTTGTTTTTTTTAGTGCCGAAACCTCCTAACATGAGGAAGGGCTGAAAGGTGAACTTTAATCAAAACCTCCAAATTCCTTGCGCGTCATCAGCTAGAGGAAATATCCTCTTACCTGGAAGTACTGAGCTACACTTCCCTATTGCCTTGGCTGAAGTTCAAGATGTTGCTTTCAATCACTTCTTTTAAAAGTAAGGAGCTGGGAAAAATTGGCCTTTGTGATGACACTGCCTTGGGCTTGCACGATGGTTTATCACATGGAGAGATCTGTGGGGATAGCAGCAGCTGGTTGCATGTGCTGGAGGGAGGATCGAGACTCCTTGGGGGCCACCATAGACCTGAACACAATGTCCCCAAACTCCTGTGTGTAGAGCCCCTTTCCTGCTCGGAAATCTGGGGATTGCTCTTTCTTTGCCCTGGACATAGGTTAGTGTGTCTCTTCTCCTAGATGGTAATTTGCTTTTCTCTTCCAACCATCACGAAATTACACCAATGGGCACAAGACTTGGTGCTGCCGCAGCAAAGCGCTGGTCATGGAGTGCAGCTCCATGCCCTTTTCCCTACTGCCACCTTTCTGGAAGCCCTGCCAGACCCCTCGGCTTCTCTGCTTCCCAGCAATGTGGTCCTCAGGAAGCGCAGCTTCCAGCAGTCGTCTGGCTGCTCTACTCCTCTTGCACAAAAATACTACGTGCTGCATGCATTTCTTCTCTTCCTTAATCTAAAAATGAGGTTATTTCACCAAAATGTGCACGTGGCTGCTCAGAGCAAACCTGTATCCCCTTGCCAGCCTTTCTCTCTAGCAGACCTGTGTTACAACCACCACTTCCCAGCGATGTGGGAGGCCCCGTGCCGCTGGTGACGCCGGGCGCCGCGCAGGTACCCGGCTCTGCGCTGGGTCCTCTGCAGTTCCAGCTTGTGCTGCGGCAGCCCAGAGCCGCACTGCGCCACTGAGTGTCTCTCTAGCAACTCTTTTCCTTCACATGGAGCAAATATACGTTATACATTTGCACTGCAGGATGTATGGCCATCAGCCTCAATGTGCAATTATTCATGCTTTTGGGGAGAGGGGTAACACGGGGCTGAGGTCCAGGTTTTGGACTTTCAGTTTGCTAACAGGAGGCTTCACTGCCCAGGTACCTGGTACTTGGCTGGGCTATTTCCTCATCTGCTGTCATAAACTGGGAACGACTGTTGATTTATCCTGCAATTGCTGTGTGAAATTCCATCCACCTGGAAAGCAGAGGTTTATTTTTGATTTCAGTGGAGCCTAGATTTCATTTATATTTCATAGGGAATTTGCTCTGATTGATACGACTATGAATTTTATAAAACCTATTGTTCTTGTAAGGATGAATGAAGAAAAAAAAAGCTATTTACCTCTTTAGAGGCTTTCTGTGCTTGGAGGGACAGGCAAGCCTACAAATGACATCCCTAAAATGAGGGTGTTATAATGACTGTCTGCAATTATACTAATAAACAGGGATCAAACCATGACAACCATATGTTGCCACTGGAAGGATTCTGGAGAGGAATTGCAGAGGCAAATAGGGAGAAAACGAACGCCTCCGATGTAGCAGCCCAGTACAGCTTTCACAGACGGCTGGTGCGAGACGATGACTTTGGGACACTGGTGCTGCAACGACCTTCACGTTCCTTAGCAAGACTTTAAGAAACTCATGTTTCTCGTTGTGTATCTGAGTTTTGTGAGCATTGGCTTTGCTTTATGCTGGATGTGCTTGTGGAGCTGGACCGAGGCTTGTGACCGGTGCCAGCGCCAGCAGCTCTGCCAACATCTCAGGGTAGACCTGGGGACTGTGTGGCTTCCCGTGCTCTCCTGGGGCTGCACGTGGTCTTCTGAGCTCCAACCTGGATCGCCTGGGCTGGGCTTTACAAGCCATTGGATCTTCTGTTGAACAATGGAGGCTTTTCCATGACTTTGTTACATTTTATAGTTTTCTGAGAGGCTGAATTTCGAAAGCATTTTGTGTCGAACAGCCCAAACCTGAGGTGCCAGCTGTCTCTCTAACTTGCAGTTTCACTCCACCAGCAGTTACACTCTTTGATCGTCAAAATTTCCATTAAGCTACATGATTAAAGGTACTCAGGACTCAAGGTGAGAGCAGGCAGAGATTTACATGCAAAGTGATTTATTAACCTTCTGTAATTTGAGATCATGCTAGTTTCAGGATGTTGTTCATCCTTAATTTCTGTCTCCCATCATTTTATGCAGTAATAGATGACTAAAGGTTTGTTTAGTTCAAAGGGTCTGCTCTTCCTTGAAGGAAATTTTAGAAAGAAATCAAATTTGTGTGCTTGGTACAAGGGCTTGGGAAAAAAAAAAGGCTTTCAGATTCCAATTCTCAAAATCCCTGTGCTACAAACACAGCTAGTTAGGATATCACCTAGCTATGGAATAGAAATAGTACATGAGGAAATTACCTCTGGTGTGCTCTGACTTGCACAATATCCTTTATGATGCCTATTTGGTAGCAACCGAATGTCAAAATAAGCTGTAAATTCCCTCACGTACTCTAACTATGGACTTGGTAGTGCTGCAGTCTGTATTTTGTGAAATAGAAAAATCCTATCATCTGGGACAGAATACACAGAAATAGTTCAGCTAAGATGCTCAGCATATCATGAACTTAATATTAAACTCCTCTTTCAAAGGTATTGAATAGTGCAGGGGAATTAGCTCTTCTGATTGCTTTGTCTCTTAACCATCTCTTAACCATCCTTTGGAAAAGTCAGGAAGTCAGGAGCATCTTGGGATTCAGGCAGGATATAGACGGTGCTTCCTAAGCATCCTCACTCACTTCCTTGTTTCATGGGGAAGTACCTTTTACTTCCTCGAGAATAGAATAACCATT
Organism: Tinamus guttatus; assembly: GCF_000705375.1. The sequence continues at coordinate 28,134 of NW_010578861.1, read as the reverse complement.
TGATATATATAACTAAAAGCACCATTAACCTAAGAAGAATGACGTCAAATGCAATAGCATGTTTCACCACACAAAGCCAACATGATCCCATACTTATACAAACTTCACTGGCAAAACTCTGACTGGTCTGGGCTATTTGCATGGCTGTTGGGGTGTGTATGTGTATGTGAACATGCATGTGTAAAGAGCTGGAGAAACTACTCCCTTCTCCTTGAGAAACTTGGGGTTACATTTTTAAAGAATACAGATTTAAAAAAAAAAAATCTAAAAAGATCATCATAAAGAAAACCTGGGGGAAAAAGCAGACAAAAGAGAGTCATTTGGTAGCTCTATCAGAAACAAGGAAAATTAAGTCTGAGGTGGTTGCAGTTGGGATCTTACACCATGTATCCAGGACAGATGCATTCGTGGGTGGCAGCACAAGCACCTGAAAGGCAGGATCTGCAATAGTCCATGCTGGAATTACGCTCTGAGGAAAACTGTGATTGAGGACTGTCAGAAATTAGTAAACAAGTCACCTTGTTGGGAAGAGGACGCAAGATCTGCCTTGCAAATGCAAACTTCTGGAAGAGATTTTGAGCTATCAATATGACACCATTGCAAGCACATTAGTAATTACTTGCTAGTTAGATGCACTGTGAAATATTTGTTCTCATAAACCTGTGACATCCACTATTATTTACTTTTCTGAGCACTGCACATATGTTCAGCTGCAAAGGATTGAGGCAATGGAAGCAAAGCTGTGCACGCAGGATGGGAAGGCTAGTAAAAGATGCCAGAGTTTTGTTACAGGGGGACTTTCTGGATAGCAAGGCCCTCATTCCTAAAAAAGCCTGGTCACCTCCTCGACCCTGTAGCACCGGTACAATCCTTTAGGTTGCCTCATAGTTCTCGACTGCCTTGTGGGCTTGCAGTGCTGGACTCCTGCACTGACTGTGCCCAGGGGGGTGTTCCACACAGATGCTGTGGTGCCTGAGTAACAGCTCCAGCTCAATCCCCAGTTTCCCTCATGTCAAATGAGTCCCTTTGTAAACCTATTTATCTTCTGTGCTGTCAAAAAAAAGGCCTAGAAGGAGTAACACTAACATAGCTAAGCTACGCTAGGATGAATCCTGCTTGGCACTTGCTGCTATTATAGGAGGAGACCTGTCTCCTGATGGACTCTGGATCAAGGTTTGGACTTGGGATCATCTGCCTAACCACTGGGCTACTACCCTACCACTGCTACTCTCAGTGTCCATTGTACCATATTGTGTAAATATGTCCAGGGAATGAGGATTTACCTTCAGTCTGCCAGTTGTTAATCTGAATTAATCTCAGTGCTGCAGTTTCATTGTGTCAAGGTGGAAACTTCAAGCACCCACAGGCCCATGCGGACATGCACACACATGCACACATACTACTCTTAAAAATCCTCCTTTCCTTAGCCCAGTGACATCGTACAAGATGGTGTGTTGCAGTGACCGTGTGTGGCACATGACACATCAGACAGTGATGCTCTTCCTCTGCTGAAGGTGGTAGAGGACCCACAGCAGATGTACAGCAATGCACATCATGAGCAGAGTCCTCAACCAAGGGGTGATAGTGCTGGAAAAATTCTTCCTCTCTGTTCTTCCTTTGAGTCTGTTCTTACAGGGACCCCGACTGTCTCTTTTTGTCCTCCTGCTACCCTTGAGTTTTCATGCTGCGTGGGAAGTTTCATGTACCAGCTGTATTCTTCGCTGTGCCCTAAACACGATTCTTCCCAATCTGGCGATTGCATTCCTTTTGGGAGCACTAATCGCTTGCTTGTGCGTGGTGTTTGTGACACTGGGACAAGCAGGTGTCTGTACTCACAAGACTGCTGCTACCATCCTATGCTTGTGCTCTCAGGGATTCCCGGCTGTACCGAACAGACCCATTCTTCAACCACTGAAACCCCATATTGATTCAGGCCATGTTGCTTTGACAGAGACACACTAGGAAATAGTCAACTGTAATGCTGTGGAAACAGAGCTCAAAAAGGTCTGTTTCAAAGTGGAACAACTCATTAAAAAAAGCATTGCATAACGAACATGAAGAGCTGAAGTTAGAAATCTTATTGGTTGAAAAGGACTGAAGTTGACCTCAGTGTGAGGCAGAGCAGATACCAGCTTGAGGGTGGTATCTATTTCTTCTCTGCTGAAAACTCAGAGTTTGGGTGCTTTTTTAGATCTTTTTTTTTAAATCCTATTTTTATGAATGTATCTATCATAATTTTCTTTGCTGTTTATGGATCTATACCCACTGGGTTCCTAGGCTGTAGGTCACCCTGTGCAACTGTGCTTCTATGACTGGAATTCTTAAGACTTAGTGGGTGTTTTTTTTTCCTCTTTTGGATCAACTTTTTGCTGCAATTTCATGCCTTGATTCCATCTGACATCATAAAATATCTGGTGGTTACCTAAGGTCACATGCATAAAAGTAATTTACAATAATTTCTTTAAAATGGTGTGATATTAGCTAGTTATAACAATGCTGTGACTCCATACATATTATTTATGCCTTACAGGACAGTATTTTTCCTTTTAATGTATTATCATCTTTATTATACTGCTGAATCACTTCTCTTCTGAAAGACCTCAGTAGAAAATGTGATGATTTTATTTTCTAGCTATGCTTACTGATAAAGCTCAGAAGATCAATGTTGAGTTAGAAAGTCAGTTTTCTCTTACCTATAAATACTTATTGATACAGAATGGAAGAGCTTCAGTAGAGCTATGCCAGAAAAATCCAGTAGCTGTGACTGCAGTGGGAAACGAGAGTCAGAGTTTAATCATTTTTTTCAGGGGTGATTTGATCTCTCTCATAATTTCATGTATCTTGGGTAAGTGCCTCAAATTACTGGGCAGATTAAAGGCTTCTGTCTTAATATTTTACACGGTTAAGAAACCCAAGCCTTGGTGCCTGGTTGCAGGGATGTCTGTGGCTGGATGTCTGCACTGGGGGATGTCCCTGCCCTGCGAATGTCCCACTTCTGCTTTCCTCAGCGCTTCAAGGTTCTTCTCAACTGAGCTTTGAGCACTGAGTCTTGTTGTGGCAGGGCACAGACTGCAACACTGGAAGGCTCCTATCCTGTGCCCTGGAATAGGAGAGGTGCTCTGTGTCCAGCCTCATGGAGGTGGCTCCCAAACTGAGGTGACCATGAGGAGTTGGCCTGAGGCTCCCAAGAGGGTGAGAGATATGTCCTTTTTGGGGCATTTCAGTGGCTCTCTGTCCTCCTGCCCGGTCTCTGAGCTCAGCATGTTATGCAGCTCCCAAACGGTTAGATTGAGCTGTGCTGCCATAGCACAGAACCCAATGGCCTGGGTGAACCATCCCTGTACAGGGAAGTGCTTTAGGGGTCTAAGACTTTTCAGTTGCTCAGATTAAATTAGAAACCCCACTTCTGAGACCCTGGATCCCCTGTGCGTTGAGACTTGTATTTCTGCCATCAACTTCGTCTTGCCTGTCTCTGTTCCTTTTCCACCATTGTATTCCTTTTTCTGTCTGGATTTTGACTTAGAAAAGGCCTATTTATTTCAACTGTCCAAAGCTACACTGCTGGGAGGCTACAGTCAGAGAAGCGGCCAACAGCATGTGCTTAAATAGCCCAGCAGCAAGTCTGCCGCTGGCTGGACTGCCACTAAGATCACACATCAGATTTGCCTTTTTCCAGCAATGAGACTGAGAGCAAGAGTCAGCACCAGAGCAGTGATTTTTTTCTCCCTCCTTCAGATACGTGTGTGTGCATGTGTGGTGTTTTCCAGGGCACACACTGGGCTCCAAGAGCACGAGCAGTCATCCACTTCCACTAACTATTTTTTCCCTTTCCCATAAAGCAGCTCCCGTTATTTTTATATCATATAAAAACTGGCCATGAATGGGCTGGCTCCTCAATGCACCATGGCTCTTTCCAGGTACAAGGGAAGGGAATTAGCAATGCCTTCAAAATTAAGGGGTCACTTACAACTTCATATTACACTAATGGTCTTTTTGTTTCTTTGATTATGATTTTAATATAAGCTTACAGAAAAGATTCCTGTCCACCATATTCAGGCGGCAGTGGCTGAGTGTGAGTGCAATTGCTGCTGCTGTGCAGCTGTTGTATAGCTCATACCATCCTGTTTTGACACCCACTACTTCCACCCAAGCCTATGAGGCTGACACGGCCATTCCCGGATCAGGGTGCCTGAACCTCCCTTCTACCTAAGCCCTGTTTCTGGGAGGCAACACGCACGTTGATGGCGAAAATCACTTTTGACTTCTCCAGGGCCATAGAAGGGAGGAGAAGGTCTGTGGGTCCTGGCTCTGGCAATCGCTCTGGATCTGGTGGGCAATGGGCCAGGTGTGCAGGCCTTTTGGCGAGGACATGCGCTCTGGGCTGGTGAGGATCTTGGTTTTCTTCTGGGACATGGGCTGGCCCTAGTACACAGGCCAGGGTCCCATTGGCCTTCTTGGCCAGAGGGCACATTGCTGACTCATGGTTAACTTGTCAACCAGGACTCCCAAATCCCTCCCTGCGGAGCTACTTTCCAGCAGGTCAACCCCTAATCTGTCCTGGTGCCTGAGGTCTTTCCTGCCCAGGTGCAGGTCCCTGCACTTGTCCTTGTTGAACCTCATAAGGTTCCTCTCTGCCCAACTCTCCATCCTGTCTGGGTCTCTCTGAATGGCAGCACAGCCCCATGGAGTGTTGGCCACTCCGCCCAGTTTGGTGGGATGCCCTCTGTCCCCTCGAGTTTTTTATGAACAAGCTGAACAGCACTGGGTCCAGTATTGACCCCTGCAGGACACCGCTGGCCACAGGCCTCCAATTAGACTCAGCCACATTTATCTTGACCCTCTGGGCTCTGCCATCCAGCCAGTTCTCAATCCACCTCACTGTCCACTCATATAAACCACACTTCCTGACCTTCCTGAGCTTCCCCAAATTTACTCCCCTTGGACCTCAGTGGCTCTATGAACAAGGAGGTGGTCCTGCAGAGCTTGAACACCAAGGGGTTAAGTTCTGACTAAGAACGAGCAAATGGCAAGTTCTCTGATGGCAGCCCACACTGACCCATTTGACACATCCAGGCCCATCACTTGGGTCCTTGCTGGCATCTTGCTGTAACTTGTGAAGCGCTGCTGGGCCCTGCAGCACTGTGTGGATCTCATAAAGCTGGAGAGATGAGTTGTTGTATGTCTGTCCATGGAAGCGCCTTGCACTGGGGCCCTCACCTCTGCCTGTGAAGTACCTGGAGATGCCCCAAGCAGTGGCTGTGAAATACAAGTGCAGCTGAGTATGAGTAGCTGTTACCTAATTTGTAAGACACTTTAACAATCACCAGCCTTAAAAAAACAGGGTAACAATTGAATCTTTTGTGTTTATTTTAAAGCCAGGGAGCTGCTAATGTAGAGAAAATGCAATGGATCTATAAAATCGTTAGGACCTACTTGCTAACCTCAGGGCACCAAGGGTATGAAGGGGATCAATTCAGGCTGCATTTGCATTTGAATGCCAGCATGAAAAAATTGTTCAATATAAAGAAAAAAAAAAAGAAAAAAAGAGGAGAAGAGAGAGGGAAATTGCACAGAGGCTGCTGGGGAATCGGCCCACAGGGAAGGAGGCTGCTGATCCTCCAGAGCTCCTTTATATGCAGAGCCTGTGGTAGCGCTTCTAGTTTCGTTAAGTGTGAGGAATAGCTTGTAGGTTGGGATGCACAGGCTGGGTAGCAATGTTGTTCAAGCTGCTTTCTCTGGGGAATAGCACCTCAGTGTAAATCAATGAATATCAAAAAAAAAAAAAAAAGAAAAAAAGAAAATGAATAAGCAGCCTGGGTAAGATTTACCCCAGAACAGCATCTGGGGATCTGTGGGGCTACCTAAAGGTGCTGTGTGTCCCGCTGCATCCAGCACAAGGGCAATCAGGATCTGTCATCACTGCAAAGCACCCCACAAAGCAGTACCGTGGCCGGGGTACGGAGGCAGCGCTCATTCGGGAATGCTACATGCTCATATTTGTGCTGTGTGTGCTGATCTGCACGAGTCCTCAGCTGCTGCTGCCTCGAGGAGCGGAAAGCCCTCGGATACACTGCAGTGCTCCATGCTGCCTGCCGGGCTCTCATTTTAGAAACTTTTGGTGTGAGTGAACTGCTAATTGGGGTAGGTGTTTAGTGCAGGGTGAGCCCTGTGCACTACGCAAGGAAA
>NW_010578861.1:0-21335 GCF_000705375.1 Tinamus guttatus | reverse complement strand
GCTGCTCCTGCTGCAGTCGCTGCTCCCGCGCTGGGCAGCGGCACTCGCCCAGCGGGGAGCCCCTCGCTCTCCCCTTCTTTCTCCCATGCCCCTTGCTTAGTCTTTGCACATTAAAATATCTCTTTTAAATTCCCCTTTAAAACACTTGGAGCAGTTCATCTGTCTGCAGCGGAGCGAAAGCTCTCTGTATCCATCTGGCTCCTTTTGCGTGTTTTTTTCTGGCACAGACAGCCCAGACCAGACATGGACTTACAGGAATGGGAGGGAAAGGTGCTGCTGTGTCAGCCTGTGACTATGTATTTGATGGCCAGTGTCTCCTCAGCTGTTTAAAAGAGATATATTTGTACCTCACAAGCACAACTTCCTGTATCGATTAATTGCACCAGCAAAGTGACTTATTGCCGTGGCGGCGTTAAAGGCAGCAGAGGACAGAACATCATTTTTACACTGGCCATAATTCAGAGGAATTGCCTATGTTACTATGTCTTGATGATATATTTTCTAAAAATCACTCTAAGTTTAGGTAACCACCATAGAGATAAATGTGAGATCACATCATTGCTGTTAGATAGACCACAATAAATATCCTCAAACATGAAGGCCAGTTTCGGAGTGTCTGTGCTGGTCCCATGTGCAAGTGTCTGGCTCCAGGATGGTCCATGCAGGGTCTGCAGGACTCTATTTCAGCCATGGGAAGAGCCTCCAAAGGGCAGTTCAGTCCTGTACGTTGACCAGCAAGAGGCTCTGGGCTCTGGAGGTGTTCAAGTCCTGTGATGGACACCTGTCTCTGTGCAGGCTGGCTTTTCCTTTGGGAATAACTGCTCTTCAGAATGACAACCAAGGTGAAGGTGTTGCTTGGCTCTGATGTGATTTCCCAACCTTGGGGAACCTTGAGACTAACAGACTTGGGGAGGGAGCCATGGCAGTTCTCTGCAGGTCCTGGATCGCATATGAAATCAGGCAACCTGAGCTGCCTGTGTGGCATTTTCAGCAAAAATTATGGAAAATATCCTAGGCGTTAGGGGGAAAGAGAGTAAGGAGACTTATAAAAGTGGCTGTTAAGTCATCTGTGGGCAAGTCCAAAGCAATCTCTAACTTCAAACTCCACGACAAGGACCAAGACACTCTTCCCTTCACACCACAGCTTCCCTAAGAGCACAGAGAAGCATGGAGGACAAACCCCTCCTTAGCTGAGGTGCCCATACCTGATGTCCACCTCTGCAGCTCCGGCCTCGGGCTTCCACCGCACCCGTGGGGCACAGACGGAGCGCCGTGGATAAGACACAACTCTGCCTTAGGCTCTGCCTCTGCAAATGGCTTTTTAGAAAGAGTCCGGAAACTTCCAGCAGAGAGCGTAGCACATTTCAGCCACAAGAAACAGCCTGAATGCTTGTCTCATTATCAGCGCAGACACTCGGCTGTAACAGCATTGAACATGACAGCATTAGTCGTACCTGCAAAGCAGAGTTACTGGCAGCATGTAGGGCCAGTTTGTCTAATCAGTAACTGCTGCTGGTTTCTCTATAGCAGGAGGCCAAAGGCAGGTGATAGACCGGACTTCAATGTCTCTGTGTTTACACGACATCCAGGAGTAAATTAATGGCTTGGCCTGTGCAAGCAACTGCTCAGAGGTGTATAACAGGGAGCTGCTGATGGACGTAAGACAGGGGCTGAGCTAGTTGTAAGTGATGTCAGCTGGTGAGAAATGGCCAAACAGAAAGACAAAGTTCTGATGAAAAAAAAACAAGAGAATTAAAGCATTAAACCATGGAAAGACAGTCTGAAAAAGGTATGTAAGAGAAAGCATTAAGAACAGAAATGCTGTAAAGGAAGAGGTGAAATTCAGGACGGATCTGATGATGGTGCAGAGGGTATCTGGGATGCGGAGGAATCTAAACCTGAGAAGCTAATAGTGAGTGGAGGTGATGCAAATCAGGCTGAAGCAGATGTGTGAAGATGAGAAATGTGACGATGAGGGCAGGCTGCCCATTGGGCGGAGGGCGAAGAAGGTGCAGAAGGTGCCCACAAGCAGCCCAGCATACTTACAGCTCAAAGCAGCCCACGCTGTGTTACCATGTCCATGTCATTCAAAGGAGAAAGAGCATGTTATTAATAGAAAAAGTTGGACTGAGCAGAGCGATGTAGTGGTGAGGCCATACTGCTTCGGCACTCCTTGTGGTGATGTGACTGGGCTGGTATTGGGCTTGTCAATGGATTTCTGGCCATGAAAGTGGTAACAATTCGAAGGACAGCACCTATTCTTGGAGTATTAGAGACATTTCAGATCCATCTTTATTGTAATGAAGACCAACATCACTAGTTCTCTGGTTGGAGTTGTTCTTGAGCAGTGTTGGTCTGCTGAAAAATGAGGTTTTTGTGGAAACTGACACTGTGTCTGAAGGAAAATTTCTTTCTTTTCTTTTTTTTTTTTTTTAAGATAAAGCTCTTTTTAATGAAAAAAGAGAATTATTTTAAAAATGTCAAAATTGTGGGAAAAATACTAGTAGCTTTCCAGCCAGCACAACTAACTCTGGCTATAGTATGCAAAGGGGAGGCTTTCCTAGCAGAAGGTAATGAGGGCTTTGCCACTACATTCAAGGAGAGATGAATTAGACCCCAGAGCAGGCTGTCTGGTTACAAATGTTCTGACATCCTCGTGATGCTTTCTGAGGCATTGTTTCTGTGAGCTAAATTGGAAATCAAATTATTCCCCCTTCACTCAGCTTGTAAACAAGCCTCACGATGACCTGAGCTACCAAATTCCCTTTTGTACCTATTGTGTATGCACAGAATTTGTCCTCCAGGTCAGCGTGCCTGGCCGCCCCGCTTTCCTGTAGTTCATCACGCTGGAAGGAAAACAAAAGTTCAGACTTCTTAACCAAAAGAGTGATTTCTCAGCACCTTGATAGCTTCATACACCCTACCTTGACTATACAGGATTCATATGATTCCCCATATACCAATTCATAAAAACGAACCTCCATCAAAATGGAGCTTTCTCTTTTCTATAATGTAGCAGTTAATGCTACTCTTAAGCATGCAAATAATTATTTCTTAGTGTGACACTGAAGTGTGTCACTCAAAATTAACACAGACCATATACAATTGGGAAAAAAAGAGATTTTTGGATATATATTTTATTTGACAGTGGTTTAGAATATCATACAGTAAACAAGATTTCTGTAAAAGTTAATTTATCCATAGTGGTGCGTTTCATAAAAATAGTTGCTCACTTACAGCCTTTCTGTGACTATTAATACATGGAATTATATTTATAGAGATAGAGCTGTACAGGGTAAATTCACAGCTAACACTACACAGAAATATTATTTGGAATGGGGTTTAGATGATGTGCTGTCTTCACAGGTTATCGATTACAGCCGCATAAAGCAATTACTGCACAAGGAGTAGCTGTGAACTGTGCAAATTAGAGTTTATGCAAGCATAATCTCAACTGTTTTTTCAGATTTCAATGTTTGCTTTCTTTATACATAAAAATAAAATACTGGGACGTGCATCTACACTACAGAAGCATTGTCCAAAATCAGATTCAATAAATTAATGGCAAATTATATTGGATTCTAGTTCAGGGGATAAAGATTTTTTTTTTTCATTAAATAAGATTTTTGTAAACTGCTACATGGACTTGTGCTTTTTTAGAAATTATAAATGAAGCTTTTCATTAAAAAAAAATTGAAAGCTGCAAAATCCTTTACTTGAGGCTTTTCAAATAATTGGCAGGAAGAAACATGCCTACAAATTTCTCAGTCCAGTGCAATGTTTGAGACATACAGTAATGTGCAAATTTATTGGAACGAAGCCAATCTCAATGTAATTTTTAAGCAGAGCATATGAAGAACTAAGATTGCTGGAGAACAATATTTTGAATATGGATTTCTGACAGTACTTTAGCTTTATTTTTATTATTATTTTTTAGATTATCAATGTATTATTGCCCAGGATTTTGTTTTAATATTGACGGACAAAGAAGCATATGCACACTTACACATACATACAGGCATCTTTTTGAAACAGGATGACTGACTGACCGACCTGGGAATTATTTCCTGTGAAGGCAGACTGGAATGTTTACCTGGCACTTAAGGCTTGAAATTCAAAACAGACAAGCAAGAAAGATGAAAATAAATACACCAAAATAAAATAAAATATAAAAAAAAGAGATGGAGATAAGGAAGAAATGCTAAAATGGGAACCATTTTGAAAAAATTACTGAGGACACCAAACACTGTATTTCAGAAACCAGTCTAATGAGTGTTAACGTTTGCCTTAGAGGCGCCTGCTCTGCAAGACGGAGGGAAGGGGATGCAGAAGAACCCGAACGAAAAGCAAATGGGTGTGAAACATAGCACTGTTGATAGGTGACGCTATCATTTTCTGCAGGAGGGAAAGGCCTTTCCTTAAGGAAACTGCAGCTTTTTCTCTTCAGCAATCTTCCTTTCGCTGTAAGGGCCTTGCACTTGTCAGCATTTTGAGCCTGACCAATTGGTTGGTGTGCGACCTTGCGGTACTTGGGGAACCTGTAGTAAATTGCTCTTCAGAATAATTTGCAAATACAACTCCACCCTAACTCCTTTCCAATGTACAGAAATATGGTTTGTTCACAAAAATGGCAGTAGAAATGGTATCACAGAAACTAATCCACTAGATTCCCAACGCCTCCCGTAGCTCCCAGTGACCTACGCTACAGGGTATCACGTGGACTATCTCAAAGTGTTAACAGTGGAGACATGTCATGGGTGTACAGTTCCAAATGCTTCAAAGAAACCCTTTAACCCCTGTCTAGATATGTTGAGAACAATTTATTTACAACATTTTAGCTCCATGAAAAGATCCTTTCTCGATTTCAGCTTGCTCCGTGCAGTTTTATTTAAGGCGATGTTCCAGTTTGTGATTGCTCTAACTTGTTCCAGTTTCTTGATATAAAGTTTGAATGAAATCCAAGTCCTTCATGCAGTGGAAAGAAATGCTAAAGCTACACTGCACTATCCTTCTCTGATGTACTGTCCTTCATATTGTTTTGGTTTCTTCCATAGCTGCCAAAGTCCCTAAAATGGAACTGGGACTTTAGGGTCGATTTAAAATCTCCATGTTGACTATATGCTTTGAACTTATTAGATACTGTGCACATTGTCATGGAATTACACACTAATGTTTTCATTCCTCAATGCTTTGTGTATATGTGTGATAGTTAAAAAATAAATTAAAATAAATCAATGTGAGACAAAAACTAAGAAGAATGTTCTGCGTCAATCTGAGACAGTTAGAGGGCAACAGTCCCTGGTTTATCTGCTCATGGCAGAGGTACCAGACTTCAGAACGCTAGGTAGCTTGTCAGAGCCAGGGATTTTCCATGGTCCCGGGGAGACAGTTGCCTTTCGAACTGTGGTGTTGGTGCTGCGCGCGTTGATGGAGTGGAGATGTCCCTTCCTGGGGAACTCGCCGGGTTTCCCGTCAGGGTCCCTCTGGCTGTGGTCCGTATCGTTTCCGGGCGAGCTGCAGCGGGTGCTACCATACATCTTGGTAGCACCTGTGTCGAGCTTGACGTGGTCAGATGCTGCAGCTGACTTCTTCTCACTGGTATTGCCGGATTTGTGATCTTCCTTTTTGCTGAGAGATCCTCCTCTCTTGTTATCCGGCTTCCTCAGCCTCCCAAACCGTTCATCACTGCTTCCAGCACACACGTGCTCTCTTGCGCCCGCCTCGATCATACCGCTTTGTCCCACCGCTTTACTTTCTGAGGTGGGCCTGCCACCATCAGTGGTCTTATTTTTGCCTTCTGTATACGCTTTCCAAGAAGCCTCTTCATGCTTTGACCTGTCTACCTTCTTAGGACTTGCTGACCTTTCTCTTTGCTCTCCTAACCTTTTCTTTTTGTGACCGTTCACCGAAAGCTCCTTTGGTTTTCTTACTTCGTGTTCCCTCTTGATATCCCATGTTGGTTCTGGGCTTATCTGGTGAGAAGGGTCAGAGGGTGGGGCTATCGGGCAGCCCTGGGGGGTGGCAGAGGGAGCACTCCAGGCGTTTGGTTCGTCTGTTGTAACAACAAGGAGAAGGGAGTTAGCGGGCGCGCAGCGTTGCACAGGGCCGTGGCACATGCATCTCTCCCGAGCCACAGCAATGCCCAAAGCTCACACGAGACTTAAACAGGGCAGCCCTAAGGGAGGTGAAACTCCCGGGGGAGTCAAGGTGGGGGGAAACAAAAACACTGCCCCCCCCCCGCCACGCCAGATAAAAGAGCTTGGGAGAGGTCGGAGCTGCACAGCTAAATGCAAATGCTGGAAACCTCCGTTTTTTTTTCAAACAGATTCTGCTTTTCTCTGTTTATGTTAGAATTATTGTTAAAATAATAAAGACACGTGCTCTCAAAATCAAATAGCCTCTTTTGCAGCTGTGTAATGGATTTCCTAGCTGGGCAATATCAGCACTCTCTCTGAGGACAAATGAGAAGGCCTTTCTGCCAGCCATTAAATATGTCCCTACAAAAGCACATAATAATTGACAAGAATTTGTAGCTCAGGTAAGGTCATCCATGAATTCTGGCTCACATTTTTTTCTGAACAGATGTAATATTGCTTTTTATGGCCCCACAACTCCTGCCGAGTACTTACAGAGCCCAGCCTTTATACAACACGATGCAGCCCCGAATGTCTCCCCTCTGCACTTCTAATGCCTCCTAGCTACTGAGTTCCAGCAGAATATGGTTGGATTGTGCTGATCTTGTTTAATTTAGCTAAATAGACATCTCCTTTGCTGAGTTGTGATGATTTTCCTAAGCCGCTGGCGAAAAACAGAATATTCCGTGGCGGTCCCCCCAAATGTCTCTGCCTCTCATATCCATTTCTTTTGATTAACATGCAGGCAGGCCACGAATTCATCACGACTAATGACAGCACAACTCCTATCCCTACCCGCTCTGCTTTGAGGTTAGCAAAATCACTGAACTTGGCTAATGTCATTCCCTATTTAGCACCACCGCATGGCTCCGAACGGCATGAGCAATAATCTGTCAGAGATGAAGGACCGGCTCCCGGATCCATGGAAACGAGGGGGAACCCGTGGCAAGAGCTGCATATTTCACAGGGAGGAAAATACAACCTTCTATCTGAAAGGCAAGCGTGGGCACCTGCGGGTCAGTACTAGAATCCCTCAGTGATGTGAACTGTCCTTTAAAAGCTACATTTAATTTTCCGAGAGAAATGGCTACCTTCAAATTATCATGAGGATGCACATTATCTTAAAAAGCGAAATGGGTTTTACTCCCTAGCCAGGGAGCTGCAGCTTGTTTGACTGAGACGGCACATTTAAGTAAATAGCTTGATTGAGTGATTTGCTGTTTTGCAGACAAAAATAGGCGAGACAATAGTGAGGTGGGTGACGCAAGAGGAGGGAGCAGCACGGTTAGCTGAAGAGCTATTTATTTTCCCAGATGGTGTTTGTCATATGCTTTTGCATAATGAGCATATGTGTGGAAAGGATTAGCATTTGAGAGCGGAGAAAGTACAAGTTCTGGTTAAGACGTGAGCTCAGAATCTAAATGGGGCCGAGGGTCTCAACTGCATTTTATTTTTTTTTAAAAATCACACTTTCTTACCCTCCAGTTAAGGCTGAGTAATGTACCATCTGCTCCCTGCTTGGCACTTGAGCTAAAAAAAATAAAAGGAGGGCTCATGCGTGCAGAGTTATCAGCTCTTATGAGCTTCCTATAAGAATGCATTTGCTCCCATAGGCTCCTTCCTGAATTTTGCTCTGCAGTGCTGCAACATCCTGGTGCAGCAACGCGAGTGGTGGGTAACAGGGCAGCCCCTGCCTGGCCGGGGGCTGCTCTTCAGAGCTGCAATCCCTGAGACCCTGTGTTGGTTAGCATGCCAAGCAGTGGCCATTCCTTGGGTCCAAGCCACTTCTGCCTGATATTGAGGGGGAAATAGATTTGACTGTGCCTTTTGTGCACTGGTGAGGCACCTGAGCTAGGCTGACCAATGCATTTGACAGCTCCAGCCTTTCTTCCTCAGTCGCCCATGAGATGGTGTTTTTCACAGAGCAGCCATGGGACCATCCTCAGGTCTCCTGCAAGGCCCTGAGAGCATCTGCAGTTACAGAGGCAGCCCCTCGCTCTGGGAAGTACCAGCTGTACCCCAGGAAAGGGCCTGGAGCAGCAAGCTGCTCTCGGGCAGAGATCACCCACGTGGGTCACCCTGCTGCAATCAGCCGTCCCTTGTCCGGCTGGGAGGAGGACAAGCCAGGCAGCTGCCATCCATAAACAGGGTGGCAAACCCCGCTCGCTGCTCCTCCAGGCACCCGGGGCCATGTCCCACCATCCAGGGGACACCCAGGGTGCAGCTATATAAGCTAGCACAATATTATAGACATCACCTGATTTTCTTTCTGCTCCCCCGAAAAACCTCCTTCTTACTGGGGCAGTATCTATGCAAGCTCTATCTCCTGGGGCCGAGGGAAAATGTCACCAAGAAAAAAAAATATCCCACACAATTCATATTTTGTGGTAATACGGATCTTGTGTGTAAGGATTTGGGATCAGTGAGTGTCTGGGAGCTTTAAGCACTGTCAGTGGAGATGGAAACAAGCCCAGCGCAACCTGCTGCCTCTCCTAAATGAAAGGAAATTATGTAGAAAGTCATCCTTTGACCTCAGTAAATATTAATATCAACATGGCATGATTCTAATGTACCTGGCTAGTGAAGGGAATATTGATATGAGGGTACTGAAACCTACTTCCCCCAGTGTTTGAACATTATGGGGAAGTATCAAAATTGCCAGGGTAGAGCAAAGTGCAGTAATGCAAGTAATTTGTTGCTCAAAAGAAAAGCCATTTTAAGAGCTGTGTTCAAGCCATAAGGGTTCATTTGGGCTTGTTCAAGCATCACTAAGATGATTGCTTTCCCATAGCAAATATAAACATGAGAAAAATGCATAATTTTACTCGTCAGACCAACTAACCTAATGATTTCTCTCTTTGCTTGTTCTGAGGTTATAGCTGCATTTTGGATATGCTTATTAACATGTCTGAATCACTGATTTTTTTTTGCCTCAGTTTTTAAGCTTTATACAATACCTATGGTAGTAAATGTGAACATAACCTACTTCAGTGTCTGCTAACCTAAACTAGCTTAAAACAGTTTGCAAACACTCTGAACCAGAGACAGGGCAATATTTTCACTTTCCCCCTTCCCTCTGGGAGGGACTGAAGACAGGAGTTGTTTAATAGAGCATGAGCTGCTACTGCATAACATCGTGCACAGGAGACACCAAATTTAGACAAAGCTACAGGACAGATTTCAGGACGATGCTGAAAAAAAATTGTATTTGACTTTTTGTCACTATGGGTATCACCCTGGCTACAGGGGAAAGGATTCTTCAAAGGCACACACCTCACTGTGGGCTTGTAGCTGCCTTCCTGCCTTCACTAATGGGAGAAAAGCTCCCTTGACCTATTAATTTACACAAGATAAATGAGCTGGAAGCTGCAGCATAATCTGTCACTTTGATGGCATCTGATTTGGTGTAATTTAGTAGGTGTTTTCTGGGTGCCTTTTAGCTTTCATAATCTGCTGGCACGCAAGTTGGCAGCACTTCCCTATATAATGTGCAGGAATGACTCACCTCCGAGCTGCTTCACGCACCTGCCAGGCAGGGAGTCAGTTGCTAACTTGAGTAAGAGACACCACATCCATAAGATCTCCAGCGTGTAGGAGGACAAGCAAGGGATGAACATAGACATTGGGGTGGGGGTAGCGACAAGGAGGAAACATCAGGAGTAGAAGTTTTCTGCCTACGGATTTTTTATTTAAGGCAGAAGGGCAACATATGTGAATTGTTTGCTTTGCTGTCTTGGCTTCTACACATTCAATGGGCTAGAAATGAGGGTGTTTTTATCATCTATCTACCTGCTCTTCTCTCAAAGCCTGCTCCTCTATCTGGATCCAGTGCTTACTCACAGCTTGCAGCTGAAGTACCAGCCAAAAAAACTTCAGCTTTACGGTTAATCAAAACGAGAGGTGTGCCTGTCTAGTCCCAGCATTTTCTGGGCACTACACCAGAGGAAAGAAATCAACATACTGATTTTTTTTGAAATTGCTGCAATATTTATGTTTTCTTTGGAGGTTGCACATCAAAGGTGCTGTCGCGGCTAGTCTTCCTCTGCTTACAGCTCTGCCAGGCTTCAGGTTTGCTACTAGGCTCTCCTTTTGCATTGACATTTTAAATAGTTTCTTAGTAGCGTATCAGGAACTTGGGGTTTTTCATTGGAGAAAATTAGCCGTAATTTTTTGAGTATTTAATAGTGTCATTAATAAAAATGGCTCTCACATTTTAGTACTTAAATAAAATAAAATCTCAGTGTCTTTTTAATTTCCAAAGTATGTAAATAACAAACACTATTTTTGATATATTTTGTCTTGGAACATTTTCAGTAGTACAAATTAAATATTCCCTGAAATGTCTCAGCAGCTGCTTTTGTATTTTCTTAAGATTACTTTCCTAGAGAATCAAAGAGTTTTTGACTAAATAAAAAATACGCTGCAATATTTTTTTCCCATTTCTTTTTTGTTTGAAATTAGGTACCGCCAGAAGGTGGCAAACAGCTCTCACAGATGTTGCTAATAAAGAAAATGGGACAAATTGTCTCCTGGTGAGTATCCAGTATCCAGTTCTGGTGGTGCCATCCCAGCAATGCAGCTGGCTCCTCATTACAGCTTGGCCTGCCTGTGATGTTCCTGACTGTGCTGGTCTCCTGCAGCTTCTCTTTAATGCTCTTTAAGGAGGGATATTTCAGATATTTAAAGAATCTTTCATCCTGGAGCTGCTACAGCCCAGATATTCAGCGCTCTTTTTCTTATGAAGAAAACAAATCTGGGGGGTCGTGGTAGTTGGAAATGCTCTTGGTACCTTCTGTTTGGCTGTGAGCCTCCTGCAGACGTGCTGTGATATCCCATGGGCTCTCCTCCTGCCAGGAAAGTCAGCAGCGATGGGAGCTTCATCTGTCTCACATGCTGCCCATAGTTTTGGCTGCAAACTTGCACAACATTTTCTCACAAATGTTTTCTCACAAATTACTCTTTGCTTGGCCTAAAAGACAGAGGTCCACTTGCCTTCTACTACTTTTACCCATATTCTAAATCCTCAATACTAACAAATTTCAAAATGATTTAGAGAGTTTCTGCAGTGATATTGCACTGCTCTTGTGATGCTTTCACTATAGTGGTCTATGGCTGCAAAATGTTGATTTTAGATACATACATGCCATATAAATTTACAAGAATAGATCTAGGTTATAATCAATTGCTCTGGCACAGAAGCTGCTTCCCTCCTACATTTTTCCTTTGTTTTTTTTTTTCCCTAATCTTATCCTTTATCTAGATATTAAGGGGAAGATACTCCAAAATCTTACAATGGAAGAGGTGTTTGTGGAGTTCTGGATCATTTGATCCTCTCCAAAACATAAAACAGAACTTACAACAATTTTCTACTCAGGACTAAGATAATTTTAACACCATCTCAATAATATGATGAATAAAAAAAGATACGCAGAAAAATAATCCTTAAATCTACTGAAGAATGACAGAGAGAAAAAAAAAAGAAAAGTCACAATGTAAAAATAGATTCTGTTTCAGATACTATTTAATTTACTAATAGTCTTCTGGCTGTGAATCTTAATCAAGCCTAGATGACAATAAGTACAAAGTTTATCATTCACTGCAAGACCTGTTTTACCTCTGTTCCCAGCAGATATGGATTTAGTAAATAGTCCTATCCATTAAATATTTAAGCAAATTATCATGACTGCCCCGAGTGGCCAGGGTAATTTTGACTTTTCTTTGCACTAGGTTAATGCAGATGTTGCAGGATTATTCACTAATACTGTAAGGAGCTGAAATGCAAAGCTGCAGTCAGTACTGTGCTTTTATCCTAAGCAGCAAACTCCTCAGCACTCAGCCCATGGGCAGCCTGGGTGCTGGACTTGAATAATGTTCCTCTTCCAGAAGTTATGATTCACTGTGTGCAGGCTGGTACCCTTCTTTATGCTGAGCATCTCGCCTACCAATCAGACCAGAGCTACTTAGGTAATTGGACCTCAGCCCTTCAGTCAAGAAGGCCTTATTTTTCTCTGTAAGCTCAAGCAATAGAACAGAAGCTACAGAAACCTCAGCAGTTTTCTCCCAGAGCCATGGTGAAGCTGGGAAATCTACATTACAAGTTGCTGTGTAATTAAAATAGATAATGACTTTTTAATTAGTTTTTATTAATAGAATTACACCACATCATTAAATCATAAAAGGTGTTCATAAATATGTTAATAGAATGTGTGGTATTAATGAAAAACATGTTATAAAGACTGAATAATTTAAGTCAGATATTATGCACTTAATTAATAATCTTAATATTTAAGTTTAATTATCACAGCTAAAATGGGTGCTAACAGTGGGTATCACATCCTGACTGGTTAATAAATAGATGTTATTATTAAGGCTATGTTCACAATATATAGGATGTAGTTAACAACTAATGAATTCAGAGCATTTTGACTGTACACAAAATGCTGCTAGAAAGTTCTTTTAAGACAAGTGCATCGTATATGATATCAGCAGGGTCATAAGCAATATATGTATTTTCAAAACTCATGAGGCTAGAAAGTTCTTTTAAGACAAGTGCAGAGTGTTGACAATTCTCGTATATGATATCAGCAGGGTCGTAAGCAATATATATATTTTCAAAACTCATGAGTTAAGGATTCCAATCCTGTCTAGGTTAGGAGTGAGCTGCAGCATAAGACATGTCCGGAAAAACTCTCTTTAGACTCTTGGGCCGATCGCGAAGCTGCAGAGCAGACCCTGGCACCAGGCTCACGGCTGGCTCTGTGCTCACCTCTCATGTCCTTCGCAGGCAGAGGTAATTCTCTCTGCAAACTGTGCAATGAGTTGGAATTGAATGAATAAGTGAATGTAGCACTGTAATATTCAGTTCTTAATGAGTAAACACAAACTGCGCAATATTAGAAGTCCGAGATGTTTAAAATTCTGGGTTGCATATGCTTTGCTCTAGCTAAGGAAATATAATAAGCTCTATGGTCATGTTTGTTGCACATCACTTGGAGAGTGACAGCTACCTCATAGTATTAACAGTTAAAATTGCATTCCATTTTCTGAGTTTTTTGCTCCCAAGCTAAGAGTAAGAAGCTCTAAGAAATGTGACAGAGGCCAAGAGCTGTCCCCAGCCCTGCTTGCTGCGGAGCCACAGAGCAGCAGCCGGGTGCTGCATCGCGGGCTGCAGCCGTCTCTGCGAGAAAAGCTCCCTTCTATTCTCATGGCTGGAATATTTTTTTAAATCCCTCTCTACATGACCATTTAGACCCATCACATTTCACAAGGCAATGACTAGAGTCATAAGAGGCTTTGTTAGTTTAATTTAGGTATCATAGCACCATATCTTTGACAAGACTTTTCTATATAGCCTCACTGCTTGTAGTTGTGCTTTTATACAAATTCTTGTACTTTAGTAGTTGTACTTTTGTCCCTAAAATAGCTGAGTTTTGTTTCTGGAGTATTTTAAGCAAGCTAAAAAGCAAGTCTTTTTGCACCCTGAAAACATGGATCACTTAAATGAATGCAAAGTCATTTAAGTGACCCATGTTCAGCAGACAATTTTAGACAGAATTTATCTGGAGGTACAAACTCTAATGTTCTTGTTTACCTCAGGCCAGAGATAGACACAACATTTTTGTGTCTTTCTGCAGAGCACGAAATTTAACCCTTCCTGAATCTCTGTTTATTTACAAATGCAGACAGAGGAGCTCCTCTCTGCAGGGAAATGCATGCCACTACGGGCATCTTACACCCAGCTGAAGAGATGGATTTTAGATACCTTGAAGTTTGTTAATTAAAGCAACTACTGCAAAACCTTCATTATGAGAAGCAACGGACCAGGCAGAGGGAATAATGATTTGTGCTCCGTGGTGTTCCCTTACACATGGAGATCAGCATGGGCAGGCTAACATCACGCAGGAACATCACAGTGCAGGAGGCTAATGGTGACTGGGAACCTTCTGGGAACACACTGGGGGACCTGTTGTCAACTCATGGATTTTAGGACATGGTAGGCTTCAATGGCAGGAGACTAGACACCATCAGAAAGTCCCCTTTTGGCTTGCGTCCCCAAGACAATGTGCAAAGACACACCAAGGGTCTCTGGGCACAGTTTTTCCCATTTTTCTGGGTTGCAAGAAGGAAGGAACCGGTGCTGTGGAGACCAGGGATGATGGTTCGTCTTGTCTGCATAACTTCTGATATCATGAACCGAGCAGAACTACAGGCAGCCACAAAGAAAAGGTTAGAAAAAGATCCGTGGATGGGATTTTCCCCTTCTTTGGCTGTTAAGTCTGCTTGCCAGTTCACAGGAACAAAACCAAGGATAATGTTTGTTCATCTATTTTAGTCACTGTGCTTCAGCTGTAATTATCTACACTTTACACCATATTAGTAAATCTATTCTAGTATATTTTGTAAAAATAATTAAGCCTTCATAATGAAAGAACTTGCTCAACAGCCTTATTATTAAATCTTTGCTCAGAGTTGAGGACTCAGTGCCAATTTGGGGATGGATTATAATGCACGTGGATTAGTGAGGTTCTGCTTTAATAATAATAATGAATAGTCAACTATTTTTATGGAATTTTAATCTTTAAAGTACTTTTCAAGCGTTAAATGATTGTCATAATACTCTCATGAATTAGGTAAGTAAATATTACTATCCCGATTATATGGATGGGGAAGAGTAGGCTTAAGAATTCAGATGGACTGGTCAAGGTCACTGGGGGGTTATCACAAAAGCAGCACTTAAGAGTAAGGAATGGACTCAGTGTTTCTATTCAGAAAGTAAGGATATGGTATCTCTTCATTAGAAGCTCAAAAACCTTGTCACAAAACTTTGAAAGTCTTCCTGTCTGTCCCTTTCTTTTTCAAAACTCTGTTTTCTATTTCTGCCTCAGGCGATACCTGGGTAAAGGTCAATATCTCTTATAAAACAAAAATTTGCATCTGAAAGTATGTATACACACCCATGTATCCATCCATACATACACTGTGTGTTAGCAGAAGCATGTTCTACTTTCCTTCCAGCTGCTACATACTTATTAAATACTATGGATGTGTTTGTAAAATAAATTTTAATATTCAGTTTTGTCCTTGAATAGTTTTTACCCATAGCAATAAAGCAGCTAGAACCTTTGGGAGCTCACATGCTCACATTCAAATTGCATGATGTTTTTAGACCAACTTTATTAACCAGTACTCACTTAGTTACTTTTTTTTTTTTTTTACACACCACAGGCTTCTGAAATTAAGTAAGTTGGTATTGCTAAAAATAAGGTGGTGGTATTGGAAATGCAGCATGAATATGAATGAACGTTCTCAGTTCCATCAAGGTGGTCACAGAAGGAAAGGGCACTTTTCCAAAATGACTATTGATTTTTGCTCTCGCGTCAGATGAATGATTTAGGGGATAGTTTAAGTTCTGAATAACACTCAAATTCAGCTCTAGAGACTTATAAAATGAGCATTAAAAATGGGATGAATTGGATTATCTGATCAGTAGTCTGTACAGGTAGCTGGCTTAAATATATAGGCCAGGATGTTTTAACCAATTTTAAGAGCTTTAGAGCTCCTAAACAATTCAAGAGCTAGAAAGCTGCACTTTGGAATTTTGATATCTTTAGCTGCATGCATGCAATGAAAACAGAATATAAGCTCCTATTTTTTCATGCATTTTTGCAAGTTTAAACAGTTACTGGTTCAGCCTAACAAATCCATGGTGCTGTGCACAAGAACACAGCACTGAATTTAGCAATTTAGCAGATACTCCTTCATATGGATACACTTTCTAAATCACATTCTAGCGCTTGCATCTCTCTCGTGCTATATCTAACTTCAGAGTAGCCCACAGAGCATTTTCAGTGAATGACTATTCCATACGTAATAGAATAATTCCTACAAGAGAAATGCAGGCTCATAACAGACTGTCCTATATTATGGTGAGAAGCCTTTCCTAAGATATGTCAGAACTTAGCTGATATGTCTTTGGATTATGAGATTGCACAGACATTTAAAAAAAAAAAAAAGCCCAAGGCAAAACTGGCTCTTTGCAATATTCCCACCCCTCCAAAATTATTTAAAAAAAAATGCGATAACAAAACATTTTGCAGTGACAGGCAGGCACACATTTTTATTTGGCTTGGTAATACTCTTATATCTGTTAAAATATTTTGATTTCTGCTGTTGACCCGAACTAAACTACTTTTGTTTTTTCTGGGTATAGCTTTACAGGGAAGAAAAAAAAAAGTTTTGCTCCAAAACTCCCTGCCAAGTAACTAATCAGAGCACCATTCACTGCTGAGGGACTGGACAGAGCTGACTCAAGCTGTATTTGTATAGAATGGAAATGGCTATTTATTTCAGGAAGAAAGATTTATTTCCTCTGTCCGTTGTGCTATAACAGGAAAAGTAACAGGAAAAGTGAAGACAATAAATACTAAGTAATTTGTATAATATAAATGAATAGCACTTGTGGTTCCACCGAATTCCCTGTGCTCGACAACCCAGACCTGCAAACTGCGCCTAATACCGCTCTACAGCCCAGACCTCTAACCTCTCCATCTCTCCGAATTACTTTCCTTTGAGTGCTAAGGAGAGCACAGCAGGAGCAGAGAGAGGAGGATTTCAAGGAACAGGGCAGTTGAGGTTTTTACACTGTGCAGAAACATCTCTGTCGGGCTCTGAACAGCCTGTGGTGCTGGATGAGGCCAGGGTGCAGCACACGCCACTGAACTGCACTGATCCCTACATGAGCTAATTTGGGGTGAGCAAAATATAGGGGCAAGTCTGCATCCAGAAAATTCTTATTTATACACACGAGTTGGAAACAAGCTGCAACCAGAGTTTGCAAACAAGCAATTATAGCACCCTGATCTGCAAGTAGCAATAGGTAACTTAAACACCGTTTAAGGCTGGGTGTTGGGGGCAGGAGCTAACTCAAAGCACAGAGGTGAGAGGATGCTTTTGGATACCTTCCTTTCCATTCCCAGTCTGGCTACTTCAATGTGTGAGACTGGCCGGCTATTGCCTTCTAATTATAGCAACCACTGGACAAAGTTAATAGCACTGAGACTTGACAGCATCTCAACACTTTTGAGTTTTTTCTGATGATAGGAATCAATAAAAAAATAGGAAAGGGGAGTTTTCTTTTCCTTTCCTTTCAATTTCAGGTATCATTTCTGGGCCATGACTCTATATTATGTGTTTGCTGTATGTGAACTGGCTGTGCAGTTAAGATCTGATTTATGAGGAAAATATCAAGTTCAAAGTGCTAAGTGTAACTTCTGCATAGCCACTGGGTTTAAAAAATGAGTATTCCATTACAGTGTGTTTGGAAAAATCTTCACTATTACATTAGTAATTTATTCAAGAAGCTGCACATAAATATGGTTTGAGATGAACATCTAACCTCCGTCTGAAGATCACTGATATTTGCAAGACAGGTATCATAAGTAAGAGGGAAAATTATGGCTTTGGCTCCTCAAAGTGTAAGGTTTTCTACCTAAGAAATTGTATTTATAGCATTAATTTTTGTCATGAGAAAAAGCCAATATAGAGCAGGCGTATAGATAGCTGTATTTCTTGTACTAGAACTAATGGAAGTGGGAACAACTGTTTACGTAGGAGATTGAAATACATCTGTAAAATGCATAGGTGTTTTGATGGCTTAGATACTCAGCTATGACAGAAGAGTGCAATACTGTACAAAACACTAAGGCAGCTAATGTGCAAGAAAAAATTGGGGAAGACACTATTAGCAGTGGTGAGAAATAAAAGCATATTAGAGAAAGATAATATACATGCAGAGTTTACAAACCGTGTCTTTAGGGTGGCCCAATAAGTAGAAATATGGGGACCCATGCTTGTCACTTTTCATGCACATGGAGAGACTGGAAGGTACCATTCCTAAAGGAAGGGGAGGAACAGCCTAGGACCAATCATTAGAATTAACAGAACCAGTGACATAAAGATATTTTACTGTTGTTAGAGCAGAGAATTCTTAGTAAGTTTAGAATAACCGAGTAAAAAAGCTTATACGTAACAGGAAAGAAGTACATCTGTAAAGCCAAGACAAGTAAGCATGCTGGAAGTCCAAAAATTAGTGAATGACTGAACTACTGTATGCGGATATTTGAGAAGTCGATTCACCTGAACTGTGGGGTGGAGGACAACTCGAGGTGCTCTCTGAGGGAGTCATAGCAAGTGAAAAATCAAAGCATTGAATAATTCAGACTTGTGCTGATTCATTTGTATGCAAAATCCTTGTATTGGTCCCAACTCTGCCATTTGTAGCACTTCCTCAGTGCCCTTCTGAAACGAGTTAACTGCTGAAGAGCTTGTACTTTTGGTGTGTTAACAGCAATGGCTTTTTATCTACTGCAACTTTTCATTTCACTTGCAGAAATCTCTATTAAACAACACAAAATGGATCTGAAACCCCTGTTCTTTAAAACCACCTGCATGCGTAGAACCCATGGGATGAATCTTGTAGGTAATTTAGTATCATATGGAATCATTATTCCAAAAATTGACAAAGCTATTTAGGCTACCCCAGCACTCGTCTTGCAACAAAACCAATTGCAGCATCGGTTGCAAGGAAAGGGAGAGAAGAGGTGTTGTGCAAACCCATGAAGAGCCAGGCATTTACTTCGGAGCCCCAGCAAAAAGGATTTGAGTAAACCAGAGCTGTTTTACAGAGCAAATGCTGCAGGTGAATCACCACTTCCAAAATCTCTGAATTTGGTGGCAATTACTGGAGAGTACTGGGCATTAAAGGAAAAGAAAACAAACCACAAAGAGGATTAAACGAACAAGAACATTAAGATTCAGTGTCTCTGTAAACAATGCACAAGCAGCTGGGGTGGGGGGTGCAATTCACTCACAATATAATTCAATTATGGGGATGTATGAGATGTGTTTCCAGTTATTCCATCTAGTGGAAAGAACTTTCCTGCCCCATTTGTAATTATTTGGTTCTACATTTCATTACTTTCAGGTACTTGTAAATGCTCCTGTGTTTTCACGTGGCTTTGTGCAAAGCAGAGCTGCAGCCGGGAGGCAGTAAGCAGGAGCAATGAGCTGCCAGCGCTGCTGCGGCTAAGGATGAAACATCGCCGGCTTTCCTGGAGATCTGCCAACAAAGCCATGTTTAAAAAATGCTGGTTCTCAGGGAAAACCGCACCTTCCCGGGGCTGATCCATCATTAGAATTAACTCATCGTTTGCAGAGCTCAGTGCTGGATGGTGCAACTGAGATTTGTTAGCTTTATTTAATCTTTAATGTTACTGTTTTTAGTCTGTGCAAGCAGTTTTCACACACGGTGCCTGTAGGGATGTCTCTTTCTCCTGATGCTGGGCTGCCCCACACAGACGTGCTGGCAGCCGCCGCTGCGGCCTCGCATGTTCCTGGGTCCACGATTAGGTTCCCACATCACGAGCAGGCAGAACTGTGGAAGCGCCATGCACCCAGCAGCTCCTATCCTCTCAGGTACATGTTGATATAGGGAATTGGGCACCCCTTTTAGGAAAAGTCTCTGAGGTTTTAATGAAATTGCAGTCAGCATGTGCTGTGGTGGTGACGCTGTGTTGTCTCCCGTGTTGCACACGTGGGCTCTCCAGCCCAGCGGTGGGAATGTGCTGCCAGGCCCGCTCCTCCGGTCGGCCCTATCCCCTCGGCACGTGCTGCCAGCCAGGCTGATGTCACTTCTGCTTTCTGAGCTCCTTCTGCTGTCCCCTGCTGAGAAGGCGGCTCTAGAGTGAGGGCATCATCCATCCCCTTGCCCCTCCGCAGACACCCTGCTAGAGCAGTGCACGTTTCCACAGGATTCCTGTCTGCATGGGAATCTGTCTCCCTGGAGAGCTGCTGAAATTGTTTTCAAGCAAATGCAGCAGTTGGAGCTGAGGTAAATGATGAATTTGCAGCACATTTTTTTCTTTTTCCTTCCCCTACGTTTCAGTAGTGGCTCAGCTCAGCCAGTGCCATCTGACACCGACTCGAGGAGACCCATTTCCACTAGTCCCAGGCTGACATGTGCGGTCAATAGGTTCATATCCTCTCAGGAGCCTGTTTTAAGTTTTATTTTTCACATTATTTTCAATATAGTTTCTTCTCTTTCAATATACATTCCTCTCTTTCACAGATCACTTTCTTATCGATGATATTTCATGAATAAAAATATGATTTTATTGGTGCCAATCATTTCATTGTTTGAATGATATGTTAATGATATGCTGACATATTTTCCTCTAACAGGGCTATGGCTCTGGAATGAAAATAGATTGGATCACATAGGAAAACTCAAAATGTTGAAGATGGGAAGGCCATAATGTCATGGCCGTTTGGCCAGTTGCCTTAAGTCATCCTAGGTAAGCTTCATTTTTCTTAATGCTATGACTCTAAATGCTACTGCTGTCAGAAAGGTCTTTAAACACCGAGTTACTATGGCTGTCTTGGGAAGCCACTGAGCTTTCCCTTGTCACAATCTGTGAGAAAATGTCAGGGAAAGGCTCCAGATTTGCTTTTCTGGTCTTGCATTCGTCTTCTGCTCCACACTGCTGCTGCAACAACTCAGCCTGCCAGTCTTTTATTTCTCCTTCCATTGATGATCCACAGAGCTGGACACACAAAATATTTCTCATATGCATTTGCTAAAAAGAAAGAACCCAGTGATTTTTTTTTTTCCCCCAGTAAAGGAAGTTCTCAAAAACCTTGTTACATTCCAGTCAGGTAATTCTGGTAGGATGATGAAGGAACTAAATATTGACTGGTTTGTCAGATGACTTCAGTACCACTCTGTCCTCGAGCACTGCCACGGTCTTCTCTGGTTTCAGCTTACATTACCTGGAAAGAGCATTCTTCTCTGGGGGATATTTTCATTATTATTCTGGCAGGAGCTCTTTGCAATGTGCTGATTTATCCCTGAGCTTCTGGGGTTCTTGAAAAGTGCCCTTCAGTTCTAATCGTTTCTATTTGCTAGTGTCTGCTTTTTTATGTGGATCTTCTGTTGGTTCTTAGAATATTTTTCATAGCTTTGGGAAATAGTATAAAGAGAAATTTAATAATTTCAACAGGCATCTTTCTATTTTGTTCCCATTCTGCTTGCAGACTGGACAGAGCACTTCTTTTGTCTGACTGCAGTGATTATATGAAGAAAAGCAGGAACACTATCCCTTGCTGTGATGCTCTTTGTAGATTTTGTGTACATTATAAAGTAAG
>NW_010578860.1:171104-186706 GCF_000705375.1 Tinamus guttatus | reverse complement strand
TAATACTGAGTTTTGAACTCTAACTGTAGAATTATTAGTATTTATAGCAAAAGATTTTATTACAGGTACTATAGGGTTTTCATTGGTGGAAAAAAATATGTGCATACGTAAACTTTTAACATGATAAAGTAACAAAATGTTTGCCAATTTTTTTTTCTTTCTTTTCATTGTAGTCGATTTCTTTTTATTTATAAAATAAGAAAAGATAAGAAGTCCAAATAATTGAAAGATGATAATAAATTAACATCATAATGTTTCTACCAGGAACAAAATAGATCCCATGCCTATGCCGAGCACATCTCCTGTGTGATGACTTCAAACTTGTTCTATATAGCTTTGCATGCATATTGAGATATTAATCCATTCTGTGCATCTAAATTCATTTTGCATTCATGTAGAACGACATTTATTTTTATCTCTATGCATATATTACTTGATTATAAATTCATAGTGGAGTAAAACATCTTTTTTTTTTCTTTACCTTTCAAACAGGATAATTCAACAGTTAGGTGCGTTTTTTGGGACTTCAATAGAAATGGTAAGTGCTTGATATATCACCCAAAATATAATCCTTTCTTAGCTATAATCAATTGTTTTAGAAAAAAAACAAATGCTGTCATCAATAACAAAACTGTTTTCTGTAACAGGTGGACATGGAGGCTGGTCATATGAGGGCTGCATAGTAAAAGAAAGCAGAGCAAATGAAACAGTCTGTTCATGCAACCACCTCACAAGCTTTGCTGTTTTGATGGTAATTATTTTTAAAAAATATGCAAGGTTACCCTGATTAAAGAAAACATTTAAGCATGTGTTAATTTAAACAGATGAGAATTCAAAATAGTCGACCTGCTCCGTTCACTTCAGTGTTAGTATGTGCATGCATAAAAATCAGTCATTTGCTTAACCTGCTGGTTGAGGTGGGGCCATGAGTTCCATTAAAGTTGTGAGTGCCTTTTAAAGCACATAAAGGTGAGTGAGTGTTTTACTAAACTACAGCTTTTTATTTAGGTGGCCTTTATTCTATTGGAAGAAAAAATGGGAAAAATCAAATTTAAAACAATATTTTAATCAAATATCACTTCATAGATTTTTTTTCTGACTTTTTAAATTCACCTTTTACATCACAGATCATCAAGAGCAGTAATTGAGAGAATCTTTTATTGCAGAGGGAAGGGTGCATTTTGGTGGGGATTTTTTTCCCTTTAACAAGCATTCTCTCTGAAATTAACTTCTGTTTCTTTTTTAGAACTTGTATGGAAATACTCCTTTAAATCCCACACAGGAATTGGTACTGACTTTTATATCCTATATAGGCTGTGGGCTCTCAGCAATTTTTCTTTCCATTACTCTTGTGACCTACATAGCCTTCGAGTAAGTACTTTTTGAACTAAGCTCCCATTATTCAGTGCTTGTGATTGCTGGTAGTGTTCACTGTAATGTTGTTTCCAGTAATTACTGATTGTGGCTCAATTAAGAATGCACAAATTTGTTCATTTTACTAGGAAGGTGTTAATTCCATCCTGCAGGACTATTTCAGTGAATGAATAATGTGGTTCTATCCAAGGGAATAAATGGTACTTCTAAGTGATTTACAACATACTATGCCAGAAAAAGTGTGGAAGGATGGGCTTCCGCAGCCAACACAGTGCAGTTTATAATGGTAGCATATTTACATGTCATTGTGAAATGACATTTAATTATGGCCTACTAACTCTCTTGATTGTCAGAACATTTTCTTAACTTGATCGAGCCTTAGCTTTGACCGTTTGTAGTATGTTTGTAAATCCTCCTAGAAGTTGCTTTTGGCACCTGTTTACTCTCTCATTATCCTGTCATCAAAGAATTTCTTATTGCTGTCAAGGCTGTTGGCTGCCCAGTAGAATGCCTAATCTAGTTTAGCATTAAAGAACATTCATATTTTGGGGTTTTTTGGCAGTACTTCAACAGAAAGAAGTCTTAACATAGCTGGAAAAAAAAAGTGAATTAAAATGTACTATGCTGTTTGTATTTATGGAAATACCACATATCACAAACTTGTCATACAGACCTTTAATTTGTCTTATATAATTCACCTTCTCTCTATAAATGCAATATATGAAGAATTCTATATGAATGAATAAATGTATAAATAAGTATTTTATTTTCGTTTGTGCAATAAGAACTACGAGAGAGAATATCAATCTGCAACCCAAAGTAACAACAGTTGATGTGATCTCACTACTTTTTCGTTTTAGGAAAATCCGAAGAGACTACCCCTCCAAAATCCTTATTCAGCTGTGTGCTGCTTTGCTTCTGCTCAACCTAGTTTTCCTCCTCGATTCATGGATTGCTTTGTATGATACACGAGGCTTGTGCATCGCAGTTGCTGTATTTCTTCACTATTTTCTCTTGGTTTCCTTCACTTGGATGGGCCTAGAAGCTTTCCATATGTATCTTGCCCTCGTGAAGGTCTTTAATACCTATGTACGGAAATACATCCTTAAATTTTGCATTGTTGGTTGGGGTATGTATGTTGTTATCTTTATTTTTTACTTTGGGAAGCTAAATATTTTGGGGAATGTGATACTTACTAAAAGTGAAAATGAAACAGTCATTAAGTACCAATGACCTGTCAGGGACCACATATTCATTACCAGTAAGTCTGGTCCCGTGTATTCCACCTTCTGAGATATGGAACTTCTCCCTAGCTGTGGATTTCTCCAGATTGCAAGCTGAAAAATGGAGGCTGCTGCAGTGCAAATATAATAGACCCATTTCTGAATGTGTGCACTTTCATTGCCATCTTCCAGACAGATGTTTCTGTTTGGAAAATAATGTTATCATGTTTATATGTGTTCTGTTTCTGACATAGCAACAAATCCTACCCAATTGTTGAAGAGATTCTGGATCTGATTCTTTTCTGTGGCCCATTTAAATAGACATGAGTGAAGCCACTAAAATCAGTAGAATTATGTTTCTTTAAACAGATTTCAGTGGGAAGAAATCAAAGTAATGTATTTGGTGTTTTAAAATCTTTGTTACCATATACTTATCTGGGTAGACTAGCTTAGCTTTTAAGTAAAAGAACTGGATTACATCATCATACGGTATTTGTTGCCTTCTTCAGAAAGGTTTAAAGCTAGCTGTGGAGAAAATCATTTGTTTTTGTGAGTTATTCTCCTTAAGGACAGCTTGAATGTCCCAATTTTTAGATCTATTTGGACAGCCAATAATCAAAAGAATTCAAACAAACAGAAAAATACAGTAGTTTCAAGTCATCTCAACACTCTGTGTCTTGATTTTCACTTACATGTTTGCCCACAATCTTTTAGGGGTACCAGCAGTAGTTGTGGCCATTGTGTTGGCAGTGTCACCAGATAATTATGGACTTATATCAACTGGAGCACTTTCAAACAACAGACCAGACGAATTGTAAGTAAAAGGATAGTTCGTCTGTCTGTCTGTCTGTCTTTTTCCTTTTTTTTTTTCTTTTTGCTACCAAATTGCTTTTCTTTGAAATAAAAGTGGCGGAGAGAAGAAAGCAGTGAGAGCGCTTTGAAATGGTGTGGCTGTGCAATATGCCATATGCTTATTGATAACTCTTGATGGGAATATTCCTACTCTTTGGCCAAAAAAAAAATCAATCCCTTTACCAAAGAGGTAAAAATCAATTGCATTTATAACAAAATACAGCTTTATTTCATATTCACTATACCTAATTTCTGTGACAAAAGCTGACAGATTTTGTTCTTGTGTTCTAGCTGCTGGATTAAAAGTAGAATAGCCTTCTATATTACTGCTGTGGGATACTTCTGTGTGATATTCCTGATCAATATCAGCATGTTCATCGTTGTGCTGATCCAGCTCTGTCGCATCAAAAAGAAAAAACACCTTGGTACTCAGAGAAAAACGAGTATTCAGGACCTTAGAAGTGTTGCTGGTCTCACATTTTTGTTGGGAATTACTTGGGGATTTGCCTTCTTTACAGTGAATGAGGTATTTACGTACCTCTTTACCATTTTCAACACTCTGCAAGGTAAGTTTATGCTCCATGTCTTAGCCTGTTGTGTACAATATAACGAATAAAGAGTTTTAAAAAGGAAGTTTATTCAACAACAAGTATGTAATTTTGGTGCATTCTTTATTGTTAATTAAATTAGAAATGATACTGCTTTTCTTTAATCATATATAATAATACAAAATTGATATATGCTACATATATACTATGTATAATATAACAATATTGTAATGGTATATATGACAGGAGTGTACTTTTTATAATATATTTATATTTCTATTATAATTTTATAAATGTATGCATACCAGACACCACTGGAAGTGAGCCTTTCTCTAGTCAATGGATGAATTATAAATCCTCAGTTGCTGTAAGTGTTCACATTAATGTAGTGAAAACCATGTTATTTCTCAGCTTCCCGCTCCCAGGCATGAGGTCAGGCATTCAGCAACGGGCTGTTGCAAAAGGCAAAGCTGCAGCACTTCCAAGTGAGCTGAGAATGATATTTAGTACTGAAGTAACCAAGTAGTACCAAGCTTGGGCTTCACAGTTGCACATGTGCAGTGCACCAGATTGCCAAAGGCAGCTAAATGAGAGCAGTGTACCACATGCATAGACCTTGTCACCTGCAGATACTGACTTTCAGTGCCCTAAACTCACACACTAGCTGTTTATCCAAACACTTGTGCTCTGGGGTCTCTTCTGCACCTCACATGTTCTTGAATAGGAAAAGCCTGTAGGTACATAGCTTGGCAAAGGCAGGGATGCTGCTGCACATACCCAAAAGCAGAGTTTTGTGTGCTGTAAAAAGCTTTCCCATAGAACTGCAGGCACCTATGGTGACCATGGTATCTCCATGTTCCTGATTTGTCATACTCTGCTTAGGATCCGTACTGCTTAAATGGCACTTAAGTTGCTTGCATGGCTGGCTGGCTGGTTTGCCAGAGAGCAGAGCAATTAAATGGCAACTCAGTGCACGTCTCTTATTTGATACACTGATTTCTATGGATCTTACTGCTTGACTACTTGAAGGGTTGAATCCATATCTCCCCAGGCCTTCTAAAGGATGGTGTGGACCTAACACAACCCTGTGCATTCCTTGTGGCTGCAGGGTAGTGTTATGTGACCCTTAAGTTCTACCCTTACTCAAGTTTAATACTGGGTAAATGCTGATACTAAAAGCAATAAAGGCAAGTAGATAGTATCGACCCAATTAACCTTATGCCAATGTTCCAAAATAATATTTGAAAATGGAATAAAAGCATTTGAATAGAGGAACACTTAATTACCCTTAAACATTTTTCAGAAAGCCAAAGTTAAGAAACGTATTAAGTAACATAAATATGTAAATTATCTCTTACAGTGGGATTTTCAAAAGCACATATATCCTGAAATGGTTTTAAAAGCAGTGCAAACCTAACATGCATGTGAATCTGCCTTTGCTAACCTGAACATTTAAAATGTAACATGGTTACATTTATTTTTCTTTTATTTCTACGTATGATATCTGTCATCTAAGCACAAGGGGAAAATGTTCAGAGCTCTTAATGCTCTTAAATGTTCAGAGTTGTGAACTTTTTCACCGAAAAAAAGGTGTCATTACTTTTGATTACAACCTAAAAACAACAAACAAAACAAAATTGTTTGCATATGATATACATTGAGATATTACTTATTAAGATGAAGCAAAAATCTATTTTGGAACAGTGTCTTCTATTTAACACTTTGCAGGGTTCTTCATTTTCATCTTCTATTGCGTAACAAAGGAAAATGTTCGTAAACAGTGGAGAAGATACCTTTGTTGTGGGAAATTCAGACTAGCTGAAAACTCTGGTAATTATGAAAACTTTATTTATTACCTTTTTTTCTTTACTTCGGAATGTTTGAGCTCGGTGTTAAGTCTGTAGCATTTTATGTGCATATGTTTAATATCCAATAAAACATATTGCCGTAGTTCCAGGACTGATTTTTTACCTTAGATATGATAAACCTCTAAAACAATCCTCTTTAAGGGTTGCAGTTTATTAAGTTCTTACCTGCTGTTGCATTAAGCTGTTAAGTGTAGAGGACCTCTTCCTGGGTCTGTAGGTCTGTCTTTGCAGAAGACCACTGACTGTGATTAGGAACATTAGTAAGATATGTTAGATCTCCTGAGTCACGTGCAGTTTGGTCAGTGACTTCAACAAAAGCAAGATGAAGAGTAGTTTCAACAAAAACACCCTGTAAGCGGGTTTGTGCTATTGTTTTATTCAGTACTTATTATAAAGCAATGTACTTTTCATACCCTTGAGTTCAGAGAGTTGGCTGCACTTTAGCTACTGCCAATCTTTGGTGTGCAGTCATAAACCATGACTGCTTGCTTGATGAAGAAAATGACAAAGAGAAAAAGGAGCGTATGTACAAATAATTTTGGCTCTCAAGAATCATGAAACTCTTAATATTCAGTCAGAATAATATTCTCTTATTCTGTAGTCCTGTGGGGAGAATTGGGAAAACCTTGCTGTTATTTTATTTCATTTGTATTATTAGCTATATTTTTATATTTTGCTTTTATGGGTTGCACTACTTTCTGTAACATGTATCTACCGTAGACTGGAGTAGAACTGCTACTAATGGTTTAAAGAAGCAGACTGTAAATCAAGGAGTATCCAGTTCTTCCAATTCCTTACAATCAAACAGTAACTCCACTAATTCTACAACACTGCTAATGAACAATGATTATTCAGTGCATGCAAATGGCAATGGTATGTATAACACAAAATAGTATTTCTCAAACTATTTTCCTTCTCTCTTAAAACAACGGCTTTATGCTTTGTTATGCTAATGTAAAGTGAATTACTGACCAAATATTATTCATAATAGGGGATCAAAATATTCAGGATATCATCACAAATAATACTACACATGCATTTTAGTGCTACGCAAAAGTTTTGAAATAACCATTTCTTCTACTCAGTATGAACTGCTGATTTATACATTGAATCATAGGTAGCATTCATGATTAGAGCAATTACTGATCAAAAGCTGCTGTTAACATCTTTCTTGTCACCTAAAAATATTACTATAAACTTTAAGCATGTTTTAAAATAGTTGATGTTTTAAACCTTATTAAAATAAACATTGGAGAAGAAAGAAAGGTAAGACTATCAGTGGAAATAGTTTAGAATTATGAAAGAAAATATGTAGAAGGTAATGTGAGGAAGAAATTCTGCTAACGTGGAAACACATGATGGGAAAACACAGATGGAAGCTTCTTAATGAGGAGAAAATGAAGACTGTAAGTGAAGAGACCACTGCTGAGAGGGCTGCCTCGCTGCTGGCCGCAAAGTAAGCATTAAAGCTAAACTGCTCTATATCTCTTTATTTCTCTTGAGTAGCTTTATGAGTACTTTTTCCTAACAGAGATATATCTTTCTGTTGCAGGAAACAACTTTTGAAAAGTAGAAGGGGAAAGAGGGAGAGTTTTAACGATGTATTCTCCTCTGAACTGTCACCCTCTGCGTGGTTCCTGAGAACTGGAAAGGCGAGTGCATGTAGCACTCCGATCCCTGACCCATCTCTACTGAGAAAATTAGATAGGAATCTTCACTGAATATACTCACTAAAAAGTGCAATTTTTGCAGCAGACGTAATCTAAAGCAAAGCCTGATTACTGCTGCTCGTTTGAGCTCTCAGGAGGGACACTCACTTTTCCAAAGAGAAAAGTAATTGTGATGTAGAAAAGTCTTAAGTTGAGCAGGACATTAGCCCACTGTGCCTTGTTTATTTCTCCCAGTTGATCAAGAATTGAGGCTAAGATGTCAAGCTACCAGCCACCTTGTTTAGTATAAAGTTGTAGAACAAGAACAAGGATGTGTTGTCCTCATTTCCTGGCACATTCTGTTAGAAGAAACAGATAGTCAACTGGAAAACACAATAACCACTGAGATATACCAAGTAAAAAGTATGGAATTCCTATGTGCTGCCTCTTTATGTCCTGTTCTCCAGTTGGATGTGTCAGATGCATATTGTGGAGAATTCTCATGGCTTCAAGAAACGTTCCTTTAATGGCATTTGGACATACCCTGAATAGCTTTATAAATTAATTGAGCTTGTAAAATTAGTTCCTTTTTCTGTCATGCCCTTATAAAACCTCCTCTGTTTGCATACCACATGTGTACAATGGAATCATCATACTTTGTATCTAACAGATGATTTACAGAGAAAAAACAAAGCAATAATTCTTACTGTTACAAATCAAGGCAATATTTATAGAGAAAATTAATACCTTTTGAAAAGATACATTTTCAGGAACAAAAGCCTGCATATCTACTTCAGAGAATGAATTACTCTAATACTTATTGTTATATAGTTACAGCTATTAATTATTCAGAATAATGATAAAGAATTAATTATTCTAATAAAAGATATCTCTTCTCCCTCCATTTGCCATGCTTATACCGTTGTACCATCTTAGCTACAGAAGCATTTAGACTACTTTGATTAACAGAAAGAAAAGCTGCACAGATTTTTAACTGACTTTGTGTTTTGCACCAATTGAGTGGATGGTCCCATCGTGTCTTTCCAGACAAGCTGCTGATTTTGGTAGTACTTTGGAACGGGATGCAAAACTGATTATTTAAATAGTTGGCCAGTCCTAATGTTGCCAAGTGCTCCTGTTCTAATACCAGGCTATAAAAATTCATTGTTTTTCCAAGTTATGAAGTCATTCCAGTGTGAGGGTCTGTGTGTGTGTTGAACCAACATCTTCCCAGACACGTGCATCTGACAGAACTTGCAGTGCTGCAATATACACCAAGGTCTTCATGATAACCCACCTCTTCTCCATTTATATTTTATTGCATAAGTGAATGCTATGAACCCTGTACCACATCTTTCATTCATATCAAAAGGGCTGCATGATACAAACCAGTATAATTTGTTCGACCGAAAGCTTCTTCGTTTTTAATGAGCTTCCATATCTTTAGGACTTTGAGGAAGAAGTCTATGCAGATGCTTGAGTAGACTTTGTCCTCCTGAGAAAGCTCTTTAAGACAATTCCTTACGCTTAATCTCCTGAACTCCCAATCACTGTATCTGTGAAGAGCTGGACAAATACCCCCAAAAGTACCTGCCTGGTTAGATAGGTCAGGCTGCTGTTCAGCAAGAACATAGGACCTTCTAATTTATTGTGTCTGATCCCCTGCTCTCAAAGCTAGGAATCCACAATAACACTGCAATATTGTAATTTAAAAAGTGTGCTGCCCAAAGAAAGTATCCTTGTAAAGGAGACCTATGTCATTAAATGTATGCAGCTGTAAACACTTAGGGCTTTGGCCTCACTGCTTCTACGGAAATGCCGTTCCAGACAGAATTGAATGACTTGCCATGGTAAGTTTGGGACAGCCTGTGGCTTTGCTTACCTAATGATTGTGTAACTTGATCCTTTCATAACATATTAATGCTCCTTGTTTTCTGTTCTTTGACAGGTTTTCATGTTTGGGAAGCTCCCATTAGGTATCACGTGGCTGAGCCTCCAGATTCCAGTCTTGAGGAACAGAACTAACCTTTCTCAATTTGCTCACAAAATAGCTGTACCTCTCCTCAGATCCTGCCCTATAAGGAACACGGCTTAACTATTTTGAACATCTCTTCTAAAATCAATCAAATGCAATCAGGCAGGGGCTGAAGCCCTTACAAATGTATAATTACAGTGTCAGCAAGGACATGATTTGAATTAACAAAGCCCTTCTGCTTATCTTACCCTGTTTGTATTTGTACATGTTTTATTGCTTGATGGCCTTTTACCTTTAACTTTGTATTTAAAAGGTTTTGCATACTCTTGAGGGGTTGCTTACTTTTTTCAAGTCCAGTGGCAGTTCAATAGTTTAGTCTGGGGTTGTAACTTTTTTTTTTCTTTGGCAGACATCTCTTCAAACCCACTCTTTTAGACTTCTATTCCAAGATACTCATGTTTAGTCATATGCATTGTACTTTCAAAATGACAGTAAATTTTGTCAGCTAGACACGCATTCACATTTCTTATTTAAAAAATGCTGGGTCTCACTCCAAAGTAAAGCTTGCAAATGAAGTTTTTATATAGCTCAGGCACTGTCATCTGCTTGAATCAG
Organism: Tinamus guttatus; assembly: GCF_000705375.1. The sequence continues at coordinate 176,602 of NW_010578860.1, read as the reverse complement.
TAAGAAAATTGCAAAAAGGTGTCCAGTCTGCCTAAAGTGAGGTATTAATAACTAGAGGAACTGGCTGAGTGGACTGATCCCTAAACCTGTGTGCTTGAGGCTTCTGCCCCAAGCAAAAAGAGAGAAGTCTAGCTCGGTCTCTGCAGAAGCCTTTCTGTAGGAGGGGTGAAGTGAAGAGGAGGGAGGTCACCCAAGACTCTGCTTCTGATAACTGCAAAAGAAATAGTTAAAGATGATCCTATAATGGAGCTTTGCCCCTCTTGGAGGGGTTGTTCAGAAGGCTGAAGTCATGAGAGAGGGTAAAAGGGGAGGGCAGACCCATAGCAGGATTCTGCTCTAGGATACCCCGGATATTTAATGGACTGAATCACATCTACTGCAGGGAGGATCAGCTTTCTGTCCTTGTGAAGATATCTTCTTCCACTACATACAACTTTCTTACGAGTATCTTGGGTCTTCCTGGAAGCATAACCTGCAAGGAGTTTCTACCATCTGTCTCTTCAGCAATTTTAGCATTAGGCAACACTGACTATGTTTATGGGAATTTTTTAAAATGCTGTTTCTAGTATAAACGACAGGCCTGTATCTGTGTCTGTGAACTCATTTCTCAGTAGTGTTTAACAAAATGAATCCCTTTCCCTCTCTACAATAATCTTAGTTCTGGTTGTTGTTTTGTTATCATGATGCTCCTTGCAAGTTACCGCCACTCAGTCCTAGATGGCAGGAATGTTAACATAGCTCTTGTGGTTTCCTAATGCACAGATAAAAGTTTAATTATATATATATATTCTCTTATCTTTTGTTTTAAAATATGATAGTTTTAAAGTATTAACTCTGAAAATTAGTTGTGAATGCAGTATGTAACAGAACTGTTAAAAGACATGGGTATTAGATATTTATATTTGATATCAGTATCCTCGCAGATCTTTTAAAATGACCTACTTACAAAAGAAAAAAAAAAATACTTAGAAGCATTTGCACAATAACAAAGTGTTAACTTTCAAGAATGATAACTAGAATGTGATGCATGGAGATAATGAGATTCCAGGGAGTAATTTAAATATTTTGGGAGCTGGTGTTCCATTTCTTTAGCAGCCTGTGGTCAGCACAGGTATTACCTGTGTTCACTGTAGGGAAGATGCCCAGTCTGACAAGCACTAGATTTAGGGCATACTCTAATTATAATCAAGGAATAAATGCTGCAAGTTTAGTGCATTTCCAAGGAAGAAAACGTTCTCCAGCACATGTTCCAGATGCAAGACAAAACTGAAAACGTTTTTAACTTAACTTTCATGCAAAACTAGAAAGTAGTAGTATTTGGCAGCTTAAATAATAAGATTTATTCCAAGTCAGAGTCTCTCGAATTCAGCGAAATGTGGGCTTCACTGTTGAAAATAAAAGATGCAGTCTTACCATGTGTACAGTGTGCTGTTATCTCCCAAATCTCTTACTGCTTTCCTACAGAAAATCATGTACAGAGAAATCCCTTCTGAAATTGTTACTGGAATAAAAGTAGGGTGTGTGTACTGTATATAGACTGCAAAGGCGTGTAGGATATGGTTCTGAACTTTGACAGGGGATGTATTTTTGTTTCTGCAGGCCATCTTTCCAGTGAGAAGAACGGTGTTTCTTTCATTGTACAGAATGGTGACGTGTGTCTCCATGACTTCTCAGGCAAACAAGTTGCACTTCAAGAAAAGGATGATACAGGCAGTCAAAAAAGCCGAATCTCACTTAGAAGGACTTCAAAGAGGGGAAGCCTAACTTTCATTGAGAAAATGTGATTTCCTTTTAAGCAGTACATTGTTCTACAATATGTTGTTCTACAGTGAAGTACAGATTTTACTTTTAACAGTTCTACATAATGTGAGAAAAACAGAAATTGATTTTATTTAATAGACGGTACTGGAACTTCAAGGCAGCCATGTAATGGATTGACAAGGACAATAGCAAAGAAAAAGAGAAGAAAAGGAAAGAAAAAAGAAAAAAAAAGTAAAGGAAGCTACTATTCAACAAGGTACTTCAGATCTTGAATTACAGCTGGCGCATTTCTATTCTGATTTGTCATTGAAGGGTTTTGGGGGTAGGTTTTTTTACACTTAAAGGAAAGTTTTGTTTAGACTTTTTTCAGTACAACTGAGTTATTTTATCTGGATATAGTACATTGTAGTATTGTATAAATATAGGAAATTACAGCCTATGCATACAATCTTTAAAAGTGTTAGCTATACTGTCTCCTTCAACGTTTTGTAGGTTATAGTTACAGACTCTATAGTGCTGTAGATAAGCAAAAAGATACCTACCTTTAAACATCTTAATGGTACTTTTATATTTATTTCTTGTAATATAAATTTAAATATTCCTTTGTATAGAAAAGTAACTGGTATTTTGTTTTAACTTTTATTGTAGTTTGCAGGTGCCTTTAATTGAAATAATTAACATTGATACAGAAGCTAATTTGTTCAGTAAGTGAAATCACTGACAGTGGTTTAAATATGTTTGCTAGATACAGAACCGTAAGTATGAACATGATCAGTCTTGAACTTGAGTCGCCTCTTACTGAAATATGGAGGGATGGAAGCTGGGTATCATCAAAGCAGAGTTCCAGGAGTGAGGGAGGGAGACATAAGGTTATAAGATACACCTAAGTTATGACAGTACCTTGACTAAGTCGGTGGAAATTTTTGCCATTGATTTCAGCAAGGTCAGTATTTTATCTTGAGTTGTTGTTACACAGATTAAACGCACTGCTGTTTCTCGTCTGTAGAGATTAGCTAGAGTAGTGTCATTTTTTAAAGAGAATAAATTACAGGAAATAAAGGCTAGCTGCTATATCTAGTAGCCAAGCAAATTTTTGGTTTTGTTGTATGGTTGCTTTTTTTTAAGGGGCAGCTCATGAGCATTAATGAATACTTTTGCTTGTACTTTGGCCAACCAAATTCTGAGGCCCTAGCTCAGTAAAAGCAAAATTTCCTTCTCTTTGTGGAATTTGCCTTTTAATTTGCCTTAAAAAGGAGAGCTGGATTTTGGCTCTTCATGCATAACAGCTTAAAGCAGGTAGAGCCCATAGGACATTGTGAAGATTCTTCCTGAACAGAAACGAGCTTTGGGACCTGGGGAGCACTGGTCACGCATGGCCTGGACACACTTGGGCAGCTCTCGACACGGCTTTTCTCCCTGTGTTCTTGGGCTAAGACTGAACACTCCCGGGGCTCATATGAATGGGAGCAAGAGCTAGAACAAGCCAGTGTCACGCTGCAGCGTGCCAAACCCTGCAGAGGGGTTCAAGTCTGAAGGATTACTTGAGGCAGACACATGCTGGATGGTAGCAAGTGCTTGACTTTCCCAAAGGACTCAGCACTGGAAACCCTCTGCTCACCAGAAAGCATCAGTTAAAGGGCCTGCAAGCTGGGGCTCTCTTGTAGTTCAGCAACTGAACCTCAGAAGCACTCAAAGCCCCTTGTGGTTTTGTGTGTAACGTGTGGTTCCTTTGGTCACCTACGTCTGAGACTCCTCTGAGAATGCTTTTAAAGTGAGAATTTCAAGTATTTGTTGTGTTTATCCACAAGGTTTTAGCTATGCGTTAAAAACGATGGTACTGGAATGGAAATAGTTGGAGTGCCTTTCTGTGAATGCTTTAACTTTTTGGCTAAATTGCCTTTGCACTGTTTCTTGTAAATTTATTTAATGTTCTTGTATTTATATTTTCAGTTGTAAAAATAAATTTATAGCAAGAATAACACGAGATATATAATGTTCTCATTTCAGTATATGTAGCATTACAGTGGGCTGTTTTGCAGTCAATCCTTCAAATGGTAAGAACCAGAGAATGTCATCTCTTGGAGATGACGTGGACCTGGCCCTTGCATTTATTTTTTTCCACATCATACTGCATCTTTCATGGTTCTAGCAGCAGTGTTGAGAGCAGAAAGAAGTTTGACATAATTGTGTCCAGCCAGGGCTTGCTCTGAGGCCTGTGGAGGGTTTTCCACAAGACTGCCAGGAGCAAAAGCACATAGCCGAGTTTGGCTCCAGTATATTCCATCCTGGCCAATCTGCTTGCAGTCTTCCTTTGTTTTTATTTTTGCACCCCATCACATGCTTTTTTAAAAAATATTTTTTATTCAATTTATCCCCAGGGGGAAGGAGCCTTTTCTTACTTTACTGCTCATCCCCTAAAGTAAAATTTGCCCCCCCCCCCCGAGGATATTATTTTAGCTGCCTGAATGGTTACCATCATAAACCATGGTTTTATACTAGATTTTCATCTGAATTATCTCAACCTCCTTCCTAGGGAATGTATTTTTAAAAGTGTATGATTAAACAAGTTGGCACGATGTGACTGACATGACTTTCCATCTGTTTTGCTTCCAGTCCCTGGTAGTTCATTTAAAGCCTAGCAAACCTAAGTTACATTATAGTCTGAAGAATATATATCCTCTGGGGGCTGCAAATTCTTGTGCAGCACCCTTAGCAGTTTCCCCTAGGCAGCCCTGAACTCAGTGAGGGCTGCAAGCCCTTGCCAGAAGAGCAAGCGCAGCCATCGGCCGGTGGTTGCAGCGGTACCTCGGGGATGTCTCTGCATCCCTGTAGACCAACAGCAGCCCGCCGGGTCCAGTGGCACCACCTTGCTCTGCAGATCTGCTCCCTGAGCCTGTGCACCCTTCTCCGTTGACCGACTTTTGGGTAAAATGTAGTGCCCCGAAGCAGTGAGCACTGTGAGAGGGAGCGGGCCCATGCTCTGGGGTTGCTCAGCTGGCGCGTTCAGGTTCATGGGGGTTAAGGAACTTCAAGCACTGCCCTCTGCCCCGTCCTGCCGCATGGGAACACTTTCCTGGAGCCACAACAGAAGGAAGAGGTCGCTCCTTAGGCCTGTTCTCTCTGCCCTGGCTGCCAGTTTCACAGTTAATGAGGTCATCATGCTAAACAAGCAAAAAACCCTTCCTTAATAATGTAATTTCACATCGGGAGAGAGAGAAAGAAGTGTTTCCGGAAGACCTTGTGACCTCCGAGCTCTTTTCCCTGTCACCAGGAGGATTGAAAGGATCCACTGAAGATTGAGCAGCTCGCGGTTGCGCGCACGCCTTGTGCTCTTTGAGTAAATCTTTGCCAGGTTTCCAAGCCCTGGTGCTCCCTGCCCGGCTGCCCCTGGTGCTCCCTGGCACAGGCACCTGCACACGCAGAGCTGCCTGCGGTCAGGAGGGGCCTTCCCGTCAGCCCCTACCCAGGGCCGGGAGCAGGGCTGCTTCTCGGCATCGCGGAAATCCTGTTTCTTTATCAAGCTAAGAGCTGAAAGCTGATAGGTGAAGGCACCTAATAAAACCTGGCATTTTTTTCAGACTTCCAACATCCCCAATTGTCTTTTTTTTTTCCCCAGCCTAAAAATACGTCTTTCAGTAGATGCCGCAGCCTCGCGTTTCATCTTTCCCCAGTTTCCAGAGGATTTACAAAACCGCCCGCACTTCATCACCCCCCGCCGCGGCGCTCCCCGCCCCGGG
>NW_010578860.1:119754-147924 GCF_000705375.1 Tinamus guttatus | reverse complement strand
TTTTTTTCTATTCAGCTTAAAAATCCCATAAAATACTCTTGTATTTTTGTGTGTCCTTCCATATCAGCATGAATGGAGTAGTGTGTCTGAAACAGATTGCAATGATAATCTTATGCATGTTTATTTTTAATAATTTTTTTATTTGCCACACCAGACAGCCAGGACGAGCTGGATCGATATATAAATGATGTCCTGCAGAGTACAGCACTGAAGTCATACCTGCCTCCAACTTCAAAGACTGCTGATCCTGTGTTTGGGGCAAACCATTCCACACGAGAGATACTGTCAATAATGGCCAAGGCAAAGGGTTTGGAGGTCCCAGGTATTTCTGTTTAATACTTTTTTGATAATAACCATAGAAAACCCCTTCTAGGCATTCTCTTTTTTTTGTTTGTTTGTTTTTGTTTTTTTTAAAAAAAGTAGTGGCAAGTATGTGATATATGTAAATAAATGAGAATTCCTGTAGAATTCCCCCAGAACCGCATGACGATTATATAAATAAATTGCAATGAAGCTGAATATTTAATCAAAGTAGATGATAGATTGATTTGTCCCTGAAGTGGTTTGTCAATTCGCTAGAATTCTAGTACCTGTGTTAGTAATTTTTTTTTCCCTTTGTTTGTATCATGTTAAGACAGACAAAGTTTTCTTTTAGTAAAGTTGTGGTGCAGTAAGTATCAGTGTATTTATGTACTCTAAATCATAAAGAACCAATGGAGCAAAGAGGGAGGCCGCTGTTGTAAAAAATACTAGTAGATGCATTAAAGGACTTGCAGATTCAGTCAGTGCATTTTAGGGGCCTCAGTAGTTCCCAGTACATACAGTACTACATATGTTGGTATGTAGTATCCAATGCCTTGGTTAAGGGAGGGCTTGCCTTAGCTTCAGTGGACTTCATATTCTCTTTCCTCCCATAAAATGCAGTAAGAATTTTCAAGCTTTGGCTTGGTCTTTTCTCCCATCTTTCATGTGCAGTATCATCTGATCTTCAGATAAAATAAACGAGAGAAGTTCACTGAACATCAGCCTGCCTTTACCGTGACTCTTTCAGTTATGTTACCACATCAGTTAGCCAGTTTTCTCTATGTACCTTTCTCCATGAAAATATGTGAAATACCTAGCTAGGTTGGGTCCTTGGGCTGTAAGACCTCTAAGATAGGCACTGTTGTAAGGAGCATCAGCTGAACATGTAGTGCCTGAGATTTGACATTTGGATCTTAAAAATTCTCGGAACAGGCCTGCAAGGTGGGACCAAAAATGTGAGCATGAGCTTGTTTCCCGAGTTCCATACACAGAATCTCAGCAGCATTGCCTCCTGTATTTGGACTCCAAGAAGTTTTTCTGTTGTCAGCTATGGAATTGTTTTGAGCTGGTGTTTCGTTTTTCATGTTACTAAAACAAATATTTTCTGGTGGCTTTGCTTTCCAGCTGCTTCTATGTCTCTTCCCACTAAAGTTCTGAACACACACCGGAAGTCTCTGAATCTTGTTGATACTCCCCATTCTTTTGAGACAAAGGTAAATGGTGGAAATGTGTATGCTACATACACAGGGCAAAGAGGGAGTTTTCAAAGACCTAACTGATTACAACTATGTTTGTTAATCCAAGCAAACACAAATAATATCTGATTTTTAACTCTGAAGATAACAGCATGTGACAGGAAAAATAAGCAAATAATTTGGTTTTCTCCTTTTACAAAATACGTAGTTTTATCAAGAAGTGGCTTTCTTTGTTGGTTGAACAAAAACTAGAGACAAAGATGCATTCTGGTGTTTCCGCTCCTGGGATTAACCTCGTTTTCGTCTGTGTGGTGGTCTGACAAGAGCTACCTGGTGTCTCCATATTTCAAGTGCAGAGTTGTGTTGTGAAGTCTTTCATATTCTTTCATGGGAAGTGATAGATTAGGGGTTTGATCCGCTACTTTCTTCAAGATTTTTTTTGTTTGTTTGTTTTTCATCTTTCTCTGCTATCAGGCTTGTGAAAATGTTTTGCACTTACCTAAAGATGCTCATGGTGATTTGGATTGCAGAAAGCTCGTTGAACAGCTGAAGGAATGTCCGTCACTCCATGATCAAGCAGATATCTTGTATATCTTGCATATACTGAAGTAAGTTATCTGAGAAGGAAGTTGAACATCTTCAAGTTTGGTCACAACTGTCTGATCATTCTTGTGCTAAAGCCTCAGGTAAACTGTTCAGGCTGGTTCAGGTTTGTGAGGGGGAGAGGCTTAAAGTTCATGCTTTAATGGGAATAATTTCTAGTAGCTTGTTTAAATAGGCAATCTTGAATACAGAATACACTTGTTAAAATTTCAGTGAGTGGATTGGCCAACAATTGCTAATACATTTAGGCTGTCAAGATCACAAGTAAAATGCACAAATCTTAAACATGAGTGAGAACGTGTCTTGGATGTGTTTGTGGCACTTAATAATTGTGCCTTTTATTTGTGAACTCTTATACACAAGGAGAGAAGTATGTTTTGTGCAGTTAGTGAATTTGTGGAGAAGACCTGTATTTGGAGAGTTATTTTATCTAGGCATCTTCTGACTTAACACTAGATTTGTCTAGGCATCTTAATAACTGGTACTACTTGTCTCTCCTCACCTGTTTAAACGCCCCATTGGCTGAATCCAGTGGTCCTTAATTTGAAGCTTTTGGGAATGGTCTAACCCAAGCTTCTGGATTAGTAAATAGCTGTTGATTAAACAAGTTTGATGGGAACAAAATACAAATACAAACCACCAGAATCATCATCTAAAGTGTATTTATTGTATAGCTTTTTTTCTTTAGTTTTCTTGTTTGTTTTTATCCCTGGATAAAAACTGATGGATTCTTGCAGAAAGTTAGCCTAGATTTAAGAACTGTGTGTTCTAACTGCAAGTGGGCGTCCTTATTATTTCGTAATTTCTTCTTTTGCATTAGTTTTTCTCGTGTGAGCACCACCTCTTTTGTTACCCATTTTCCTGAGCAAAATATTTTAACAGCTTTTCTTAAAGAGCAAATGAGAGCCTGAAAAATTTGTCACTTTGTAACCAAATGTAACACCGTTACCTTCCTGTTCTGGACCTGTTTCACTGCATTGTCCAGCCAGACACTCTGTCCCTGTACAAGAGCTGAAAGGTCATTCTAAAATACATGAGCACATTGTCAGCAAGAAGCACCTTTCTTGTCATTGTGCAGTGAATTTCAAAACTAGGAGAGGAACCACAGGTTTTTGTATTATCAGTCATGTAAGAAGTGTGAAAGTTTGGTCAGCAGCTAAGAAAGATGCCCCGGAGGCATTTGAGAAATGGGTGAAGTCTTCAGTGGTTCTGAAGAAATTGCCAAATTCTGCCTTTAAGGAGCAATGAATGGGGAGCCTTCCTCCAGGAAGGCATCTGTATTTTAAAGCCAAGGTGGTCACTTTGAAGTCTTAGGCTTATGGCTGAATGCTCAAGGTGGGGTGGAAGTTCCTGTTATCAAGAGTTTGCCCGTGTCACTGATCTCTGGGGAAGGCCCTCGTGGCCCTTGTCTGTCGTCTGAAGGAGTGAGTCAGTCAAAATGAGCCTGCTCGCTGTGGCTGAGCGCTGCGAGCTTCCTGCTTGTGCTCTCTCTCCTTCATAAAAGACCCCTTAGAAATCTGCTTGTTTTCTCTAATGAAAATCACTTTGTCTCTCTTTTGTGGCAGAGGTCCTGATTGGGATACCCAGCTAAACGGACAGTACGGTGTCACTGTTCACTGTCTACTCAATGAGCTCTACAGAAAGGCAGGCCTCAATCAGGAGTGGGGCTTAATCCGTTATATTTCTGGTATCCTTAAAAAGAGAGTGGAAGTCCTGGCTGAGGTATGACAAAAATAAAAAATAATGCTGGTTCCGTTCCCTTTCTGGAAGCAGAGTATAGCTAGCAACGTGAGGGACAAAACCTCTAGTGTGGCCTGTGTTCGCCCTCTTCTGGTCTTAGCTCACAATATCCATGGTGCAGCATTTCTTGGTAAACCTCTGTGCTTTTCTGATCTAAAGTCTTATCACAGCATCTCTACCTTTGATGAGTACTGAATACTGTGCTAAGGCTGGAGTGGACTGAAAGTGTTGAGCTGTAAATGATTGTGAAGGCCTCATTTAATCTATATTTTCACAGAAACATAACTATGAGCTTTGAAAACTGTAGTTATTGCTGATGATGGTGTACTGCTATTCTGTATAAACATTTTTGAGACCCTGTATGTCATGATGCTAAAGACTGCAAGACCATAATCTGACTGTTCTTGTTTCCCTAGGCCTACAGTCTGTAGTGTGTAGTGTACAGCAGCATTAGCATGTCTGGAACTGTTTAAACTTTGCAGGAAAGATCAATTGTAAAGAATTGCTGATGATGGTGTACTGCTATTCTCTATAAACATTTTTGAGACCCCGTATGTCATGATGCTAAAGACTGCAAGGCCATAATCCAACTGTTCTTGTTCCCCTGGGCCTACAGTCTGTAGTGTGAGTATATATGGATGTACAGCAGCATTAGTGTGTCTGGAACTATTTAAACTTAGCAAGAAAGATCAATTGTAACGGTATAGGTTAGATTTTGAACATTGCAAAAATGTTTATTTTCGGCTGCTTTAATCTCCTATCTATCCTGAACATTTCCCAGCAACACTCCCTGGCCATTCCTGGCCGACTCTGAAGCTTTAACTGTCCTGTGTCAAATGACCTCTTTACCAACAGTCTTACCTGTGGGGAGCAATTTGTGATGGTTGCCATGTGTGGTGTTAAGTGCATACCCTTTCTCCATCCACAAAACATTGCGGATGAGATAACGTGCAGATTGCAATACTGCAGTACAATGCAGATATGCTTGCAGAAGATTATGTATGTTAAATTTATAAGGTGTCAACAAAGAATTGAGGAGGATGAGCGCAGAAATGATTTGTGTTGTTCCACCTTTTTTGTCTTAAGCTGAAAAGAAAATGCTTATGATAAAAGTTGAAGTCCTTTATTGTTCTTCATTTTCTGGAATTAAAACCTATCACTTCTGCCTGACTCGGAGAACGATCTCTTGTTTTTTGTCACTTGGATAGGCCTGCACGCACCTTCTGTCACACCACAAGCAGCTGACAGTGGGCCTGCCCCCGGAGCCCCGTGAGAGAACCATCACCACGTAAGTCGGAGCTCCTTCTCCCCTGTGGAAGCAGCCTGCCTTCCAGCTTTCTGCTGATAGGTCTTGTTTTCAAACCTGTTTCTCACCTTCAGAAGGATTTGCAGGCACCAAGGCAGAAAGTCCTGTGCTGCAAGGACATTCTTGGGTGACTTGGTTCCAGTGCACGTTGAAGAGGTTAAGAGCAAGTACCTGAGTTACTGCTAAGCGTGGTGTGCTTTCTTTCAGCCCATTGCCACCTGAGGAGCTCATAGATCTTATTTACGAAGCGAGTGGCCAAGACATCAGTATTGCAGTCCTGACGCAGGTATGCAGCGTGTGCCAAAAGGCCTCCTTAAGCTGCAGCAGGATGATGCCACTGCTTGTGTGGCTGGTGGTTGAGATGCCAGACCTGAACAGGTGCCTTTATGGATTTTCAGGAAATGATCATGTACTTGGCCATGTATGTCCGCTCTCAGCCGAGCCTTTTTGCAGAGATGCTCCGGCTCCGCATCGGGCTCATCATTCAGGTGATGGCCACGGAGCTGGCTCGCAGTCTGAAGTGCTCAGGTAAGAGCGTTCACCCCAGGCGATGCTCACGGCGTTACTGCTGCCTCACCTCGGTCACTTCATACATGGTCAATTCCTTTGTTAACTTCTTCATTCAGCATGTGCTTGCAGACTTGAAAATAATTTTCTTTTTTGATTTAATGATACCTCCCCACACAAACGCACATTCTTTTTCTTAATTCTGTGGCTTTTAGTGTTTGATGTCTGGGTCATGAAATTATATGCATGTGTAGTTAGTGAGCCAGTGTCATTAATGTCAGTGAGAATTAGGCTCCTAGATATCTTTGAATGTTTGAGCCCTGATTATTCAAAATTCTTGCGGTTTTTACTCAATCTATAGAGATATTTTCCTTTTTTTTTTTTCTTTCTTTCTTTTATTCCTTAACTAGGTGAAGAAGCTTCAGAGAGTTTGATGAATCTAAGCCCCTTTGATATGAAGAATCTGCTACACCATATTCTGAGTGGAAAAGAGTTTGGTGTGGAAAGAAGCTGTGAGTTGTCCATTTGAGTACTTGTATGTGTTAAGCAAGCAATGCAAATGCAAGTTTAGATTATCTTGTTAAGCACAAAATGCTCTTCAGTCACATAAAAAAGTTATAGGTAGTGTACAGCAAAGACGGGCAATACACACATTTGATGAAAGCTGCCTTCTATTGAAATTGGTTGCATCAAGTTTTCAGTGATATGAATGCAAACTGAAAACAAAAAAGTTTTGTGTGACCAGACTGAAAACCATAGGAAGGGCCCATCTAACCTGACTTCAAGGAACATGCCTGTGATTCCCAGGTATGCCTGGCTGCAGCTGCCTCCAGGGCTCCATCTCTAGCTCTCACAGACTCAGTGTATCTCTGATGCCATTTGAAGCTACAGTTGCTCAAAGTCTTGGAAAATCGCTCCCTAATACCCAAGTGTGGATTTAGGCTTTTAACTTGACCTAGTTACTTTTGAAGCACTGACAAGCTTGAACATTGAAGCATCATAAGATTTGAATGGGTGCTTTCACCAAGATCATTGCATCCTGGAGAAAGGGATTTTCTTTTTTTCCTCATCTCATCTGCTCACCTACCTCTAGAATTCTAAAAATGTCCATTTGCTTCTTCTAGTGAGACCTGTAGATTCCTCTTCATCTAGTCCTGCAATTTCTATTCATGAAATGGGACATTCTGGAGCAACCAAAACAGAAAGAAGTGGTATTACTAAACTGAAGAGTGAGATGAAGCAGGTGAGGGTTTTCCGTTAATGAGTTTGTCAGAAAACATGTCTGTTTGTAGAATTCATTTTTCTTTTTTTTTCTTTTTTTTTTCTTGGTGCAGGATTTGTACATGTTAATTTCAGCAGAGCATTTTTAATGCCACATAGATTCTTGGTAAATCAAAAACTTCTAAAGATCATTTGATTTAAAGCTGATCACTTAATGTAGGGAAGAGGGAATGTATTGCCTTTTCTGTTCTTGTTTCACATTCTGAATATAAAAGAATGTGCGTGGCCTCTAATACATTCATGGCATCAAATTTAAATCTGCTTTTTTATCGTCTTTGACTAAGGAAAGTCAGATTTACAAAGCGAAGCTTTGAAGTGTTCGTTCCTGTACTCTGTGTGAGTCTTTAATATGGTCTGCACTTGGGAAAGATGCATTTGAAGAAAAGAAATACTAGACTGCTTTCCTTCTGGTTTTCTTCAAGAATGGAGGGATGATTACTGCTAGAGCATTTTTTTTGAACGTGTCCAGTACTGGAAGTTACACAGTGACTGAGGATGTTTAGAGACACTCTACAAAACACGTCCCCAAGTATTTTGAATCAATCTGATGATTTTCTTGTGAGTCTTTAGATTTGTTTAGTTGGTTTCCATGGGCAATTTTATGTGTTGTAGGTAAACACAAAGGTAACGATCAGAGCAAAGTATATTTATAAGAATTAAGTGATATATAATAGGAACGCTTTAATAAGAAGACCGTCTCCGCTGAGAGCTTAAGACACAGTGTTCATTGCACCTGAGGACATTCCTAGAAATAGCCAACGACGTATGTGTTGTTTTCCTTTAACTGTGTGAAACAGATTTCTTGTAAAGCTCTCAGAATGGAGCAGCATTTCTTAAAAACAGCCCGTTCGGATGTTGACCCGACCGTTAGTTGGTAATTCTGTGCGTGGCGTGGACGAGACGGGAGAGCAGCGGTGCCCACGAGGAGGTTCCCGTCTCCTGAGCGGCTCTGCTCCAGGTGCTGCCTGCCCTGGGGCAGCGGGGCCCGTGCAAGCGCTGCTCCCCACGGGCTGTTCCAGGCCCCAACGTGACTCTAGTGGTTGGGTTTGAGCAGGTCTGACTTCATTTGAGGAAGCAGTAAGGATGTGGCACTAGGTGGCAGCACTATTTTGTAGTAAACGCGGAGGCAGGCGTGAGGCCGGGCCCTTTGGAGCGTGTGGAGGGTGGAGAGGCGTTTCCTCTTGCTTTGGCATCAGGCAGACGTTTCTGTTGAACAGAGGAGTTAACTCGTTCTGCTTTGCTCTCCCCCATCTTTCCATCCATGCTGCTTCCCACCATGCCCCGCTGCACGCTGAATAATTCACTAAATACTAATTTAGTGGCATATTAGGGGGGAAGAAGGTCCATCTGAGTGATATAAGGAGCATTTCAAGTACTTGCACCAACATCTGTTGCCAACATCTGTTTGTACAAGAGCTGGTAAGAGGAGTGCCTGCAGCTCTCCGAGTCCTGCAGCTGTTTCGAGTCAGGTAAAAGGATGCATTTTCCTGGGTGGCCAGTGAGATCAGTGAACGTTTAGTTATGGGGCAAGGTGTGAGGGGCAGTTCCAGAAAGCCTCCCAGGTCTGAGGGTGCACGTCCACGTTGCTGGGAAAACTCTGCCTTGCAGCTATTTGCTCTGCACTGCCCACCACGTGGAGGGTGCAAACAGAAGCTACTGCCGTTGTAACCGCTGATGAGCAGAAGTGGAAGACTTGTGTGTTATTCCCAACCCCAGTGACCAGGAGGGTTTTGCCTGTGTTTTATACTGCTGTGCTGAGACACACTGGAGTTGGGTAGGTGGTGTGGGAAGTTTGGGGTTCACTGCACCCAAGCCGGTTCCTGGCACATCAGGTCGGCCTCATGGTGAGTCTGGGAATCAGAGGTGAGCAGAAGTGCAGCAGTGCCAGAGGCCGGGGCAGTCAGGGCTGTCCTCTGAGGAGCTGAGCTGACTCCGTGCGGCTTGGCTTTTCGTGTTTGTGTGGTGTCCCGTCTCGTCTGCCTGGCTGACTCGGCGGTGTCTGTTTTTGTTTCGTAGCTCCTCCGTGAGGGCCACTCTATGTCCAGCAGCATGTTGGCTTCCAAGTCCATGGTAAAATTCCATCTGCAAATGTGCACCTTTTCTTCGCTGTGTGGAAGGGCTTTGGGTTTAAACACTTTGCTTGGCTTCTCCTGCCTAAAAACTTGTTTTCCAACTTAACCTCTTTGCTTAGTTCACCCTCACGGGGAATGAATTCTTATTTGTACTTTCAGTAGAAGCTCAGAGTCTTGCGTGCAGAACCATGTCGTTATTCTGAAGGTCAAGCAATTGTAGCAGATGGAGCAATGTAGCAGGTTCAACTACTTGATGGTGGGCTGTGGCACTGGAGGTCTCTGGATAATAGTGAACCCAATACTGCTTCAGATTGCAAAGATGGGGTTTTACGGCCATGAGTGTCATCTCCAGTAGTCAGCTTCTTTTAAGGCAGAGAGCAGTTGCTCTTTCTGAGCTTTCAGTTTTAAGATTGAAAGTAATTACTAAAATATTTTGACACCAGAAGCCTCAATAATTTTATGCCTGAAATTTCAGATCTCTAATGAAGGGACAGAAGGCTTGCACCTACAGGAGAAACACTAGTGGCTGTAAAAATAAATAAATATAAATGAAACTTAAAAAAAAACGTGGCTTACAGAGTTCCATGTTTCTTTCAGAGGGGCAGCACTCCGTCGTCTCCCACCAGTACCTCCCCTACGGGCTCGGATGGAGATGGCGGTTGGCACAACCGCCCCGGGCAGTGGCTGGCAGTGGCTGCGCCGGAGGAGGCTCGATGGTGCCATCAACAGAGTTCCCGTCGGCTTCTACGAGAAGGTCTGGAAGATCCTGCAGAAGGTGAGCAGACTCCGGAGGAAAGCAGGGAGCAGGTAGCCTGTGCAGGGTCACCCCAAGGTGCGCGCAGAGCTGCTGCGTGGCTGCGAGTCGAACGCGGCAGCGCGACGCGGTGCCGCCCGCGGGCGCCAGTCAGGAAGGCGGGAAGGAGCGGAGGCGGAACCCGCGCTTACTGTCCCAAAATGTCCTCAGAGCTCCCTCTGGCTCCTCAGAGCTGTGCGGCATTTTTAACATCGTTTTGGGTTTTTTTTCTAAATGAGCAGTAGACCTTGCCAGCCCCTTGGAGAGCAGTGGCATGGAAAGGTATTGAAGCAAATCCCCAGGAAGGAGGATTTCCTTTCCTTACAGAGCCGTTGGGCACCCGTTCCGCTTTGCTGGCCGAAAGCCCCCGTTCAGCACCTTGCAGCACCGAGTTGTTTGTGCCTACACAGTTGGAGGGAGGATGTGCCTCTCCAGCTCACCCTGCTTCTGATTGTGCTTTTAACATGATTTGTGTTGAAGCTGCTCGTGCTGATTTCAGCAGACAGGTTGTATTTAGCCACTAGTTTTACTAATGGGATCTTTCAGTGTAGGGAGCATTGCTTCTGTCCAGACCTGCTGTATTGGCTGGGAGGACTGAGTGGTTTTTGGCTATTAATTATACTTACTTAAATAGTCCTCCATCTTGATTTCAGCAGACAGGTTGTATTTAGCTGCTGGTTTTACTAACGGGATCTTTCAGTGTAGGGAGCATTGCTTCTGTCCAGACCTGCTGTATTGGCTGGGAGGACTGAGTGGTTTTTGGCTATTAATTATACTTACTTAAATAGTCCTCCATCTTTTGTTCTTAAGCTCTTTGGATTATTCGTAAAAGTGGCCTCATTTTCTTGGTATTTTTATACCTCAGATAGCGACACGTGCCATTTCTTTGCCTGTCCTCTTGCCATTTCTCTTTGGCACCCTTTCTCGTGTGCCAGCTGGGATTTCTACCACCACCACCACCATTTGTAGCCTGTTTCCAAGAACCACAGCGTGTTGATACCCCTGAGTTGTGGTGCCCTGAATCTCAAACGCTGAAACAAATTGTTTTAGCCAAAATAAGAAATAAAGCTTTTCCGTTAGGTAGTTTGTTGTCATGCTTTTGTGTTTTTGCATTTTCTTTTTATTTTTCCATCCTCTCACAGTGTTCTCCTTGCTGGCTTTCAGCTTCCGTGTGCCTTTTGCTGTAGTGACTGGCCAAGTTCTTTGCTCCCATTCATTAACTAGGCTGGACTACGGGGAACTGCCAAGGGGCCATGTAAGGTTATTTATACCATTTGCCTGGTTACAGAATAACTGGATGCCTGATAAAAATAGTATTTTGCCTTTGCTGAAAAAGTTAAGAGTTATTTTTCATTTGCTTTTTTTCACTGAAAGTAGCTGCATTTCAAAGAGCAGCATTTCTAGGAGAAAAGCTGGCTTGGTGCAGAGAGATCTTGGATTTACTAGCAAGAATCCTATTTATTGTCTAAATGTTTTGTTCCAGTGCCATGGTCTGTCCATCGATGGATACGTCCTTCCTTCCTCAACTACCAGAGAGGTACAGTAAAGTACAGTGAAATGGCTTTAGTAGCCACCTGGTTGAATGTTTGATTTCACAGCGTAAGATGCACCGGGACTGTTGCTGCAGCCCCTGGGTTTTAAGAGCATTCGAAGTAACCGCTGCTGCGGGAGGGGGCCAGGGTCCAGCTCTTGCTCTGTGTGGGTTTGGGGCAGTGACACCTGCCCTGGGCACACTGAGCAGGGAAAAGGGCAGCTGATACCATCATTTAAGGCAGAGGGAGGAAAGACTCTGCTTTGATGGAGAAGAGTAGACCTTGCTGGCTCGCTGCTTTTCTCTTAAAATGCCAAAATTCACTGGCTGCAGCTGCAGCATCAGTTTCAAAAGGAAATACCAATTAAGGGAGACTGTCTCTAACCAAAGCATTGACTCTTTAAATCCATATCCTTTCCTTGCACTTTTTCCTTTGTTGGGTTCACGCTCTGTCTTCAGACATTCTGGCAAATTTTAAATTCACGTCTATATAACAGGCAACTCCCATGAACAGTAATCACGAGTGAAAGGAAGGTGCTTATGAGCCTAAGCCTGGCTTCCTGTCAGTTCTCCGGTTTCCCTCTTCTCCGAGAGGGTGGTAATGACTGAAGAGAAGAGCTAGAATTTTTCTGCCAGATTTCAACCTTATTTTTCAGAATGGAGAACTTTATTCCTATTGTGTAGATAAATAGGTTTATATTTTTAGTCTGCCAGACCTAGACAGTATCTAATTTTGCTGCGTAAAAGAATCAGACGAAATAAGCACAAACCTCCTAGGGCGGCAGCGTTTCACGTAGCATCCACGCAGCTCTGCCAGTGCAAATTAGGTTGCTCTGCAAACAGTGTAGCTATGGCTCAGTGTGAAACAGCGTTTATTTTAAGCAGATGGTTATTTCTGAATCACTGAAGCGGTTTTGGCTTTGCAACCAACCTGCAGTGCCAGAAAGATGGTTTGAAGAGAGAGTGCATGAGACTGTTGTTGTTGCGTTAGAAGCAAAGAGTTAATGTACAAGCTAAGCATCACCGTTCCTGCATGTAAATAAACTGTGTGTATGATGGGTTGTAGGGCTGGAACAGTTTTGGGGAAGTTGCACAACAGTTTGCAGGATCTGGGCCTAGTGACACGAAAAGTTTCTGCAAGTGCGAAGCCTCACAGACTCCTCGTTGACGTCAGGCAGGCTGCTCCTGTATGCAAAGAGGAGCATATGTTTAAGTGTTTGGAGGATACGGCAAGCTAGTCTTTGGCATGTGTCAGTTTTTCCTTCAGTTTTTCCTTCCATCTCCACAACCCCCCGCCAGATGACCCCGTGTGAGATCAAGTTTGCTGTGCACGTGGAGTCGGTGCTGAAGCGCGGGTCGCAGCCCGAGTCCCGGCATCTCCTGGTGGAAGCCATCCTCGTCCTGACCTTCCTGTCCGACATCGAGGTGAACAGCATCGGGGGCATCATCCACGTGGATCGAATAGTGCACATGGCCAACGACCTCTTCCTGCAGGAACAGGTGAGGGCAGCGTGGGGGTGTTGGAAAGCCGTGTTGTGTGTGTCCTGTAATCCTGAGGAAGGCTCTAGTGAGGAAAGGGACAATTACCTTTGGAATTCAGCACAAATAAAGAGCAGTCATGAGGAGGTTCTTACCTGGTAAATAAGCATAAATGCCTATTTTTCGCTGCTTCTTTCTTTGTGTTTTTACAGAAAACATTTGGAGCTGCAGATTACATCTTGGAGAAGGACATAGCCACAGGGATTTGCCACTTCTTCTATGACAGCGCTCCGAGTGGGGCCTACGGAACGATGACTTACTTAACAAAAGCCATAATCACATATTTACAGGACTTCCTGCCCAGCACAGGCTGCACGATGCAGTAGGCGATGCCCTGGGAGGGAGGGCTCTCCCGCTTGCCCTGGGATGAGCCCCTTGCCCGGCCGCTGTCCGTGCACTACCTCAGCGTTCCCAGCGTGTCGCGCACGCCGCGCTCACCTGCACGAGGCGGGGAGGTGGAATTCGGCCTAGTTCTAAGGGAGCACATGGGAAATAAACACGTAACGAGGCCCCTTCTGCCTAACGTGCATAGGTGTAATTCATATCAAATTAGCGAGAATTATGCTGCTCTGCCAGCAGGCAAATAGATGAGACTGTGGAGATCAAAAGGCATAATGAAGTGAGGGAGCTGTATCTCAGGCATAAAGCCTCTCAGATAAGGAAAGTAATGGAATTCATTAGTTTTTCTCCTGCTATCTGTAAATTTACATCATTGTGAATCACTAATGCACAGTGCAAATAGACCAGGGACATTTAAATTAAAGAAATAGGAATAACTTGAAATAAACAGGTAATAGTTTAATACAGGTTTATCCTGGTTCTCATGTCATTTGCACCTAGTTAGTGCATGGATAGCACCAGTGGAGACAAATGTCTTGCAGTATCCACCAATTTGAGATGATAGCCTCTCTAAGGAAACTGCATCTCTCTCTTAACATGAACAAAGTGGCTTCTTTCCCTGCACCCTCCAAGCTTTGGAGGCAAAACCTCAGGCTGCAGCTTCTGCAGGGTGCCAGACAATTTCCTGCCTGGGATTCTCCTCACTGAAGGGGGAAGGATAAACCTCCTCCCCTCTAACTTCTTTTCCAATTCCAGAGCCCTTCCCTTGCAGACAGCCTGAGTTAAGAGCAGTGTAGCTGCCACCTTCCAGCACATGGTGAATGTCTGGGGCACTTTGATGATTTTTATGCATCTGGTTTTGTTTGTTTTGTGTCTTCCCTGGGGGATGCCCTGTCCCAAGCACTGTGGGCTGGCTCTCTGGTCAGAAGTCTCCCTGCAGAAGCAGCCAGGCTCGTCCTCGCTGCTGCCCTGTACTCGTGTGTGCAGCCTGCACACGTTCATCCCACAGGAGATGCAGAGTCCTCCCTAAGCCGGGAATCCAGCCGGCATCAGGGCAAGAGGATCCTTCTTCACCTTAAGGAGAAACGGGGCGATGTCCTGCAGGGAAGCAGCTCTGTGGCCATGTAAACGGTAGGCTGCCTTGGTAGCATTAGGGGCCTGGGCACGGCTGCTCCGGGCGCAGAGGGGTCAGAGTGGGTTGGGGCGAGCGGGGGAGGCCTGTGAAGGGCAGCAGGGCCTGCGCTGCCGCCTCACGGGAGGGCGTCGGAGAGACCCTCCCGCCTCTGCTGCCATCTGCTGCGGAGCTGCCGCTGCTGTCACAACACGGAGACCCCGAGGGCAGGGCTGGGGCTGGGGGAACCGTTCAGATTCCCGGAGAACGTGAGCATTTGTTGCTCCAAGAACCTAGCACCACGCTGGTTTCTCTGGATGTAAGCACTGGATCCAAAGACACTGGATGCAGTTATGTTCTCAGTGAGACACATACTGTGTTCACCAGCACAAAAACTGTGGGCCTGTTGGGATGTTGAGGATTCACGTGCGTTTATTAAGCATGTGGGAAACACGGCCAGCCGCAGGGCTGCTGTGCACGGCCCCCGTTAAGGCAAGGGGGTGCAAGGAGAGCTACGTGGCAGTGCCTTGATGGAGCTGCCAGGCTTCCCAGGGCAGCGACGAGTGGCTGACAAGGCTCCAAGCCCTGGAAACTCATTTGCAGAAAGCAGCAAGACAAGGGTAAACGGATGCATCAAGCATCCGAAGTAAGGGCAGTGGTGGAATTAAAACAGATCCACCTGAGACTGGTTGGTAGGAGTTGTGCTGCCAACTCCCCTCACAGCAGACAGAGGCTTCAGTGAAGCAGGAAGACGGATATAATCCAAAAACAACATCAGCAACATCCTTGGGGCTAGAATTTGGAGTGGTGTTGCCCAGGAAGGGGGAGAGGGGAAAGAGATGTCTCCCAACACAGGAGGTGGGGCATGAAAGCAGGGGCTCTGCCTCCAGCAGAGATGCTGGCGTGTTCAGCTGCAGCCCCACGCTGTCCCTGTGCAAAGGGGCACTGCTGGCTGTTAAAGCAAGTAGCCACTGAATAAATAGCAGGGTAAAAATAATTTTTGGAGGGCTGCAGAAGAAAAGCTTCAATGGGAAGCAGAGTTTGGTTTAAGGAGCATGTAGTGGGTTCTCCTAAATCCAGTTTTAGTTCTAGGTGATGTTTACTGCTGGCAGTACGTTACACATCCTTACCGTCCCCCATTATAGGCTCTTGGGTTCCTATAATGGCTGCCAAGGTTTTTTCCTCCCCTTTTCTGTGCCTGTTTGACTCAGGCCCTCTGATTCCCTACTCTGCCCCTTTTTGGTGTGTGCTGAGTAAAGCCCTGGACTATGACCTCACCTTTAGCATCCCCGGTCATGGGGGCGCTCCCTCAAGCTGTCCTTCAAATTAATTTGACAGCAGCTTCAGGAGCACGTTGGGAGCAGGGGCCGTCCAACAGGAGGGCATCCAGGCAGTGCCTGAGCTCCCGCATCTTGCTGCACACCCCCGTTTTGCCCCTCACTTTTGCGGGGAATTGGGGGGGGCTGTGAGAAAGGTCTCCGAGTTGCGCTGTCATGTTCCACGTTGTTGCTGCTGAGGAGCAGGGCAGCGAGATCTCGGCAAGCACCACCCAGGGCACCCAGAGCTGGAGCGACTTCCTCATAGTGGCCCCACTGGAGTAAGGTGGGGACTGTCCTCACGGGGCACAGATGGGAATGAATGCATGCTATAGATATTCATTTAACGGTACCAGCGTTGTTGAAATTTTGCTGTAAGATGTATGTTTGCGCGTATCATATAAAGAAGTTTTTTTTCTCTTTCCTTCCAGTAGAAGTAAGTGCATGTGTGTTCGTTCCTCCAGAAGAGTACTGGAAAAAGTATAATTGATTCAAATAAAAAGAATAAGAGTGCGGCCCCTTCAGCATGGGCTGCTATTACAGTCTGTGATGACAAAGTGGTAAAGGTGCCTTTCTTGTACTTGTAAAACTGTGTTATTCTTCAGTACAAAACAGCTACTTAACGCTGTTCACGTGTCATTAAGAGGGACATTTCCCACCCAAAAGGACCTGCTATTCACTGTATCTGAAGCGTGGTGTTGGTTTGGGAGCCGTGTACACAAGCAGGGCCAGGTCTCCCTCAAGAGCAGAGCGGGTCGGCCCTTACAGTTCAGTGTACAGCAATCTACTGTGCTTGATACCATCAAAGGATTTATGCTTTTTATGCAGAAACCTTTACAGTCAATAGTACTGAAATCTGTTTACTTTTGTGTTCTTGCTCATTTCTTCGTTTGGACAAAACCCAGTTCACATTCCAGGGGGGAAAAACAAAACAGTGTTTTACTGTAACATATGTAGGATCCTAAAATACAGGCACAAAGACACTGCCTTTTTAATGGTTATTGTGAAAGCTAAAGCTTTATTTTGTTTTCTGGCGTGTTAAGATAACATGCTATGGAATTAGCCTGCATTAAGACCAGGGGTTAGAGCCAAAACTCCCACAAAGGTAGGCGAGTAACCAACTGTAAACGCTTTTAAAATAGTAACCGTCAGATTTGTAAACTTCAGAAAGGATGGGTAGTGACCTGAACTGTTCAGGTCCATGCAAAGAGAAAGGTTAAATGCAGAACTATATGTTATAACTAGCTGTTTTTAATTCCCTGTTTTTTTCCCCTCCTAGATTGGATAGTCCATGGAAGACTGCTAAAGTTGTGTTAGAATCCCATGTTATTAGTCCAGGGGAGGCTGGCATGTTCCTTATGGTAACCAGTACAGTTCCACACTGAATTCTAAGGGCTGCTGAGGAAAACATACCAGGATTTCTCTCCTGCTACGTTCTAGGTGCTGTGTTGGCAGTGTTCCCAAAGCAGATCATAGGGCAAGCCATCACCCAGGGTGAGGATAAACTGTACCAGGCAGCTGTGGCAGGGATGCTGTAAGTAATGCTATTTATCAGTCTCACCTGTGCCGTTACTAGCAGCTCTGTGTCACACAGAAGGGACTAAATAAAGGCTTACACAGTGAGCACGA
The DNA here is from genome assembly GCF_000705375.1 of Tinamus guttatus. The sequence continues at coordinate 130,658 of NW_010578860.1, read as the reverse complement.
TGCTTTTGTTGGTTCTAGCCCATGTATTTATCAAGCTTACCCAATCCCGCAGCCCAGTCGTCGTTTGCCAGTCTGGAAAGGGGCTTCCTAAGTAAGTGCCCCATGCCCAATGGCTGAAAGGCAAGTTGAGCTTCCAGCAGGAACTCACAAGATGTTCTGTTCCTTCATTCACTCACCCTTCTATCTAGTCTATGAACCACATGAAAGGCCCCTAAAAATTCACTGAAGTCAATGTAGCCATCTTTGTTGTAGTCAATGGTGTTGGCCAGCTTGTCAATGGCTTCGTCGTCCGTTTCGACCCCCACGTGAGCACAGAAGAGTTTCCAGGTGTGGTGGAATTCCTCAAGAGAAATCAGCCCTGGAGGGGACACAGGAGGGGACACACTGCATTTTCCAATGCTCTCTCCCATTCCCACGTAGCTGCGTGCACATTCCCACACTGCAAGGAAGTTACCCACCCTCATGCCTTTGAGCAGGTTTTGCCACTCCATAATTGAGGCGACGTTGTTTTACTTCAAGCAGGGGTTGGTGCTTTCCCCTTCAGAATTAAGAAGGCAGCAAGTACCTCAAGTGCGAGGGGATGGGAGGCAGTCTTGGAGACAGGTTATGTGCAAACTTTTTCCTTCTGTTGGATTCTGTGCACTGTCCCTTATGTGGGTACAGCTTGGGGGCTTAAATTAGTCCTCATTAAACTAGAAAAACATCATCTCTTATTTCTCTATATTTAGAAGCCTTAAGGAGGAAACACAGTGGGCACTGATAACTAGTATCATTTTCCAGGAGTTGGTACTACAAAGGAAGCTGGACCTACCTGACTGATCCTTATCAATGAAGTTAAAGATCATCTCCAGATCCTTTCTGTATTTACACACAGTTTCCACCAACGATGGCTGAACCTGCTATTGAAATCATACAGGAACCCGCTCAGACCTTAGGCAGAGTCACTTGAGCAAACACTACATCCCTCCCCGCCAGAGCTGGCGCTGTTAAACCTTCTAAAAATGTGTTCCCAGGAGTGATACTTTGGGCCTTGCCCTCAACAAGTAACTGGCTGCAATCTGCCTCCGTCGCAGCGCTGCGGCGGGGGTGCCAGGAGCCCTCTGCAGCTCCCAGCCGCCGGGATGCGTTGCTGAAACGCGGACGGGCCGGGGCAGCTGCTGCGTGCCGTACGCGTGCAGAACGCGCTCACCATACCCACGTGCTCCAGGCCCGCTGCTCTTTAGAAGGTTGGAGGCAGCTACACACAACCCTCTAGGTACTCGCTCTGCAAAACGTGGGCTCTGTAGAAGAGACCTCTTGCTACCATTAAATGTGTAATGGCCCTTCTCCAGATGTGGCTCTTGTGCAGGTGCTCCAGTCACTTCCTCTCGGAAGAGTGAGGGGCTCTGGGCAGGATGTCACATTGCCTGGGCTACGGTGTCTGACTCACTTTAGAGCTAACAGAAAGAAGCAAAACTAGCATGTGAATCATCCAGCCTGTTCTGAGCCTCTGCCTTAGCAGGGGCTGTGCTCATCTCCCTCACTACCTCTAAAAGGAAGCCAGGCAACTAGCTCAGATGTAGGTCTCTAGCTAATGGGTCAGACCAAGCGGCACCAGCTGCTGTTCCCCCAGTATTCTCAAGGAGGCCTTTCCGGTATTTTCCTCCTTACCTCCTCTATGGGTTTTTCTATTTTCAAATCATAAAAGCACGACGTGTACTCGATGCGTCCGTCGGCGCTGCTCCGCGCTAGCTGGGGGCGCAGCGTCCGCCAGGGCAGCTCCAGCTGCAGGACGGACTCCATGGCCTCTGCCCAGTCGCTGACAGAGAGCTTCCCTGCCAGAAGGGGCAGATCATGGTTACACGGGGTAGGTGACACAGCCCGCAGCATTATCAGCCTTTCTTCAGCTGGTTTAAGAACAATTCCAAAACATACACTCTTAACGGTGAGCGGTGGGGTTGGACCAGGTACTCTCCAGAGGTCCCTTCCAACAACTTTGTGGTTCTATAACTATGTTCCCACGTGGTTTAATATATTTTGAGAAAACAAATGCTATCCATAATAAGTATTACAGATTTGCAGTGTGCTGCAGCTAGAGAGACAGGCTGGGCTGGAAATCCAACAAGACAAAAATATATTGATCGTTGTTTAGCTGCCAAATGAAGAAAGTGAGTGCCCACTTTAGGGGCATGGGTGATATAACCCTGCCAGGTGAGATGCCGCCACGAAGAAAGGTCATATTTATGCCTTGTTATCAACACTTTGCTCTTACTTAAGAGGATGATATGTCACTTTATCACTGAATTTTCCTCACCTGCTGGGTAAGCACGTGCCACAGCCAGTCAACCTGAGTATTTCCCAGGCTCAGAAGGGGCCATGTCCCCTTCACCAGAGCCCCCAGGCTGACTGAAGGGGCTCCCACATGAAGGCAGCAGCAGCTTGAGCTTTTGGAACCACATTTGCTTGTCCAAATTCCCTGCCCAGAGGCCAGCACAAAGCTGCTCTATTTGCCCACTCACATCCATCTCCTCCCGCATGGACAGGGGGGAACGTGTTGGCACTGGGCACAGAGGGCATTACCTGAGCCAGTGAGATCTTTGTTTATAAAAGCCTCCATGAGCTCAGTCTTGTTTGCGTAGATCTTCTCCCGCAAGGCTTTTATGGCAGCCTCTTCGACCGTGTTTATCCTAGGAGGAGAATATGCAAAGGGGATTGTTAAAGGATTTGAGTCCCCCAGCAGTTCTTTCTTTCATTATCACATTCTGATATCTTTTGACATGCCCTCTCTCTCCAGAATCATCCAAAAAGACAAAACAGGGGGGAAGAAAAAAAAAAAAAAAACTCTAGCAGAATAATCTGGATTTATGAGTTAATCAAGTTTATGCAGGTAATTCTAAGCTGCTTTGCTTTAGTAAATCTGGCCACAGTGCCAGTCATGGCAAAGCTGTAAAGCTAAACTTTTTGGACTCGCTTCATAACAGGATTTCTCTGGATTAATGCTGCAGCCATAAGGTAGCAGACCTGACAGACCGAAACGGGTGCCTTAAGAGTCTGCAACAATTGGTGGTTATAGCAGCTTATCCCTTTAAACTACCTCGGGGAATTTCTCAGGAAACCAAGTTCATGCTCTCAGAACACATTTTATCTACTGTGCTATATTGGAAAATAGACAAAAATCGGTGCCTATTCAATTGCAATTAATGTTTGTGGTGGGTACTCTTGTATTCTGCGTACTTACTCCTTCAGGGCACCTGCAAGGACAATAAGGACAGTAAGGACAGTATGCACCCTCACCTCTCCTGCAGATTCTGTCTGCAGGTGTTCCGACTGACTTGGTACTGGATGAAGCGAGGGCTCAGATCAGGATTCAGTTTGATGTACGCTCCCCGGTTGCTCCCATCTTCGTAATAGTTAGAGGCAGAAAAAATAGTGATAACCTGATTACAGGAAAGGAAAAAAAAACAAAAACAAAACAGAACGGGATTGGCTAAAACAACTCTTTGGGGGACTGATTTCCAAAACTCATCTTAGAAGAATGTGCAGGTTACAAAATGCATATACAAAGTGCATATGACAAGCAATGTTGCCGTTATCAGATCTGAGGCCTCTCTGGACCGGCAGGAAGGCTTCGCTTTTTAGACAGCAGGGGACAACACGCTGTTGAGTGGAAACCTCCCCCTCAGATAGGCCTGGTTGTCAGGCTCCTTGGCAGCCTCCTGCTGCACCTCGTCAGAAGGAGAGCCCGGAGGAGAAGCAGCTCAGTGAAATGGAGGCTTCTAGGCCCACCGATCCATAGGACTGCATTCACACATGCATCCTCAGGGATTTTCTTTGTGTTTATCTGTTTTCCCTGAGTTAAGAAATGCATCCCTGCTCCCTGGGCTGGTAAAGCCATTTGTTTTCAGAATGCCACAGCATGTTCTGCTGCCCCTATAGGGCACAATTCCCCCAAACCCATTTTAAGGGGGTTGCTCCTGTTTTCCCCACTTCACTTGCCCAGCCAGTGTGTGGCCGCGCGCGAGCCCCTCACCTTGCCGCCGTGAACGATCTCGTAACCGTCCTGCTTACACTCGTGAGACCTGATGAGCAGCTTCAGGTTGTACCTTTCAAATAGCTTGGCAGTGATGTCAGGGCCAAAGTAGCAGCCACCGCCGCGCAGCTTGTTTGGGATGCAGCCCCTCTGGTTCCTCGGGTCGCTCCAGAGGATATCAAGGGTCTGTGCAAGAGCGCACGCGAGCAGGTGAGGACATCCAGCAAAATGCTGCCTACAGCAACCAGCCCAAAGGGCAGGGAGAAACGTGGCTAACGAGTAGGTCTCCCGTTTTATCCCTCCAATACCTGCCTCCTCAGCAGTACATTTTTTTGGCCTGATACTTTTGTTTTACTTATATTTTTTAAGAAACACTATCTAAATTTTGCAATAACTTCTTTATGCAAACTATAGTTTCAGAAATGCACCTCCTTTTTCCATGCACCAAGATTTCTATGCATGAGGAAAGGTACACAGGACAGCTACTTCAAAAGCTGGTGGTGCTTGTTTGTGCAAGAGCCATTTCCTATTTCCCAGCATGTGATAACTGCGTCGGTTTCCTCCCACAGCTATGGGAATGGCTGCTCTAAACATGACAATATTTGCCTTTGATTTCCTTGTCTTTGGGGATCTTTTGTTTCAAAGTTAGCTTTTGCCATCAGCAGGTTTCAGACATCTGGCAGGGTTTAATGACAGTTAACCTAATAACTCTGGTCAGCAGCAAAGCTGAGGCCAAATGCACTTTTGTTTCACATTTGCAAGCAGGGCTCAGTGGAAACTTGGCTACCTGGGGGAGTGCCAGATGTGGGAGCTTGCTTGTGCCCACTACATTAGTTTCTAGGTCAGATGCATATCTTGGGAAATTGCATTTTCAGAGAGAGGTTTGCTTCTCAAGAAGCAAAACACGATGACTACCTCTTAAAGCGGCTGTCTGAAGAGAAGCTCAGAACTTGCACACAAAATTCTCACTTTCTAAATTGCTGCGTAAATTAAGCTTTCAGAATCGTTGCAATTTATTAAATTACAGCATGGTAAGAGCTTGGTTTTGCCTCTCATATTCAAGAGGAAATAACACCAAGAGGACAAAGACTTCCATCTCTGAACAATCTGCCTATACGTCTCAGGACCTAAATTTTGTAGGATATCATCAGCATTCAGCTGCCAAAAGTCTGGCCTATTTCAACTGACAGCTACCTATGTACCAAGAGATGCAGCCACACGAGGGCATGCCAACACATCTCATGCTGAGCATTTTTTTCCTCCTATCCTATTAGCTAAGAAAAACTTAAATTGCGTGTACTTGGAAGGCATAAAAAAAAAATTCATATGCCCTTATTATGTCCTTATTAGCATTAGGTCTACAAAAATCATCCAAATACTTGCAGGCTGGCTAGCATCCTGCTGAGAATGACGGGTTTCTTATAAAGAGGGACAGAGGCTGGCTCAGGCTCACCCCCTCTGCACGGGGCACCCGCCGTTTGCACGTGTCCGTGCGCCACTTGTGCCAGCCCTCGTGATGTGCTGCCCCCACCTGCCCTTGGTGTCACCCACCTGCTGCCACTCCTTCGGGGTGGGATCTCCAGACGAGTCTTCCTGCGGCTCCGCTGCCTCCGCGCGGAGGCCTGGGCTTCGCGGGGCGTCCCGAGCGGCGGCGCCGGAGGAGTCGGCCCCGGGCGAGGACTGGTCTTTCCTCTTGTCTGAAGAGCCCTGGCGGGCGCTGTGCTTATGGTGAGCACTGCTGGGAGCCTTCTCCTTTACTTGCAGCCTCATGTCCATAATGGACTTGGGTGGCCGCATCAAAGATCTCACCTTAAAAAACAAAATATTGAATATGAATGAGAGCATAACGGTGATGCAGAGAAGTCAGGTGAAGAGCACATCAGCTGCCCTTGCTTGTACTCAGGATTTAATTCTACTCACTATTTAACTCCTATAATGCTCTGAGCTCACAGGTTGGGTGGAAGTTGCGGTGTTTAGCCCTTGGAGCAATTTTGCTTTACAAATGTATTGTAAATATGTGATGTGAGCAATACGTGATCAGCCTCTTCAGGACTGCTCGCGTGCTCTCAGCAAGACACAGGCATCACTCCACGGCACGGTCAACCACAAGCAGATGGGCTAGCGCCCAGCTTCACTGGAAGCTGAAATATCCCTGCATGTCACACTGACGATCAAAGTACAGTCACTGCTCTGACCCAGGAGTAACCTGCTAGGTTAATTCAGCTGAAATTAATGGACTACTAGCAGGATAACAGTGAATTTCATGGAGATTTGCCTCAGGCCCCTTATTGTTAAATAAACTCAACCATCTTCAGTATGGATGGATATTTGCTCTCCTGGGGCTGGGTGCTATGGCTCTGTGAATACCCATTAATACAGACTCTTCTTCAGGAGTATTTGTTTTCACTTTTCTCTTTTGATATTTTCTAATGATAACTCTTTTTGGTTTTTGGACTGTTTTGTGTGTGTGTGTGTGTGTGTGTGCGCACGCAATGTGAGCTGCTCTATCATACCTGAGACATTAGCATGAGGTGGGCAGATACGAACTGGACCTACAGGAAACCTCTGGCAGAGACCTCTGAAGGAGACCAGAGTGGAGGCCACAGAGGACAACCCCAGGCTACCGAGTGCCCCCATCAGCAGCACTGGCCATCGCCCAACTGTTTGGGCAATGCTAAGACCACCTGGATCACCACTGCATTTCTTGGTTCTCCACTGTTTATGAAGAACCCAAGTGCCCCACTCACAAGCAGACAGGTCAGTTTAGTTGTCCAAACCTTCAGGACCGAATCACCCACACCATTTTCCACTAGTCTGAAAGAACTCTGCTTGCTCCTCACTCCAGACAGCCTGCACTGATCTTCCAAACTGCTGGAAAGCAGCGGCCTCTGCTTTCTCAGGGCTGCATCCAGCACGCTGATCCCGCTGGGAAGCGCTCGCAGCCGGCGGGGTGAGCGGAGCGGAGCGCCTTCCCGCGCGGAGCGGGCGGCAGGAGCGCAGCCCTGGCACACGGCAGAGCTCGGGAGGGCTGGCGGGACCGGCCTCGGGGCTGCCCAGAAATGCCTGAGCATCCAGGAGCTTTCCTACTCTCACTAATGTGTCATCACTGTGGGAAGGAGGTGTCTGCAGAGTTGCGACTATTTTTTAAGTCAATAGACCCACTTTATCTTGCAGCAGCCAAGGATTTGCCTCCCAACAGCTAATGAATCCTTGCTTTCTAAAAACTGTTCCTGAAGAAAAACAACTCTTCTTTCCCTCCTTGTTCTACTTCGGATCCATTTCCTCTCCTAATGTAAACATCGCAGAATTATACTGCTAAATTCTTTAAAGAAAACAGAAGCAACCCCACATGAATGTGATCTCTTACCTTGCTTCTCTCAAATAAATTCAGGAAATCCAAATCGGTGGTGTCTGAAATGCCTCCATGTAGGATGAGAACTTTGCTATCAACTACAGTGGCAAGGGGAAGCCAGCTAAAGACATCTTCCAAAAGATACAGAATTACTTTCCCATGGACCTGTAAAACGAACTTTTTAAAATCAGATCCTATTTTTGGTAGGTCCTGTTGCTTCTAAGTTCAAGGTTTTTTCAATGTGCTTGTAGCTGTCTGAATAGTTCCACTGATATGTGAAGCACCCAGAACTGCAACATTGACAAACATGATCTGAAGTTTCCTTTAAGAACTGCTTGATTGCACCTAGCACATTTCATTTCCTTTTTCATCTTCTCCCGTGCTCCTGAGTGTCCTTATGCATGGTTTTTACATTATCACATAGATTTCTGAGCATTGAAGGCTAACATTGTAGCTGTGTTGTCAGCTGTTCCACTGAAAATTCAAGATACTTTTAACTACCTTCCTAAAATAACCCTGCGCTACACCTATATAAACCGTCAGGAATTTCCCTTGCTTAGACACGTTTCATTGTTATATGTGCAATGCTGAGAAGAAAAGAAAGAGGACAGAGGAGGAATCTTACCCTATACTTCCTCAAAACTTCTCTTGTGAAGCCGTATCTGAAAACAGGAAAGCATCATGAGCCATTATACCCCATCTGCCATTATACCCCATCTGCATCTCTTTCTGCGCTACAGTGATTGCCCAAAATTTTCTATCCCTCCTTTTGTCCCTCCATTTCTGCCTCACCTCAGTTTCAACCTTCTTCTGCTCTGGCTTAAGACTTAAGAACAGAGTTAAACTGATTTCTTGTGCATACAATGGATCAGGAAGAGAATCCAGACGAGAATTTATAAGAATGGCCTAATTCTCATCTAAATGAAAGAGTTTACCTTCTAGACACCAGACAGAATTTTCAAAGGAATCTCATGGATGTGGGGATTGGGATTTTTTTCCCCACCAAAAATCCCAGTTCCCTAGGGTTTTCATCCTAAATCACTTATGTTTATTAGACAATATCATTTATAATGTCTGGTTCCCCAAAAGGAACCAGAATTTTGCCTCTTCATTCTTTTAACACCAATATAGTCTTGCTGTGAGGGGCATTTTCACAAGGCCCTGCTTCTCAGCCTTCAAATCCACTCGTGTGCAATACTGCCAACCAAAACATGTAGCAAAAAGCTGTAGCCTGTAACACCTGTTCCTTGCCATCTATCATCACAGTCTCACCTAATGTTTTTAAGGGGAATTTTACTGCCTTTTTTTCCCCAGGACAAAAAGAAAGTAGCATGTGAAAAACGGTTCTCATACATGGATCATCAAGAGGATTTGAACCTGGGCCGCTAACCCAGGTTCGTGTCTGTGTTGAAGCTGCAAAACACCCCACGTGCATGCACCAAGGGAGAGCAAGGAGTGCCCTGGGAGCCAGGCACCTGGCTCGTCCAGCTTACTGCAGGAGCTTAGGATTGCAGGGACTGAGATTGCTGGGTTCTTCTCCCGTTGGGAAGATGATTTTGCCTGGGAGTTGCCCTTTCATGAGGCAGAGACGCTGGCTGTGATCTCCCTTTGGCAGTGCTGCCAAGTTCGAACGCGGGGACATGGCTGGTCTGAAACGGAGCAGAAGGTCCCCCGAGCCGCTATACCCGCCTGATAAGGGAGCTAGGACGTCTACCTACCCACTGTGCCTGGGAAATGAGATCACAGGCAAAAGGGAGGGCAAAGAGATACCTAGGAAAAATGGAATGTTAACTCTTGGTTTCCTAGCTCCATTTTAGTGTACTCTTATGTCTCTTGCCATGCTGTGGAATAAGCCAATGATTTAACAAAAATATAGTCCAGCAACATGTCCCCCCGCCAGGGTTATTACTTGGGCTTTCTCTTGGTGCATTGACTGCAATGGATTCTTAGAGCGAGAGACAAGAAATGAGCTGTATCGAAGGGCTTGTGTGTGAGGAGAATGTTCTTTACCCCCCATTAAAAATGCTGAAATACCCCAGAATGCCCAGGAAAACCCTGTTTCTGTTGTAGGGATCAAATCTGTGGCACAGTAGTTAAGGCTGCATTCAAAGACTCCAACATTTCCAATGAAACAACAAATCCCTCCCCTCCCCAACCCAACCAGAAAAATCTACCTCACGTTCATGACGTAGTCTTCATGGTTTCCTCTGTTCAAGTGTAAATCATTGGGGTAGATAAGAAGAAATGCAAACAGGATTATAAGTATTTCCATAGAATGGTTCCCTCTGTCAACAAAATCACCATTAAAGACATAAGGATTTTTTTCTGAAGGTAGACCATTCTGCGGAAGGAAAGAGAAATAAGGAAATTTGGAGACCCTGCAGTGCCACTGTAATGAAAGAAATAGCACTCCAAATGAGATCACAGTGCTAGGAGATCTGGAAGAGAGTCTGCCTAATACAGAGGCTTAAAATGCAGTATTTCTGCATTCCCAGTGCTTGGTGCAGACATCTCCGTACCAGACACCTCGTATGAGCCATCAGAGGAGGGAAGGCCTCCTGACTGTTCTGATGATGCTGTCTCCAGCCCTTTTCTCTGTTAAATTAGTTTTATTAAATTAAATTAACAGCCTGTGCTGTTATTAAGAAGGCCAAAACACAGGAGTTGTCCTGATCTCTGGAATCATCTTTCTGTGGAACAGACAAGACAGCCTTGGCAACAGCTCATGGAGAGATGGACTAATCAAAATCTTGCTTTACAGCTAACAGGTATCTGAACTACCAGGAAACTGCATGTGCAGTCAGTGCATGCAGAGCTGTGCTGCACCTGCAGTGCCCATGGGGAGATGGATCTTCCTCATCACTCTTCTCCTGGAAAAGCTTAGCCACAACTCTTAATTTTAACTGAGAGTTTGTTCTGAAGTTTCCCCTTTGATGCGACCCTTCTGTTCCGCGCTCATGCAAAGCTTTCACTTCCTTTTCTGCAGCTTTGACCAGCAGTAAGAGCAATACTAAATCAAAGGGTGTTGCAGCCTCTGACATACCAAAGAGGTGCATTAAGGCCCTCCTCCCTTAACTGGGAGGAAATTGTTGTGGGGTCACTGGCTGCTGGGCATCATTACTGTACGCTCTGTGCTAGTGATTAACTAACTTCCCTTTGTCATTTGCCTTTTCTCCAGCTTCAGGGCCTTTCTATCCATAGCATCCCTTTAGCAAGCTCAGTGAGCAATACATAACATAAGATTCAGGGGGTCTCACCAACCTTTGGGAAATGCTGCAATTCAACAGAGACTGAATGAATCTTTGCAGATGGGTTATTGAGGAAAAGGAAATTTTCTCAGGGCCACACAAAGCAGTTTTAAGAACTATACACACAGTTCCAAGTGTCAGGGTAACTGTTGATAACCCATAGCCTGCCAGCTAGTTGCTCCATGTGGAGCAGAGCTCACTACCCACTCCCTAGTGAGGCCACATCTGGAGTATTGTGTCCAGTTCTGCGCTCCACAGTACAAGAGGGATGTGGAGCTGCTGGAGAGAGTCCAGC
>NW_010578860.1:108514-119731 GCF_000705375.1 Tinamus guttatus | reverse complement strand
CTTTTCAGTGGTGGCCACCGACAGAACTAGAGGTAATGGCCACAAACTAAAGCATCAAAAGCTCTACAGGAACTTGAGGAAAAATTTCTTAACAGTGAGGGTGACAGAGCACTGGAACAGGCTGCCCAGAGAGGTTGTGGAGTCTCCTTCTCTGGAGATCTTCAAAACCCGCTTGGACGCAGTCCTGTGCCACGTGCTCTAGGTGACCCTGCGTGTGCAGGGGGGTTGGACTAGATGATCTCTAGAGGTCCCTTCCAAACTTAACCATCCTGTGATTCTATGATCCCTGGGTGACTGGTACGGGTGGCCTGTGCCACCCCTGAGGAGGGACCCTCTGTCTAGTTTATAGCTGAGCTGACAGGGAAAAAGTGGATCCAGAGGCTGACAGGATTTGCTGCTCCACTGAATAAACTGCTCATAGGGGACAGGAAATACTGCCACTGTGCATTTGCTTCTACATACGTAAGCAGCTCTATCAGGTGCTCTCTATTTTCTCAAACCCTGTGAAGTAATAGCAAAATATCCCCCCATTTTATTTACTTTGGTGGAAGGAGTCCCTCAGCAGTGCAGAATGATGAGGGCTGAACTCTAGGCCATGAAATCTATGACAGCTTTTTATCCGAATTTACTAGCCTTGAGTTCTCACATTTGCTCTAGGAAAATTTTTCCTTTGGAACATCCCATTAGAGAAGGAAAAAGGAATCATCTGCTGCCAGCTCTGAAGGAGTGTGAGGTCAATTCTTCACATAAATATAGCTACACCTGAGCATCTACCTTCAAAAATCCCTCTTTTGTTCCATCCCAGGTGAGGTGGATGAAACCAATCTGAATCATACTCCTATTCTGGTCTAACACCCAGTTTCAAACAGGAATATTATCTAGTCAAAGTAGCAGTTTAAATACAACAAGCCAAGGATCAGCTAAAAGTTATAGATTCATACAAAAAGCTGAGCCCTGCAGAGATCTGCTTAAAATAAAGCTTCAGGTGTGCACTTGGGTCAAGTCTTGCACTCAGCAAATGTGGGCTGGAAGCAGGGGGGAACTGTACCATTGAAGCAGCTGCTTTAACTCATTACAGCCTCCTTTCAGAGCCGTTGAACATATAACCATCAAACACAAACCCTCTCCCTCTGAAAATTCAAATCAGGGGGGATATCTGCTACATGAAAGGTGGTGATTCATGCTAGAGAGAAATGTGAAACAAAATACAGGAAAACTCCTGCATCTTCCACTGAATACGCAATTGTGGAAAAGATTGCCTGAAGCTTTTTTCACATCAATAAAACAGAATCATTTTGTTTAACATGAAAAGTGGACAGCTGTTGAAAGCTTTGGTTCCATAAATGGTGTCCAAAGCACATCCATTTTGTGCAAGGTACTTGACTACTTGCAAGAATTAAAAGGCTTTTAAAAGGCTTCCTGTAAACAAATAATAACAAAAGACCATTTTGCAGGTATTGATGGAAAGTGTAAATGGGGCCAAGAAAGCTTCTGCATTCATTGCAGAGGGCTAAAATTATCTATAATGTACAGACACATGATAAACTAAGTTAGCTCGTGATTTTAGAAAACCTGAGCCAATAGAGAGCATAACACAGCAACACGACTTTAGAGATATTGCAAGGAACCCTCTTAAGTTTTGGTTCATACTCCATCTTGTCATTTAGACAGACCCAGACCATTCAAATTATTACTTTTTCTGTGTGTGTGTGTATGCACATGTAGGTGTGTGATGCATGCACACCACATGTACCACTCAAAGTGCTGAAAGCTATTAAGTAAGTAAGCGTTCTTAACAGCAAGCCTTGAATTCAAAATGCTATGTCACAGGACACCTACTTACCTTATAGAATATCATCAAAAGATCATCCAGTTTTCCATGCAAATCTCCTACAAGAAACAAAAACATGTTTTGTTTTGTCACAAAAGAGGGAAGAAGAGAGAAAAATAGAATTAAAAACATGAGTTAGTCCTAGCTTTTCCCTTATGCTTCCCTTTTATAATTTGCTTTGCAATAACACTACAGCGTTTTAAGACACATATTCAAGCTGCTCAATGAAATCTGGCAACTAAATAGAGTTTGTACGTCTTGCTTTTTTTTTTTTTGGTCTTTCCAACAGCATCGGAAGATCAGTCCAGCCACACAGCCAAAAAATTAGTCCAGAGAAATGCGAGTAAGATGAACAACTACATTGTGCATCTGAGAAACACGGCATGTTACTGAAATGAATCAGCACTTCAGAAATATAACAGACCTCTGATTACTACAAGATTTTAAATGTATTGAGTAAGTCCACTGCACCCCAGGCACTAGGCATCCTGAGGGGTGACTCAGGGCCCGGGGTTGATTACAGCAGCTGTGATCTGGTAGAGAGTGCTCTGCAGGGCAGCAAATCACCTTCACACAGAGCCTGCCTGCTCCTGGCCGCCATCACCACCACAAGGGCACAGGACACCTTGGACGGTTGGTTACCTTGTGACAATACGGATTCAGCACTGCCGATTGGAGAAAAAAAATTTAAAAAAAAGTGTGGGGGGGAGAGAGACAATGTGGCATTTTTTGCCCTGTCCATATGTCTCCTGGGCAACTTTTGGTATTCATGCAGAGCCTGCTGAAGTCACTCTGAGGGCTGCTTTCGGCTAACGACAGATTTTACATCACATGGGAGGTGCAAACATTTCAGATGCCTGTTTAATCCTCACTACTCTTTGAAATTAAAAAGATATGGGGGACACCTTATTTTAAGGAAATCAACATTTTGATCCTGATACCTTTAAAAATCTGGTCTTTTGTCTTTCACAGAAGATCTTTTTGATTACAAAAGCTGTAACTTTGATGAGCAGGAAGGGGAACCCTCTAGATGCTGCTTGCTGCAGCTAAGAGGAGGTATGCTCACTGTACAGTGAACAAATATGAATCCATGTTCCCTTGCCTTGGAGAGAGGGTCTGTCTGCTTGATTAATGAATTATTGTTTATGCAAAATCCCATTTAAACAACTCCCTGCCTGGCAATCAAAGGAGGTGCATAACCACATCTTGTAGAAACATTAGTAGCTGTTCAGCATGCGTCAGAGTGTCCTTTCCTACTGCACACAACACAGGCACTGTTAGCTCTCCTAGTTAATGTTTCCGTTTTGCTCCGTTTTGCCACCATTCCCTCCATGACAAGCTGTGATGCAGTATCCCTTTATCCATAATTTACAAGAGCATAATAAAGTGATGGGCAATGGTCTCTTTATTCCGAGACCTTTACCTTGGGACACCTCACATTGTTCTGTGAGGCTAATCCGTCTGTTGTACAAGGACTGATTCATCCCCATAAGTCCCTTTAGAAATGAGAGTTTATTACGTATTTCAATTTATTCCAGACAGTCATGCTCTCATTGCAAGGTCTTTTCTTTTTGCAACCCCTATTAAGCTCTCATTAAAGGCATTACCGAGTAAATTGCAATGCCAAAGTCTTTTTCTCAGTAAGAGGAGAAAATGGTGAGAGTGGCAGCCAGTCATCACCACACTCCGTGCTGGAAATGCAGCAATATTTAAGCTACATTGCAGTGTTGGCTGATTTAATACTGACTCATTCAGAAACACTTATCGAGAAGAGAAAAGGAAAAAGGAGGTGAAAGACTTTCTTAAAATATGCTATGGTGACTCAGTAACCTTATTTTTCTTGGTTTCTGCCAATTTGCACTTTTCAAAAAAAAAATCGAGAATGTTCTTGTGATGGCTGCAACTGGAAACATTCATATCACCCCCCAACTGCCTAGGGTACCAGCCTGCTGCCAGGAGCAGATCTTTGCCCTGGCCCCTTACCACAGACAGTTATCTCCTTGGAGTAGGACGTCGAAAGGTAAGTGATGTTCGGCATCTCCTTAAGAACCCTCCTGGTTTCATGCAACAGCTGCAGGACGTAGCGGGCATGAAGCAGCTGGGGGAAAAATGTGGCGAGACAAGGGAGGCTCATTAGGAGCAGCAAGAAGTCTGCCTGCTTCATTGATACCAGATGCAGTCATTGTCAAGAAACTGTATCAGATTATTTACACTACAACCCTCCTTAAAATAGGAGGCCAGGCTGTGCGGGTTAGTGGAGGAATTAGGAATGTTCATAGGTTTGTTCTCCCTTCCCAGTGAATAGATATGAGGCCCTTAATGAACTTTTTTTTTATTTCCCCACCTTATTCCCGCTGTGCTGTTTTACTCTCCCCTTCTGAAGAAAGGATAAGAAAGTAGGTAGTACCACGCCTAGAACCATAGCATAAATTCATCTGGTCAAAGAAACTAAAACCAGGCCCTACCTCTAGCTGCAAGTTAAGAAAGGAAGAGGTCAAAGAAACTAAAACCAGGCCCTACCTGCAAGTTAAGAAAGGAAGAGAGGAAAAAAAAAAGCCATAAATGATTTTTCAGTAAATTGCAAACACATGATTGAGGGAAACTCCAATAACTGTTGCCTCATTAATACTTATCTTTCTGCTCATTATTTCTGCTCACACACTGTGAGAATGAAACATTCACTCTTTAAGGATTCTGAAGAGATTTATGTCCTTGTTCGTCTAAAAGTGCTTTTCTGGTCTTCTGCTCTGTTAATGCTTTTTAGGATGATTTTGTCAGGCAGTGATTTTTAAGGCTTTTAATTCAAATACAGGAATTTTGGAGGAAGTTTGGTACAGGAGACAGGCCACAGATTGACTTTGCAAGATGGATGTTTCCAAAACAAACAAAAAAGCCAATTACACATAATCACTTCCTCAAAAAAGTGCTGACCGCAGTAAGGGATTAGAGAGCTGACCATGAAGGCTGGGTGTTCTCACCTAACACGTGCTTTATATCTGTCTACTTGTAAGAGCAGCCTCCACACAAAGTTAGAGACAAAAAAGTGCATTATTTAGTAAATTAAGAACCAAGATAGATTGCTATCCCCTACCTTTAGTAAACACCCTGTTAAGCCTAAATGCTGAACTTTAAGAGATCCAACAAAGCAGGGCCAGGTGATGCCCCCCTGTCCTGCTTCCATCTTAGGGGCAAAGGGGCTTCCTAGAGAGCACAGAGGACCAGCACGGAACCTTTTCAGGGCCTTGGCAGCAGCAGAAAGACAGCTCAGGAGGTCTGTGATACCACCTTGCTCAGCTGTGTTTGCAATGCTTTGTCTTCACTCTCTCCCTTTTGGGGGGTCTCACGCATTGGAATAAGGCGATTAACCCCAGCACTTGGGGGCTATTTTTCCTCTAAAAAAATATAGGAGGAAAGAGAGAGAGAGAGAGAGAGAGAACAAAAAGTGTCCTTCGGGCCATGCTGGCACACTTCTATTTTGAACAAAGTAAAAAAGAAGATAACAAGTCTCTGGGCTGCCTTAAGGAATCTTCCCCATCCTGTATCCCCACTGCTTCCCATCTAACAACTGCTGGTGGCTCCCATTTGGAGACCACCACAATCTGAGTCCCAGAAGAGGAGATGCTCAGCAGTCCCTGCCCTTTCCCCAGTGCTGCCCAAGCAGGGAGCCCAGCCTGGGACTGAGTCCAGCTGAGAAGTGACCATCTGGGTTTTTGTTGGGTTACCTCCCAGCACCATGTCAGACAAGGAGCAGCAGAAAAGCATAACTAGGCATGGAAAAGAAGGCAGAAACCCACCTTGGCACCAGTACAGCCTTACAGTGGTTTCAGATGATTGTGGAGCTTGATGGAGAGGTAGAATGAGAAAAAAAAGGAATAAAAATAGTTGCAACCCACCTCTTCATTCTTGAAAGCATCAAGAAGAGCATTGGCATCTGCAGCAGTGAGGGGGAATTTGAGTCGTGGCCCATAATAGGAGTCTGGGACATCAATCCTCCTTTCAAACTCTGCTAAACTGAAGCTTGACTCTGTCATCTCTAAATCTCTAGAGTCCTTGGAATCTGGAACAAGAGGGAAGAAAAACAACAATGTAGAAACACCTACAGTGTGACAATGTAGAAACCCCCACAGGTCCCCCACGTGTGACAACAGTGTGACCAGACGTAGTGAGTGTAACTGATGCTTCATTTGCTGAAGTATTACAGTTGTTGGTTTGGTTCTGTCTTGTACACAGCTCCAGATCTCTCCAATTTTTTTTTTTTTTTTTTTTTTTTTTTTTTGTGTAATGCTAAAAAAAAGACAACGGCTAGTAGCTGTGGTCAGGATATAAAACATTTTGCACTGACATTCAGGAACAACCTGCTCTCCCAGACACCGAGAGACATAACCTGTCACAGAGCTGCTCCTCCGTCCCCTCCAGGGCAAGGAGATTTGAGAGTCAAAGCTGAACATTCAATGACCTTCACCCATCTACAACTCAATATTACATTTCTAATACACATGCTAAAAATCTACTCTCATTTTCCCTGTAACACCAGAAGCTTACTGAAGATTTAAAAGGCCAACAATAGAATGCAATTTCTTCCCAGTGGTTTGCAAAGCACTGGAGGCAAGGCCAGCTTTTGGCTGGCTGCCATAAAATCACTGGATGAAACAGAGTAAACACAAGCATAGTAGTAAAAGTAGAGCACAGCTTCTCCTGATTTTCCTGGAGCACGGAGATAGCAGGAACAGGGCTAATTGCTTTGATCCAATATTTTTGGATATATACACCTGCGTGAAGGCAGAATCAAGTGTGTTCTTCTTGCAGATTGCCTTTTACCATCTCTCCTGGCAAAAGAGAGAGCTGGAAGGCTAAATGACAGTGTTCATAGCAGTGACTGTTACGGGGCTGCTCTTGTGAGGTGACCAGCATAACTACTTCTGCTGGCTTGCAGCTAAGCGTTCTGTAACCTTCATTAGATGCAGCTGAAGAGAGAGATGTATTATTTATTGCTGGAGGCAACCTATGGCTGGGATAGAAAACTGACAGCAGCTGAAACCTGCATGTGGCCTCATGAGATTCATAAGGACCGGATGGTTTTGTAACTGCAGAAAATTCCTTTTTAAAGGAACATATAGCTAAAAGCTCCCTTTTCACCAGCTCTGGATGAAGAGCGCTGTTTTCCAGAGGTTCTTGCTGCGAGCTGGCAGCACCCTCGGGTTGGAGCAAGGTGCCCGGGCCGCGCAGCTCCCCCAGCGCGGCCTCACCTGCACTTCCATCAGCTGTCTCATCGCTGCCCTCGGGAGCGGCTGGCCGCCCGCTGCAGGGCTGCTCCCTCGCACCCGCCACGAGCGCTGATCCAGGGCCCGCCGGCCTCACCGGCTCTCTTGGCTTTGGGCACTTGCCCAGGCAGAGCAACTCAGTTGCCTTCCCTGGGGTAGGGGAGCACCCCGTTTTCTGCTGCTGGATGCAGAGTGAAGAGCCAGCTGTGTCATTAGCCTTGGAAAGCTCTTATGCCTCCTCCCCGGACACTCAGCTAGATGTTAAGGCTCCTTCCTGTCTCACCCAGGAGCAGGCAGCCTCTCATCCAGGAACAGATGCCCTAAGGCAGCCGGCAGGGCAGCGTGTCCTGAGCAAGGAGTCCCCAGCTTTGCCACAGCCCCATGCGAGATAGATCCTGCAGGAGTCCTCATTTTGGTCAACTAAAAGTAATGGAAAGCAGCTAATTCCTTGGCTCGGATACACAGCTATGCGCTATCCCACGGGATGCACTGGCTCATGATTTAAACTGCACCGACATCTCAAACAGGATGACAGGATGAAAAAAGCTACGGGGTATGGCAGATAAACAGACCTAGGAAAAGCACTACTGTGCTAATGAGAAAGTGACTGCTTGCTCTTTTAATAAAACATATTTTGAAGGAGCAGATTAAAAAGAGGAAAGGATGTGATGGTAGGGGAGATTCAATGGTTTATAACAGAAGGAAAAATGGTCACAAAACTAGCAGGTAGCTTTCTCATCATCCAACACCAAGTAGGACAGATAACCTGGGCTCTGGTAAGAATATTGGATACTACCTTCAGAGAGAGGGCTTTTGAATCGCATCCTACCATCGTAATTTAAGTGAGCACACACAGAAGAAAAACAAAAAGGCAGAGAGCTAAAGTTTGCAGGTTTTAGAATATACTGGGGAATAACAAAATTAATTTGAAGCCTCTCTGCTTGTTATGTTTGCATTCACAGTGTCTCACACCTTAAGACTGTGACTCAGCAGAAATGGAAGCACTTGCTTAAGAAACTTTACATCCAGCACTGATTTTGCTTAAATGAGGGATAGCAAAGGCACTGCCAAGGCCACAAAGAAGGGCAGACAACCACGAGCTTAAAATGAAGTGTGCATGCAGGCAGTATTTGGACAAGCTTAACCCGAAACCCTTACAACGCAAATTCAATCTTGAATTCAACATATTCTACCTAAAAATCTAAGTCAGCCATTTCAGATAGAAGGCCCTAGGCTGCCTCTCTATTTTGAAAACCTAGATATAAGTTGCATGGGATACTACACAGAGAAAAACAAACCAAAACAAAAATGAAGTCTTCGGGGCAGATCTCAAGTTCTACCATTTTCAGTCCTAGCAGATGGAAGTTTTGCATAAGGAAGACAAAGGGGAGCTTTACCATAAACTATACATTTTTTTTTTCATGTGGTTTAGCCTTAACCATGTCCGCAACTCCTAATACTTGTCCCAAGAAAGAGGTCAGCCTACCCTGGCACAGGGAGAGCCTGCGTCTGCACCTAGGCCACTCCTGGGCTCTGCCAGGGAAGAGCCTGCATCGCCTCTGCCACTCCAGGCCCTTCTGCCAATAGACTTACTTAATAAAGGTGGACAAATCACATCTACAGGGGGCACGTGTAAAATTCCCTTTTGATACTTTAATGACGACGGAGATTAATGTCATTTTACCCAATTCTCAGGGTTAGCACTAATATTTTGTTTCCCACTCAGAAGATAAGCTGAACCATGGCACACAGGAAAAGTAAATGATGTGAGCAGAGTCTGATTTTCTTTGACAGCACCACTTCCTTCCCAGGAAGTCCCATGATTAAAGCAGGTTGTTTTCAGAATGCAGGGACAACAGACAACTTCAAAATGAAGGACTATGGTATCATCTGTCTTGGCTCTGGAGCAAGGTGTAAACCTAATTTCCTTCTCTGCAGAGCACCCAAGATCATTAAGCACTCTAAAGTATTTAAGGGAGAAAAAATGCAATTTGTAATGGTTGTCATTAGAACACTGAACCACTTAGGGTTTCACTGTGGTTTCACTCTCCTCTCAATGTCTTGTGCAAATTTTAATTGGAGTAGCAGGTGCCTGAACCAGATGGAGGAGAAAGGATAGCCTCCTATGATTCAATAAGAGGTAGGCAGCATCCTTTTGACTCATATGGGATCAGATGTATTAGCAAGTTGTTCAGGGAAATAGGGGGAAATAGGTGTTTGTCTTCTGGAATTAGAAGGTCAATTTCAATCTGGCCTTCTGTTGAACTTGAGTTCTGTCTTAGCATCCCCTAATACTCCAAAAATTATAGGTTATTCTTTGAACGCTTTAATTGAGCTGCCTACTAAACACTTATCCTTATCAATTTAAATTATTCATTCTAACCATCTATATATTGATTAGGTTGTGTGTTCCATGTTAAGGAATAGGTTATCCTATGTTATCCATAGGAGTTTTGCACTCCTATGTTATGTTTGCTTCATTCATACATTCTTGAGATAAAGATACAATATACTCCTGTTGTAGAGCTTCCCCTGACATGCTCTACTGAAAAGCCTTTCAATTTTTCCAGCTTTTCTGTCTGACTGCTCCCTAAGCTTTGGACTTTCTCATTCAGAGAGGGATCACAGAGAGGGAAACACCAGGCAGACTGTAACAAAGAATTTGTTAATCATGGTAGATCTGTTCCAGCCAAGTCAATAGTACTTACCATTTATTTTTAAGTGGCACTTAAATTATTTTTAAATTATTTAAATTAAATTAAATTATTTTTAAATGGCACTTAAAATTAAATCCACAGATATTTTTATTAGACCAAAATATTCAGTTATATTCCATGTTATGCTGAATACTGTAACATTCCCAAGCACTAAATTTTATACTTGCAAACTAGAATGGTTTAAAAATAATGAGCGTAGCCAGTTTTCTGTCAATGTTTTGCAGCAAAATCCAGAACAAGTTTTAAAATTTAACACTTTAAAATTTAACTATCTCCCATTAAGTCTTTCAAACAGAATCTCCCTATTACATTGACTTTTATCCTTACCTGCACCAGGTTGAGAAAAGTGATCCATCATGAATGTAAAAAAGTTGGATAACTGCATAAGGAAAAGAACAAACAC
Organism: Tinamus guttatus; assembly: GCF_000705375.1. The sequence continues at coordinate 109,519 of NW_010578860.1, read as the reverse complement.
ATATTGATGAGTTCCAGCAGGCATTACCATTCTCTTTTCTTAGTCAGTTACTACTAATTTCCTATTTGGGGGATCTAAGACTCCACTGTACCTTCCCATAGCATCAGCCTACATTCAAGACCCAACCTGTGTCCTACTACAAGAATTGCAGCATATTCCTTTCTTTCTTATTGCGAATTAGCAGGTTGACGCTATATGAATACATACAAAGCCCCAGGCCTGTATCTATTCTACTGACATTTTTGGGTGTAATTCATTTTACTGAGACGCTATATGAATACATACAAAGCCCCGGGCCTGTATCTATTCTACTGACATTTTGGGGTGTAATTCATTTTACTGACAATCTAAATGATTTGCCTTGATTTCCTCTATAACCAATAGAAACCACCATAATTCACCTGACTCACTTTAGAGATTGACACTGGGATGAATGCAATGCCCTAGAAGACTCTAATACCCTGTACAGACCCTAAAGGAGGCCTGGGATGACTTGCCGAGATACTGACATCTCTCTTGCACGTGTCTAACCTCACTGGCACAGTTAAGATCACCCATAGTGCAATGACCTGCAGTCCTTGGCTAACAGAGCAGAAACGTCTAACCTAGATGTGACTGTACAGGCAGAACGATGTCCTGCTGCCTGTGCAGTTTCACAAAACTTACACAGTTCACGTGCAAGGCAAGGAAGCGGTTTTATACAGCTTTGTGCAGAAAGCTCCCAGCTTTGCAGGGGGAAGCACAACCCCACACCCATTTTGCAAGCGCAGCTTCAGCGTTTTGGTGCCAATACAGCTGAGTGCCGCGGCACAGCTGAAGATACAGACCTGCAGCTGGGCTTGCTCGTCGGCATACTCAATCGACTGAAAGATGTTCAGGCTGTAGCGGCGCCTCATCTCTATCCGGGCCATGGTCGCGCGGTACCACCTCTGGATGAGGAGAGCGGCTCGCAGCACTGCTGGAACAGAAGGAGGGGGAGAGCACAGGGGCATGAGGGGCCTGCCC
>NW_010578860.1:47274-108346 GCF_000705375.1 Tinamus guttatus | reverse complement strand
CTGCACCCAGGTGGCATTAAGATGCGGCTCCGTAAAAGCGAGGCTGCAAAAATGTTTCCTGCTGCTGAATATATGATGCGCCGACTGTTTCTGTCTGCAGGGACAGATCCCCCATCAGCTGACTCGCTCAGGCTTGCACCACAGCAAAGCTCCCCCACTTCACGGTACAGAAGCCATTGCCCGTTTAAGAAGGCAGCTAGGTGTAGCTGATGAGCAGCATGTGGGCTTGAGGAAGGTGAGGAAAGGAAGACCACCAGTTTGGCCTACAAATGAAATGTATTTCTTCACCAAGCTGCAATAAAAGCAAGCCTCATCAGGACACCAAGCCTTTGCAAGCTCTAACAGGGAGCTAGCGAGAGCTGTGAGGGCAAGAGCTCCACAAGCTGATGGCTATGGATCTCTCCCAACCACGCCACCGATGTCTCCTGCTACTCCCAGTACCCCAACGGTGGCAGTTCTCAGGGGGCTGAAAGAGGGTAAAACCAGGGCTGTTGGCTCATGCACCCATCCAAAGGCAGCCACAAAGTCTGGTGCCAGGCAATACAAGTAAAACAAGGTGGGAGGGGGGCTGCTCTCAAGACAAGTCACATTTACTCGCATAAAGTTGAAGGTAACTCTGTGCTTTCTTGACTGGTTCCCAGCACTTTTTCTTAGCACTTTTTCCCCCCTGTATTCTCATCAGGACACTTGCACCTAAGCAGACAGGGCCAGGAATGTGAAGGCTGAGCCTGCAGCCAACATCTCACATCAGCCCATCTCCCTGGGGACACAGCCCTCCACAGACGAGCACAGTGAGCAACAACAGCAGGGAAACGTCTTTGTGCCTCTCCCAGCCGTGGAGAAACAAGTCCCAGAAGCTGCACAGACACCCAGCAAGGGCACAGGACCAAAGCGGCACATTGATCTTCAGCTCCCGGCGCTCCCGAGGACCACGGCCCGTCTTGGACCAGGAGTACAGATGATCAGGAGAGTAAAGGAAACAAAATTGAAAAGTGCTCCAGAAATATGAAAAAAATGATAAAATTATCACTGTGCAGCAGTGCATCTTTATGAGCAAGGAAAAAAAGGGGGAACAGAAGCAACACTAACACCTTAACACTAATATGTCCGTATTCTGTTACATTTCCTGAAATAAAAAGCAATTATCAAAGCCAAATAACACAAAACAAGCAATCACCAACAGTCCATCTGAGAGCTTCAAGTGATTTTTTTCTTGGGAAACAGCCCAGAAGAGTTCTGCACTACAGGGACTACAGATGACACCAGTCAATTATTTTAGCTGATCACAAACACTAGGGGATTATAAGGCTTGGATAAGTGGAGCCTCATGAGTGAGAGTACTTTTTTCCTTAAACTGACAGATATACAGGTTAAAAAAAATGGTGAAAAAGTGATTCTATGAATATATGTTTAATACTATATAAGGATTTTAATGAAAACACTTATTGGAATCGACATAGCCACATGCTTGCTGATTTTTTGCTTAACAACACAGCAGTATAGTTGGAGTGGTGATAGTCTCCAACCCACTAGGCCAAGATCAGTTATCACTCAGGACTCCCATCCTGCAAATATCTCATGCCTCCTAGAAAAAAAAACAAACTCCTGCTCGAAGGCAGTCTAAGCTTTAGATGACCAAGAACATCTTCCCTACAAGAGCCTCTAAGACATCTCTTATTTTCTGTCCAGTCTGGAATGGACACGCACTTTGCAGCCTGGCAGCCCACAGTAAGGCTGTCATCAACTTTCCTGCTTCGAAGGGCAACATGGGGCAGAGCCGCTGGCCCAGAAATGCATTTCCAGTGTCACCAGCACAAAAGTTCCCTGGAGCAACAGCAATAAATGTCGCTTCCAACCCCTCTGGGTTGTTTAATGGCCTGGTCCTGGGCACATAAGGCAGCAGAGTGCCACTGAAATCACACAAGGCAGACATGATTATCAGCAACTAGGGGTAATGCTGCAACTCTAACAGAATATTCCTGAGATTTTGCTTTTAATTATATACTTACTACAGCACTGTTACTCTCGGTAATAAATGAGACAGAATATGATATTCATACCGGACTAAAGTGCTCACCTAAAAGTGTTGTGAAAGGTCAAGCACCAGTAAAATTCATACTATTAATGCATTATATAGCATTAGTGATGCTGCAGTGACAGTGATATAAACAGAGCAAAAAGCCCAACTGTAAACCAGTCAACTTGGATCCCCATAGCAATGACTAAGTTGTCCAGCTTCTTACAGTCATTGGTTTCTTGACACTTGTGTTCTGGTTCTTTGGCTCTGTAGCCAGAAATAGGACTCATTTTCCCATTGTTATTCAATTTGCCTCTTAAAACAACATATTGGATCTTGTACAAGGGCTTCTGGCAGATCCGTGAATTTTGCTGTAATGATAAAACCGGAACGAGGCCTGGAAAGGTCCAAACTTCTTTGAACAAATTCTAGTCTTCATGTGCCTACACAAAGCCAAGACGTGTTTATACTGGAGTGGAATGTGTTTAAAAGCAAGGGGCTGACACATTAATGTTTTAGTTGAACTGTGATCCAGGTCCTGCAGAAAGGTGCAACAGACAGCTCCAGTGACCATCATGGAGAGTCTCAGCCCCACAATTTTGTTTGGCAGAAAAATGATTCTGAAAGTCATTGCAGTAGCTCTACCTTATGAAAGTAGCTTCGTAATCAGGATCACCCGGCAGGAAGGAAACTGAGGCGGTTGGCTCAGGAAACCCACGCTCTGAAAGGCTACAGAAGGCCCCTTTCAATGCATTACCCCACACACTTTACCAGTAACAGAGAGAGAGGCACAGAGATGCACACACTTACATCTGAAATTCAGCCTCTCCTGGGTGATCCAATACTACAGCTGCTCTACAGGTGCCTCCTGAAAGTGCCTAAAAGCTATGCATGCATTTAAAGAAGACATATAGAATAGTTTAACCAAAAACGTACTTGACAACTGGACAGGGGGTAAAATGTTACCTCTTCTGTTCCTACGGAGAGAACAACCACTGACTGTAAAGACAAGGCAGCACTTACACCTCTCTGACTTTTTTGTCGCATTGCAGGGCACAGAAGTTGTACATCCCATGGTTCCGGTGCAGACTGTCCATCAGTTTAGTTGCTCCTGCTAGGAAGGCAGCTTCCCTCCGCTGTCACATTTGCTGAGGCGATCCTTCAGCACGAGGACCAGCTGCGAGCTCCTACCAGTCCTGAGAGCAAGACAAGTGCGAGGGGGAGAAGAAGAGGTAATTGAGCACACGCCATCTGGGCACCTGCCGCTCATTCCCAACCACCGTGCAGCACCTCCTACACCTGGAATGTGGATCCCAGACTGGGTTCAGTTTTCAGATCGCATCACCATCAACTTGCTTCCTTCCTTCCTACCTGCTCACTGAAAGCTCATGTGCACCAGTGAGTTCTGAGTTGAAAGCATGGCTATTTAAAGCCTTCCTAGCAGGGACAAGGGACTGCAGAGCAATGTTACTTTTTATCCTTCTGGTTTGAAAACAGGGACTGCAGAGTATTAAGGACTCTAAATTACATCTGATATTGCTGCTAAATATAACCAAACTCCAGCAACCACCTCAAACTCTGCCCATTTGAAAAGATGCCTTATCAGCCCATCTATTTCTCAGCATCCTAAGTCTGTTTATTGGTTGGTTTACAGAGGGAAAAAGTTTTCTCATGCATGCCAAACGAACAGAAATCCCTACCACGCATTTACTCTCAACAGAATCTCAACCACCATCAAGTTTATAAGGAGAGACAGCACCATAGCTAAGGGTTTCATAATTGATTTCACTTTAAATATGCATCCAGCTTTCTCTTGCACTTTTCCTGAAGCATCCTAAATAAAAGATCGGATTTTGTTAAATAAATGAACATGGTACATCTTGCAATGTGGCCTTTGCTCATCTCCTCACTAAGCCATATCATTTGCAATACCAAGTTCAAATGAGTAAAATTCCACTGAGACACAAAACAGGTTAATTTCTAAGTAACAAAGAAGTCACTGATGCTTTTAGAGAGGCTGAGTTTTGCTTTAGCTGTAGATTTTTGAGAGGAACACTCTGACCCCACTCCTTTCCACCCCCACTGCTTCTCTCTAGCATGTCCAACATGCTATGTTTATTACATTCCTTATCTTTTAATTGACTTTAATACAAAAGAAATTCATCGGCGTAAAATTAAGCACTCCTCTTTTTGCCTTTGTTTTACACTAGCAAGCACAGAAATAACAGGAAGATAAGAGATGAGAGCAAAAAGAAACAAGACTGTAACTAGCCTATTTTCAAGATCAATAGCTGGAAGGAGTTTATTTGCGCTACTTCCAGGGTCCCCCAACACAAGGGTATCCTACACTTGTGTCGGGACAATCAACTTCTAAGTCACTATTTATTACAGGAGATAAACATTTAAAATTTTCCCCACAGTGTACTCTGTTGCTCACTCCTCCGTAGGAGCTAACCCTGAACACCGAACAAGTGCTGTTTGGAGCAAAACAGTGGCTTTGGCAACACCTAACCTAGCATGGATACTGCTGACAGCTCAACTTTTCTCTCCAGAGAAGGGTTATTATCCTGATACCATCTCCTCACTTGCCTTCCTAGGAGGACCTTGCGTCTTCATGAGCCTCTCTCGGCACCGCCGGTCACACCTTGGTCTAGGCTCAGACCGTAACCTCGGAGCAGGCCGGAGCTTCCAGCCTAAGCCCAGCTTTGGGAAGCCCTTCCTGGCTACGGCGCAGGCCGCTCTGCGCCCAGTGTCCGGGCAACGGGACAGGCAAACAGAACCGCGGCGGAGCCCAGAACCCGCTCCGGGCCGGGCAGGCACCAGCAGCCACCGCCCGCAGAGCGGGGAGGGGAATCCTCCTCATTCGCCACCTTCAACCATCCAAGCTTTTTTGCTCTAAACACCCCCATTCGTCCCTTCACTTCCGTATGAATCCTTGGACTTCTGGCACTTTCCCAAGCCAAGAAATAAAAAAGAAAAGAGTCACGGGACCAGGAATTTTATGGTAATACTAGTTAATGAAGACTGAAACATACACTCAAACTTGGAGGAAACTTTGTACAAATGTTCTCTATCCTTAAAAATCTTAGTTGAAGATGCCAAATCTGGCCCTCAAAGAGCTACCCAGGAGACCAATCATCATTTTGGTGCTGAACATCTGCATCCTAATGCAAACAGTGCTGGCATGCAAACTCCTGCTCGACCTCCTGAAGGCTTCTCAGGTGGGCACGGCCAACTAACACCAGCAGCCAACCTGCATTCCTGGACTCCAGGCAGCCACGTCCAGCAGGGGCTCCACCCAGGCCTGGCAAATTCCCTTATTGCTCTTCTGGCCTGACCAGAGAATCACGAACAAGTGGAACAGCCCAGGGTGGAACGAGCCGGTACCTGCCCCGGGCAAGGGCTCCTCACTGCTCCCAAGTGAGCAGCTCCCAAGCGAGAAGTCCTGTCCCCTCCAGGTACCTCAGTTCCAGCCACGAGGGTCACGCTCTGCCTTCCTGAGCCAGCTCACTGGGAAACACCAGGCAAAGACCATCGAGACCTATCACTGGGAAGAAGGTTAGAAAACTAGCGTTTTAAACTAGTGAACCATACTCCTCTACCACGGTATCAGAAAAGGCTTCAGTGGCGCACCGTAACTGGTTGCACGAGAACCTGGCACATAATGCTGTGCTAGCATGCTGCCTACCAGGCCACTCGTTTAGTTTTAGGAGAGAATGTGTCACATGCATTTAGAAAGAGACAATAATTCAGTATCTACAGGCCAACGATCAGTCTCATTTCCAGAAATAACTCCAAGAAATTACTGTATATCCCTCAGTTCAGCAAAAAACGGCAATTTTGTGATGGATAGGCACTGCATACACAGCCCATCCAGTGATGTGACATAAAACATAATTCCGGCTCTACCAAGAGACACACACCAAGCTAAGCACCAGGACACACACTGTTCTTTTGGATAGGGGTCACTGAAGCCTAACCTGGCGCAAGTGCTTAGAAACTTCGGTTTCAAGACCTGAGCTGTCAAGATCCTGATTTACAGAAATGATGAACAAGTTACCATTTGATCTGGATTTAATAGGTGCTGCCCAAAATCAATCATGCTTTCAGTTCATCAGTCACATAAAGACTGTGCTGCCTCAGGAATAAATGGAAATCTTGTAAAGATTTATAGCTGGCTTCTAATGAAATCAGGCAGCAGGTCCTTTGGGCACAGAGCCATCCTTTCAAGCATAGCATATTTTTTAAAAATTAGATGAGCTGTATTACTGGCAGGAAAGCCTAAGATAGGTCAAGCCTGCAGATATAGAGGCCATACAAAAAAAGAGCCACTATGCTTTAAACTTATGATACTCTCCTTGTTCCATTTATTTCTTACTTTGATAAACAAAGAATAAAAGGTTGCTCCCTTTATTTTTGTTGGAATGAGATTTCCACGGCTATGGTACTTCCCCTGCAAATTGTTTCAATGTGCCTCCTTTGTCTTTTGGCCCTTTCTCAAGCATATTTGTGATCAGGCTGCTATGGTCTCCTCCCATAGCATGTGTTGGAAGGTACATGTGCTTGCAGTGCTAGTGAGATGGGGACAGTTTCCTCTGTAAGGACAGGACAGGTTAATTGATGGATACTTCTAATGCCAGAGGGTTTGCTTTCATGTCTTTTTAATACTGATTTTTGACTTTTCTGTAACTCACAGACTTGACTTGGAATTGCTTTATTTGGATATAACTGCAAAGGATGAAAGAATGATGCTATAATATGGGTTCCCATACACTCGTGGGCAAGATGATACACTGCAGAGGAGAGCATGAGCACTAGGACATGAGAGGCAGGTGAGCAGAGAGAGACAACTTCCCTTCAAAACAATCTTGTTGCCAGAGATGGGATTTTCAAGGCTGGGAATCCAGAGATGAGTTAAAGATATTCACCAGCTAAATGATCTGCTAGGGGAGGAGAAGAGCCCCAGACAATGAAATACAAGCGCTCTAATTTTGATGCTAATGCTGAATTTGGTCTACCAAGGAGCTGATGGAGGAACAACAAGTATAGACAAACCAGTATGTGATTATGTCTCTGCTAGTTTCAACCCTGGGACAAATAGAAACCATGATGTTTCTACTGAGTGACTTCTATACATAAATAAATGAGAAAGCCTTTTTGTTTCAATATATTAATCAAAATACAACAAGACAGATAATTTCTTCAGTCTGTTCAGAAAAGAAAAAGGAGATTAGCCACAGTATAGAATTGATGGAGCAATTTCTAGGAAGGGCTGTGTTGACTGGTCTCAGTGTTTGAGCCAGCATTCAATAGGGGATGGCTGTAGTAAGATATGAGAAAGCCACAAATGCCCTATTGAGCGAGACTAGGATGAAGACAAACCATCTTATTAAGGTGGACTCATATTCCTGAGCCCCAAAATCCAATGCAGAAATAAATATGAGCAAGATTTGCAAAGGTGTGAACATTCAGAGGTTGTTCAAGCAATCACATGCAAACTCAAAGAAAGTCTGTGGAAAATTTTTTTTTTTTTTTTTTGTGCAGAAAGCCTTTGACTGGGTAGAATGTGTAAAAAAAATAAAAGAGGGAAAGGAGCAAATAGAAGTACATAAATTGAGTGCAGCTCACTTGGAAGTATAAACACAGCCATCAGATCCCTTTCCAGAAATATGAAATGCCTTGGTTTAGGAACCAAGAAGACTTTGGAGATCAAAGTTAGTTCTAGTCAACTGAACTCCACTAGAGTGGAAGAGTCAACAACAGTTGGAGGAAAAGTGAAATCTGAATTTCCCACAATTCCACAGTTACTAAGCAGACTCTTCAAGACATAGCATTTAATTCTCTTTATCTGCAGGGGGGAAGTAGCTAAAAAAGCAAGACTCCAGAAAGAACTAAATATGTGCTAAAACCTAAGTCAATTTAAAAACAAAAATCATACCTCTGCTGAAGTTACACTGGTCTTAAACTTTAAGCTAAGGATCATAGTAAATTTTAGATTTATCATCACAAAAAACAGCTTTTTCCTAAATGTATACAAATATGAGATACAATAGTCACAAAACTGTGTGAACTACCTCATCTGAAGTCAAAGTTCTGCATAAGTGATGCAGTCCACGTCAGACATCATAGCTCAAAACACACATTTTCATCAAGGCAAAATCATCAGTAGCACCACACACCTCTGTCATTCACCTCACAGGCTTAGGAGGCAGGCAATTTGCTCTTTGCAAGTGAGCCCCACCCAAAGAGATTACCTGTTTCTGTTTTAATGCTTCAGCAACGCAGAGATTTTTCTCATAGGAATATCTTTAGAAGATTTTTTTTTTTTTAAGAGATGAAATGGTCCTTTTTTTGGAAACCAGAACTGCACTAGGAGGAGTGCAGATCTGCAGAACAGGTGCTCTAGCTTCTTCTGGGGCTCTGGAGCTCTCGAGCTGCAGTACAGTTGCTCTCTATGTACTTACGTAGCTTCCCGAGAGGAAATTTCTTGATGTTCAAAAGCAGTCAGTGGGGAAAGGTGTTCTCATCGCGCAGCCCGATGCGAAAGCCCATGGCTGCCCGGGTGCAGTTCCTGGGCAATGTTTTGCCAATGTTTTGCTTCCCCAATCTCAGGCAGAGGAAGGGATGGGCTGAAGTTATCTGCTTCACATCTCAAGTCACATGATCCTTCAAGAGGAATAGCCTTGCTGCTGTAGGGAGATGATGATTTGCATTTTAGTAGAGCTAGTCTGCAGGGAAAAACACATAGGGGCTGCTCAGGTATGTGGATATCTGTAGTGACTGGCACGGCTACGAAACCGAGGGCAGAAGGAGGGGCAGAGGATTTTACCCGTAGCCATCGTATCTATACGGCAGTGACGCAAATATTCTCAGGAGCTCTCATCATACTCAGACAGGTAGGAAGCACCCAGCGCCCTGGCAGCCCCCTGTCCTCACTGGGGAGGCGCTGCTGGCCTGGCCTCCGTGCAAAGCGACGGAGCCACAGCCGCGTTTGTGGGATCCCTGGGGGTCTAGAGGCGGCTCCAGGTTATAGGGCAGCTCCAGGTTATAGGTTATGGGGTGGGCAGGCAGCTTCACGTGGAGCAGCAGAAGATGGGGATCGCAGTACCCCCCTTGCACTGCATACAACAGAGTTCCCCAAGGACAGGTCCCATTCCCTCAGGGAAATCAGGCTGGATAGGGAACAAATGATTTGTGAGGAGAGACAGAAAGAGGGCAAGATGCCCCCCTTTTGCCCTAAATGCCTAAGAACACTGTCACATGTATTTTGAGGACACTCTGACTAATGGGTGGGATGACAGCTCTGCCGCGGCCATGAGCGGCTTGTTCTCCCCGCGAGGGCACAGAGAGACTCAGATACCATCACTGCATCGTGCCATAGGACAGACAAACTCTCCCACTCTGACACACTGGATGGCACTCTGAAATAAGGTTACACACTGAAGAGCGTAGGACACCGAAGTAGAGAACCAGTACTGTGCTGATTCCACTGACAGAGGCGGCTCCCAGAGGCTCTGAAATTGTAGACACCTTCTCAGGGCTATTTCTCTTCTGAGAAAATGGGTAGCAAATAAAATACACACAAGGGATGATAATTCTGCATGACCCAGAAGAGTTTTGATGCTTTTTTCTCTGTCAGGATGCACTTTCCCTGGTCAGAGTTACAGTAGCTAATCACTTATGTATGATCATGCTGTTCAGCCAAAACGCACAGAAGCAAAAAGTGCATCATAACCTTCTTCCGGAAGGTATACGCTATTTAAAAAACATTTACTGTATCTGACAAATTCACCTGCACTGGCATTTACCAAGCCTTCTGCCTAATGAGATGCGATAAGCCTTGTTGTTCCAGCTGCCAGGAAATCCATCAGAATTGCTTAGCCCAAGATGAGCAGGGGAGGGACCAAACCCGTAGCCAGTCGGTGCTGAGGGACACAGATTTACACCACGTGTTTTCTCCCGTTATTCATAAAAGCCGTTTAACCTCTGTCTCAGGGGCCTGATGTGAGCAAGCTGTGTGAGGGAGTCAGTGTGTTGGCTGGAGCCACCTCTCCAGTTACGCGCAGGGATCACGGTAACATGCAACTTGAGGAAACACGAGCAAAGGTGCTTTCCAAATTAACCTTTCCTGCCTGAGTCCAAGGACAGGGGCTGCACCTAAAACAACCCCTCTGCCCCCCCCCTCCCCACCAAACAACAACAAGAACAAAAAAAAAAAAAAAAAAAAAAAAAACCAAAGGGAAAACCCTCATGTCCACATAGGGCAAAGAAAGAGCAGCTCCAGCACGAAGCCACGCGCCCTACAGGCGTTTGTCGGGCAGCCACACACTTACGATGCTGAGGAGACCTGGGCCCTGCACCGGCAGTGTCACAGATGCCAGCTGATGCTGCGGGAGCAGCGCGAGGAAAGGCCTCTCCCAGCACCCCTCGTGCAGCCAGGATGATGCATCCACTGCCTGGAATACTCTGGAAACACTAACCTCCGAGCGAGCCTCCATGCTGGCCTCCACATACATAATTCAAGCTCTGCTTCGGGATCACTTCCGAGAGCCCCCCCGCAAAGGGATGCAAATGCTGTTTTTGTTCCACCCCCCCAAAAAAGAAGACTGAAGATGATCATAGCCAATGTGAATATGTTGCGTCTGGGCTCTGACCATGGCTCCTCTCCTCTTGGCCTACCTGTGTTCAGGATACTACTTTTGCAGGACCCAGCAAGGTATTTTAAAATACTAGCCTGGGCCAAGTCCCTGACCGAGGGATCTGGGTACCCAGTCACAAACAGAAAGAATAAAAAGAATAAAAGACCTAAGAAGGAAAAAACAGAGAGCACATTTTTATTTGCTTTCTTTTTTTGTTTGCTTTGTTTTTTCATATTAAATTCTGTCTCAGTCAGCAAGAGGTCAGGAACACATTGTCACAAGTCTAAATGATAAGGTTAACTTGGATGAGCAGGAAATTTCCCTCCTAAAATGGACAATTCTGGGTGAGAAGATGATAAATAAAAAGATGTCAAAATCGGCATCCTTGGCAAAGAGAACACGAAATCAGAAACGCGGGCCAAAACCAGGGCAGCTACAGGGCCTTGAAGCTGCTGAAGACCAAGACGCAAGACCAGAACACCATGAACGCATCCAGATACCTTCTCTGAAATGAAATTAAAAACAATCCCAAATTATCGTCTAATTGCAGATTACTATGAAAAGCAGTCCCTGGTGGCACAATGTGCCCTCCTCCACCTGCAGCCCATAGAGATGACCGCTATTTATGGCGCTCATGATCTCAGAGGAATTATGTCTGTTTTTTTGAAGGACTATGAACTACTAGCTGGTAAGTGTAGCCATCACCTATATGGTAGGAGAAGATCAGAAAAGTTGAAGAAAATAATTTTCCTTGCCTTTTATTTTCGTCTTACCCTTAATAAATTGCTTCTTATGACAAAAACGTGCAAAATTTCTACCTTGCAATAGTCATCTGCTTCAGCAAAACACAAATGATTTCATGAGCCAAGGCAACCACAACTGCACTCCTTTATTCGGGGGCAGCGTACTCTCCTATACGGCTCCGTACCCTCGCACGGAGTCATACGCTCCAGGAGCCACACCATCCATCCGCAGCTTGCGTCATCTTGGATACTCCTTGGGAGTAGGGTTGTGTGGTTAGTATGAGCAGCCTGGTGTTTCCCACCATAGGGAACACACACCTACAACCACATAGGCATTACCACGCTGTATCAGCATGTAATAAAATGTAATTCTTGGCCAAAATCCAGTTGCACAGGAGTGTTACTCACCAAACTCGCAGGCGGAGCCCCGCAGCAAAGGCGCCGCATGCAAAGCTACGGTATTAAATGAGATAACCGAGAGGAGAGCGCCCGTCTGGCAGCGGGGAGCTTAGTGCAAGCGCTGGGAGCCCTCTGCTGCCTGAGTAACGGAGCCTGCGAGCGCACTCTCTAGCAGGTGCTCACCACAAACCTGCCTCTGATATGAGTTTTGTGTATTTTGTGCTGGGCAGCCCTTTGGTTACACTATTTGAAATCAGGCTATAGTTGATAGCAAATGTCTTGCACCTCTTTAGAAGTGTTCCTCTGTATTCCTCTTCCTATGCATCAGATGAGGGTCTAAACCTGGGAATTTTCATGTTGTCTTTATTTGGGGAAACCCCTCACTGGCATTTTCAGTTTATTTTGGTAAACCTCATACCTACCTTAATATAAAAAGCAGTCATATATGCGTCTATTATATGTCAACGGTGGTTTTCATAAATTCAGAGGAAGCAAGGCTTACATTAATATTCATTTTTTTCATGTCATTTTCGTTTGTATCTATAGTTCTAGGCCCAGAAATTTGTCTGGCATATACATATAAGACATGTCCTGCAAGACACCTTTTTTCCCTCAACTGTGAAATAAGCTCTATCGTGGTGGTTCCATAGTGTAGTGGTTATCACGTCTGCTTTACACGCAGAAGGTCCTGGGTTCGAGCCCCAGTGGAACCAGCGCCCGGCCATTTATTTTCTTGTCTACTTCTCTTTTTGTTGCTCTTTCTTTGTTTTCTCACTTCCTTTTACAATATGGGAAGCGTTTTGTGGGGTAAAAGAAGAGAGAGAATGTGTGTGTGTGTGTGTGTGTTGGAGGCGCTTTGCGGATTTGCATCCAAACAGGGAAAGCCCAGCAAGAGAAGGCACAAATCAGTGTGCAAAGCACCGCGTTCAGTGGAAAAATCCCACCATCAAAGCAAGCGGCAGTTGCGCAAAAGCACTTCTTTTTTTTTCCCTTCTATTTTTCCTAAGCCCATGAACACAATTCAGACAGCGTCGTTGCTGCAGCTGCCCTACCTTGCTTCTCTGCAAACACCGTGGACACAAATGGGGAGAAAAAAAGTGTGTGTGTGTGTGGGGGGGGGCGAGGTGGGAAGAGAAAAGGTCAAAAAAGAAAAGGGGAAGGGGGAGAAGGGGCAGGAAAAATAGAGGAGAAGAGAGGGGAGAGGTGGCAGCAGCTCCTGCGGCCCACACAGGACCCACGCTGCGCACGGCCGGGGACCCCGGGCCGCCCACAGGAGCAGCCTCTGCGCCCTTTCTGGTGTTTGGTGCTGCTTTTGTCTCTGTGCCAATAATAATAATGATTAGTAATAGCCATAATAATAATAAGGTAAAATGATTTAAGAGGGCCCAGGGAAGGGACCTGCAGCAGCAAGTGCCTGTGCTGGCCTCGGCTCCTGTACCCCCATCGCTTTAGTGGGGCCGGTTGGCACCTCCTGACCTCTTGGGCCTATTTTATTTAGCAACGTGGGCATAGTTGAATTGCCCTATTTAGGGCTGTTTATATGGGGGCCAGTTTTGCTCCGTTATCAACAACGGGCTCATTTTGGCCTTTTTTTTTTTTCCTTTTTTCCCTCCCCACTGAGGATGAACATGGCCTGTTCTGGTGCATTTTCGTGGCCCGGCCTTCGTCGCTGTCCGCCCACGCTCTGCACACGCGCTCGTGAGGAGCAGGGCGCTGCGTGACTCACTCGGCATCGTGGCAGCAGCAGCGGCGCCGCTTCCCCGGCTGGTCATCATCCAAGCCGAGGACGCGAGGCACGGAGGGCCTGAGCCGTGCCGGGTTTTGTGCAGCCATTTCGGGGCTTCTGCTCATCTCGCGAGCCAGTTTGATTTGTTGTGTGTTGCTGCTGTTTTTTAATGCTAGAAACGTGTTTTTAAATGAAGGCTGCGCTTCCCCTGCAGGGGAGAAAATGTGGCAGGGGAGCTGGCAGCCTTGAGGATGCCCCTTGGAATGGCGAGGCCTGGATAGAGCTGCGCTGCTGCTGCTTGTCTCACCTTAAATCAGCCCCTGCTAGGGTGGAATCGATCATTTTTTTAAAAGCCTCATTTTTAAATTGCATGGGGGAGAAATTGGTTTTGCCTCCTAAAATACGCAGGCATTGGAGAGGCTGCTGTGCAGGGATGCTGTTTGTGTGGTCGAGGGTTTATTTGCTCCACAGCTTTACGCTGCTGGGAACCTGCCGTCTGAAGGACCGCTGGCCGCTGCCGTGCTTAACCAGCATCCTTGCTCGTACAGCATCTTTCTGGAACGGATAAAGACCAAGGCACGAGAGACGGGACCAGTGTAATTCGACATGTGACCCCCATGCAGTGATTTAATGATTTAATCCACTCTCTTCCCAGATCTTTTGGAATGAATGGAGCTGCTTCTGAAGCAATCCCCTTTAAAAGTCTACATTAAAAATTCACTGCTAGTTGCACATAATTAACAGATTTTAGGAGCAGTCCCAAAATCCAAGCAGAATCACTTGGAATCTGTTGCAGGCTTGAATCTTTCAGTCATTTGAAAACCAAATTTTGTAATTGTCTTTGATGCAAATTGGTTGATAGTCCGCTAAGCAGAGCTGTAAGGGAGGGGAGGTTTATTTTTTCTGTTTGAGATTTTTGCAGCTCAGCAAATAAACAACCAACATGTTCTATTCCTGTTTGATCAAGTAATTGCAGTTCCCAGCCCTTCGTGATTAGCTGGCTGAAAGAGCAGCAAGGCCAGTGCTGATTTCCTATACTTAGCAATTATTAGGAAAGGTATTGATGGCGTAAATGTAAATAACTGGGTTGAGGGATAATTAATACATATGCATACATATGCACATGCAATACTTGATAAGCTTTAGGCCATATGCAATGCTTTGTAAGCTTTGGTAGTAGCCTCTGTGTGTTGGCAGTGTTGGTGGGGACGTATATTTGGTTTTATAGGAGGGTGTCCATGTTTATGTGGATGTATATCAGTGCATGCACTCACACTGCCATTCAGTACATTGGTACCTGTTTATTTCCCTTGCAAAGTTCTTACCCTTGATGCATCCACTAGGACAGAGCTTGACACTAGTAACTGTGCAGCTGGCTTGAAGGTACGTGGTAAAGTCATAAGAGAAGGGCAGAGTAAGGTGCTTAGACAATGCTTAAGTTAATCTCATGCCTTTGCAGAGAGCCAAGCTGCGCGCTGACCGGCTATTCCCGAAAGAGGAGGGCAAAGATGCAGTTCAAGATGGGGAGCGTCCTGCTGTCTCTTCTCTTCTGGCACCAAGGTATGCGCTTTGCCTCCCGAGAGGTGCTTTTGGGTGTCCTTCTTTGTAATCCCTGTGTCTTCCAGGGTCCTTTATTTGTGCCACAAGCTGTGGGGTGCAGAGCGAGCTCGTCTTGGCATCCTCATGGAAGCATAATAATGTGAGGAACGGGAAAATTCTGGAGATGTGTAATTTATGTACATGAGGGAGCAGCGTTCTTACAGCTCTATGAATATTCAGTAGTACAAGTCTGTTTCACGAAGTAATTGCAGTGTAAAAAAATTGCCATATAATTTGTCAAAATATGAATTTGCAAGGAAAATTGTAGTGCAGCTGAGGCAGTGAGTAAATAATAATGCTGATTTGAAAAATGAGGTACAGTATAGCATGAAAGACTGGTCCTTCATTAATCAGAGCTCTTGATTAATCAAAAACCAGTCATTTTTCCTAACAGCAAGGCACTGTATTTATGCCAATTCAGATTCGCTTTTTCTTAAAGACTCAGGTATTTTGTGCTGGAAAAGACTTCCAAAGGCACCCAAAGAATAAGAAGCAATTATAAGCCAAGAAAAGGGGAAAAGTATTTACCAATTTTCAGGCTTTCTCAAATTTACTTTCAAGAACAGTGACAATGCTAGCAGATAAGTGGGAGCTATAGGACGCCAGAAAATTCAGGGTCACAGTCTCAGTCTCCTTCCACTTTAATTAACCCAACCATGGAACAAGGAGATCATTTCCCGAGTTGTGTTTGAATGTTTGGCTTCATCAATTTTAATAGCAAAGCTCCTATTATCTCAAACAAGGCTGAGGTTAGTCTTGCTAAGTGTTAAGTAATATCTACCAACCTTGATGTATAAATAGAATATGATATATCACAGTGTGGGAAAGACTTAGCAGGCAGTCCAGCTTTTCCCTCCACCACGCTGAATTCTCAGCGTTTTGCTTTTTAAGCCCTGCTCTATTTCCATCGACCATTTTGGTCTATCAAATTTCATGAGTAGGAAAGTGTTCCTAAGCGAGTCATATCTCAAATTCATCCTATCATGCTTAGCTGTACCCCACTCCATCTAATTAAATACTAGGTCTTCCTTTTCATCATCCATCAGGTGCTCGTGCCTTGTTCTCGTACTTTATCTCTCTGCCGTCCTTAGTTTCACATGGAAGGGCCACTAGTGCCTGAAATCCATGGAAGCGACTTTTGAGCCAGGCTCCAGCATTTTTCCCCTATTGGTAGCATGACTGTTATTAGTCCTTGGAATTAATTTATACCTTGCTGTGAATCCCAGACACAGCTTGCTTTTAATAGACACCCACACATCAGGATATTTTCGGAGAGCCTGCAGTGAAAAACTACTTGCAGGATCACTTTCTAGGCATCACTCTTTTAGTATTTAATTTATTTCCGTGATTTAACTCTTTTTTTTTGACCCGGCTGCATGTCCGAGCGTCATCTCCTGTATAAATTCCGAGCACGGCTCCTTTGCCCAGGTGCCCCTCGTAGCACAACCTCCTCCGCCGCGGGTGAGGTGCTGTGGGGCCAGTGCCCTCAGGCAGGCGCCGTGACCCCGTAAGCTCCTTAGCGATTTTCCTCTGCAGAAGGAGCGGGCTTAGCCGAGCGCCCGGGCCCCCCTGGCCCAGCTCGCGTTCGCGGGGGACGTCTCCGAGCGGCAGCGTCGGGCGCACGCGCGGGACCATCGGTGAGGGCCGCGGGGCACGCGGTGCCCGAGAGCGCCCACGCGAGCGTGCTGGTGTCGCGGTAAGTAGCACCGCTAGTGACGCCCTTCGGCACTGCTGGGGCATCGAAAGAAAGCACCGTGCGGGCAACGTGCTGCCAAGGCCTAAGGAGGAAGGGACGACCTAGGAGGACAAACACAAGGAACAAGATGGGAAATGGTACCAGAGATTTTCAGGTGAAGCTTTTGAAGTGAAGATAGTCATACCTCTCTCTCTCTCTCTCTCAAAAAGGAGAGAGTTGTTGATTTTCTTTTTTCTATTTTTTTCACAACAAAAGAAAAAGTGGTAGAAACGTTGCTGAGCGCAGCTGGCATGACAGAAAAACGAGTGTTGATTAAATAGGTATAATTCTCGTCATTTGGGTAAGCTTTTTTATCACTTTTAAATAGGTAAGAGCAAACATTAAATGAAGTGCGATGCAAATGCAAAAGGGATAAAAAAAATCTTTGATTAATACATGGAAATGAGGATGAAGAGGAGAAATAAACAGATTTTTTGAAAGTTGCGTAGAATAAATTGAACACAAAGTAGGAGTTTCTCCTCTGCATCCAGGCCCTGGGGCCTGTAGTTCCTGAGGCAGAGGCCTTGTCCCCACTGGGTCCCCTGTCCATGAGCCCTCCAAAATATCATTAATGGGTGAAATATCTTAAGCACTTTGGCACCGTGTGGCACAAGGCACCAGGAAAATGTCCCATTCGCCTCCCACCGTGGCGGCGCCCACTTCTTTGGGACTGATGCACCCCGTTTCCGCCAATGCACCTTGTTTTCCCAGGCTGGTACAGCCTTACGTAAGTCGCTTTGCTCTGCTGGTACCATTTCCAGAGCTGTACGTGGGATATAAAAATACCCCGGTTTAATAATAGACCAGCCCACAAGCTAACACCTGATGAGCGCAGAGGTTCCTCAAAGCTGTTTTCGGTAGCTTGACCCTTTGTGCTGCTCACACACTATCTTACATAACCCTCCTTACTGCCTCCCTGCTGCCGTGTTTGAGGGGGAAAAAAAGCAACTTAAAATTCAGCAAGTTGCAGCAAAATGTGATAAAGTGTGTGTCATTCATTTCGCTCACCTCTTTCATTTCTGTGACAGCTTTTCTGAGTTCCCAGGCACAGTTTTTGCTATTTTTTTCAAAATGTTCTCCTTCTCCCCCCACTAAAATGGCCCACACAGGCAACGGGGAAGCATCTAACCAGCCCCGCAGTCACACCAGGACCGAGTTGCTTTATTAACAGAGAATAATTTTGATCATCTCTGTGAGCTCTGTTGAACTGAGCTCTTACTTGCACAAATGAGAGGTAAAATTAACCATTTTCAGGCTTGGCGCGTGCATCTAGGCCACGTGATGTATAAGGTCAATAAGCAAAATCGTTAACAGTTTCCACATACTTTGCCTACAATGGCTACGTTTATGTGAACTTAACTCCGGTAAGTAGAACGATGGACGTTAATTCCATGTTATATTTTATTTGTCTCTTTTACTTTATATTATGGTTATAATATGGATCTGTGGTTGGGATATTTAAATATGTTTTCTTGCAGGTGACCGTCTTGAAACGATGGGAATCATTACTTGCTCACCTCTCTTATCTGCCTCCTTTCTTTCTCTTGTTTAGTCTCATTTTCAATGATTAGAAATTTTTGGAGACATTCACTTATCTGCTCCTGTCATTACAATGTCAATATTTCAATGCGCCGTACTTTATCTTACTTCTACCTGCCTTGACCTGAATTCCCCTTAATTGTTTCCAGCCACGTGACGGCCTTCAGTATTTATTGGAAAGCATAAGCATTTCCTCTGCACTGCCTGGGCATGCTGTGTGTTTCCTCACCGTGGGTTTTGCAAAGCGCTGGAGCCAAATGAGCCTCACGTGGAGCTAGAGGATTTCTGGCAGTGATGGCTGAGCAGCGCTTTTTAGACCTAAACCCCACCTTGAAGAGCGCTCGATCTAAACCGGACAGCCCAGGGTTTCTCATGGAGTAAGTCAAGAACCCGTGAGGTGATGAAAATAAATAAGGTATCAGCCAACTGCACAGGTGCTGCAGCACAAAATCGTCCCCTGCTGATTGCCCGAACCCCAGTGCCCCAATAACTGTGGCCTTCGTGCACGCTGGTGCTTAGGAGGCCCCACGTTGCAGGTTGGGATGGAAGGACAGGAAAGTCATGCACTGTCTCTCATGAACACATACGGATTATACTTGATTTCACCGAACTGATGGTTTGCTGGATGTCCTGGGGCACTACAGAGGCCGTAAATGAGGCTCTTCCCTTTTTGCCTTTTTCTCTCAGTTGTGTACTTTTAAAACAACAGCCCCAGGCAGCCATGCAGGACTTATGGCTCTCCCGTGAATTGCAGTAATTCGTTCTATCTGACCTACAATTACCAATTATCTTTGTAACCTCCCTTGAAGGCAAACATGCTCACTATAAAAGCATGCTGGCCATCACATTTTTAGACTATTGGCATCCAGCTTTCCTCTTCATTTCCTTTATAGGACAGGGCCCATCGCAGCTGTAAACACAACAATATATCCGTTACTACTCTTTCCAGCCAACTGCAGTCAAGGGCATCTTTTCCACTTTTCTCTCAGCTTACCAGGCTGTGCTGCCCAGGTTTGGGCTGTTTCAGTGAATTGCCATGGCCTAGAGACAAGCCCGTTGCTTTCCTCTTGGATGGAGGAGTATTGAGTGTTTCTGTGCAGCCTTGGGAGCTGGGCAGCAATGCTGGGACAGCCAGTGGCCAGGGCCACTTTGCACGTCCTCCTGCGGGTACCACTGTGCAGGCCCACGGTGATGCTCCCCAAGCCCAGGGCCATGGCTCCCAGCTCTGGCAGAATTCATTCTTTGTAGTTAACCTCTTTTAGCTCAAACAAGCAATATTAGGTCTCCTACTTCCAACGTGTACAGCAGCAAGCCAAGCAGTGGTGTCTAGAAGTCCTCAGCTAACTGTGTGCAGTCAGAGAAGATGAATGTCTTCTCCCCTGCCTTGATTCTGCATTTGTACCCCTTAAATGTCTCAGGTCTTACAGGACACATGCTTTTAAAACTGTTTGTTTGTTTGCTTGCTTTTTTGTGTTTTGAATTCACACTCTTGCTTGTTTTGCAGTAATTTCCTCGGGCTGATCAGCTTTAAAACCTCAGCAGCTCTTGTAGCTCAAGCTGCACTGCAGCCATCCAAACGATGCCAGGTGGCCAGAGTTTATTCCTTCTCATTTGAGTACGTGCTACTGCTTTCCCATCCTTCTGAAATTTTCCTCTTCTTTATATTTTCCTTTTTGATTTGTTCACAGCCATTGGGTTTCCAGCACCTGTCATTGAGGTGCACAGTTCTTATCTTGTCTTCTCGAGGACTTGAGACATCTCCTTATGGGGTCACCATGTATCACAAGCAGGATCTCTGCATCAGACTGGTAATTCATGTCCTTGTCCCCAAGGATGTTGCATGGGAACCAAATCAATATTCAGGCAGAGAGGTGATGGCACCTTTGCTTTTACCTCTGTATGGCTCCACTTATCGATGGGGTCATTCCTTGTCCAAAGCACATTTAACTACAGGAAGGAAAACAGGGTGTTTGTTTGTTTGTTTGTTTTGTTTTCACAAAAATCAGTATTTTAGAAATAGAATTAAGGTGACTAAAAACATTTAGCAAACGCGCATCTCGAATGTTGAACTTCTGAAGACTGAGCAAACCAAAGCTAACAGCACAGCTTTCTGGAGTCTCAGCCACTCCTCCCAGTCTGATATCATTTGAAAACTTGCTCAGTGTGCACTCTGTCCCCTCGTCCAAGTCATGGAGGAACAAGTTGAACAGCCCTGGGCCCAATACTGACCCTCTAGGGAACACCACTGGCAACAGGCCTCCAACTAGAATTGGCCCTACTTATGACTAGCCTCTGAGCTCTGCCATCCAGACATTTCTCAATCCACTTCACTCTCCACTCATCAAACTCACAGTTTCTGAGCTTCTCTGTGAGGATATTATGGGAGATGATTTCAAAAGTCTTGCTGAAGGCAAGGAAGACGGCATCCATATCTCTCCCCTTAACCATCCAGCCAGTCATCCCATTGTAGATGTCTATCGGGTTGGACAAACACAGCATCCCCCTGGTGAATCCATGTGGACTACTCCTGATCACCTTCTTTTCCTTTATATGCCTAGAGATGGTGTCTAGGATAAGCTGCTCCATCACCTTTCCAGGGACGGAGGTGAGGCTGGCCAGCCTGTAGTTTCCCAGCTCGTCCTTCTTGCCCTTTTTGAAGACTGGAGTGATGTTGGCTTTCTTCCAGTTCTCCGGCACCTCCTTTGCCCTCCATGACCTCTCAAGGATGATGGAGAGCGGCTGAGCAATGACCCCTGCCAGTTCCCTCAGCACTCTTGATTGCATCCCATCTGGTCTATAGATTTATGGGTGTCCAGTTTGCCTAAATAATCCCCAAGCCTCCTTGACCAGTGGAAAGTCCTGTCTCCTGGTTCTCTCTCTTGTCTCTGGGCTCAGTACATGGAGACAAGTCTTAGCAGTAAAGACAGAAGCAAAGGCGGCATTTAGTAACTCTTCCTTCTCTGCATCCTTCGTGACCAAGGCACCCTCCCCATTTGGCAGCAGACTAACATTTTCCCTAGTCTTCCTCTTGCTGCTGATGTATTTACAGAAGCCCTTCCTGTTGTCCCTGGCATCTCTTGCTAACTCTAATTCCAAATGGGCCTGGGCCTTCCTTTCTGCATCTCTGCATTCTCTGACAATGTTCTTATATTCTTCACGTGTGGCCTGGCCCTTCTTCCACATTACATACATGCTCTTTTTCTCATTAAGTTTAGCCAACAGCTCCTTGCCCATCCACGCAGGTCTCCTGCACCCCTTGCTCGACTTCTTTCTTATAGGAATACACTGATCCTGAGCTTGGAAAAAGTGGTGTTTGAATATTAGCCAACTGTCCTGGACTCCCCTTCCTTCTAAGACCCTTGCCCAGGGTATTCCTCCAAGGAGCTCCATGAAGAGGTCAAAGTTAGCTTTCTTAAAGTCCAGGGTTGCAATCCTACTTCTTGTTCAGCTTCTTCCTCGCAGGATTGTGAATTCCTCATCATTGGGTTGAGCCTGTCATCGCCAGGAAACACCCCACACTTGTGCTCAAACCCAGGGGCTGCTCAAGCCCTTCCTCTTGGCTTAGCTGGGAGCTCACCGCGTACCCTCTACCTATGAGAGAAGGGACCTTGCTCCATTTTGCTTCCTAGAGCAGCCGCACTAAGGCCCCTGGTTTTAGTGCAGTAAACCCAGTCCGCCTCAGCAACACTCAAGCCAGGGTAACTCACTTAATAATCGCTAATGGTTTAATCTCAGAGTATGATTGGAGAATGTCTGTGAGATGAGACTGGGCCTCATGCCGGCAGCACACAGCGTTGCTTGTGTTGGCAGAGGTGGAGCAGTTTCGGTAAGCGGGAAGAGCCTGATCTACATCTTGGTAATCTGACCTCAGGGAGTATGTTAACTCAGACTGCCCTTGTGCTATTTTGAGCTAACCTGTTTTGCCTCCTATTGCACAAGGCGGCTGATAAGCGGCAGTGAACTTAGTGACCTGGTGATTGCACCTTTGCTTTGATGCTCTTGTTGCATAATGCAGCTGCCAGCCTTGAATATGCAACAGCGGGGCTGAGAAAGGTGAAGCACCGTGTTACACATGGGCCCGGGCTTCCCCAAAGGCCAGGCCCACAAATGTGTCCTTGGTTAAAAAAATGGTCTTTTTTTTTTTGCAGTTCTTTATCATCTTGTTCCTTATTTTGCTCTTTCTGATCCTAGATACATTAAAGCTGAAACTCTAGGAGCAGTTGCATTTCAGTAATAATCAGATGTTTGGATGTAATTTATGTTACAGCTGGTTATAATTGCATGGCATTTGTGAATCTTCTGAGATGAAACTTGCTATATGGATGTAAGCTGTAAATTACCAGCATTAGTTGGGCCTTGCCAAGCTCAGAAATGGAACAGTGTACGAGTGAATAAATTGTAACTATACATATACATGTATATATATGTGTGTGGGGGTGTATACAAATATGTAACATATAACATATAATATGTAAATATTATAATTATGGTAAATTCTAAGAGCCTCTTTTCCTATTCACAATATCTCTTTTTAAATATTTCAATTTTCTTATGAGTTGTTATACTCAATTTATTTACCTGCTCTGTAGCTTAGTGCTTGGTGGCTTGCAAGTTCACTGCAGGTTTTGGAAACTTAATTTGGATTGTGTTGATGATCATCAGTCGTATGATTTTTTTTTAATAATTTTATAATTGCCTGGACACTGATGTGTGAGAGTCCATTCCAAATACTATTAGCCTGCTTTGGACTTCATTTGGGAAATGGAAGAGACCTTTAATCAAGGAAAGGCCTTGTGAAAAAGCTGTTGCTCAAATGTTATAAAAATAGTGCTTTTCGCTTTGTGCCTGCAACAACTGGTCTTCTCTAAAGGCAAAAGGAAAAGGAGTTTTGTGTGTAAGTTGAGAAGACCTGTTTATATTTTGTTTTCTTCTGTCATCTCATTCAGAGGGATTCACCTTATGATAGACACCTCAAGGGGCACCTAACTCCCCTGAAGTCAGGGGACTTGTGTTGGCTCCAGGATGGGATTTGACCATTGCAGATCATTAGCTCACCGGCCAAGCAGGAATTTTTTTAAGGAAGGAAGCGCAGTAAAAAAAAAAGAGTAGGGACAAAATAAGTTGGAGTGTGGTGGCCTGGGGAGTCAACATGGGTTTTTCTCGGAATGTTTCAGGCATGTCTGATTGGAGGGGAGACATCAAAGCAGTCAGAAGGAAGCCCTGGTAGGGGAGCGAGTGGCACCGCACAGGCACACACAGGTCCTGCGAGTTTTGCCCACAGGAGATGCCTGTGCCTTCTTGCTTTGCCATGGCAATCAGCCTGGGGAAGCATATTAGATTTACAGCCCTTCCGTGATTCATTTATACGCAGTTAAGGAATAAACATGTGTTGCGTTTCCTGATGGTTTTTGGCAGCATGTTCATTTCTTGTCTCTCTTTTCTTCCTTCCATGCCCAGCGGTGCTGGCACTGTCTCCTGGCGAGGTGAGTCTCTCTGCTTTATTTGGCTGCTGTTTAAATACCATGGGCCCAATATCACCCGAAGTGGAGCCCGTGGGTGCCTAGAGGTGCTGAGACAAGTGGAAACCACTCAGCACCTCCAGGTTCCGAATGGAGCCTGGCGAGAAGGTTTTAGGATGACATTTTGTGCTAGTTCGCTACCAGTTTCAGAGGGCTGGTTACCTTAGTGGAGGCTGTTTTAAGATATCTGTATTCTGAAGTTCTCCTTTAAAGGTCCTAGATGCTAAGGAATAGATGAGTTTCCCGTCAGTGACAGTCACACAGTGGATCAGCGTTTGGGAGCAGTTGCACAGTAACGCGCCTGCCGGTCCCAGAGCTCGCCGGCGGCCCCAGGAGAGCTGCAAGGAGCATGTTCCCCTGCACAGACACGTTTTCCTGTGAATCTCTGCAAACAGGCGAGCTCTGGAGCTGCAGCTCATGGCCTTTACACCGGCCACAGTGACTCCTGGGCACTGACTGCATCTCCGGGGAACCTCAAGGCTGCAATGACACCACGAACGATAGTGGCCAGATAGGATGTGAAATTCAGATACAGACCCGCATCATTTCCCTGAGGCTGTAGTTGTACATGACTACAAAGGTTTCTAGCTTGTGGGCTCAGATTTAGCTTCATGCTGCTATTTTTGGTTATATGTTGGTCTTTTTCTTTTTTTTACTTCCCTGTAGGATGAGAGGCTGGAGCTGTGGCACAGCAAGGCTTGCAAATGCGACTGCCAAGGAGGTCTTAACTCGGTATGGTCCAGCAGGACTAACACCTTAGAGTGCATGCCAGGTAACGGGCTGATTCTCTCCTAGCAATGCTTGCGCGTGGCACGTGACAGCTTTGCTCTCCTTGCACCCTACATTGCGCTGGGGTGCCTTGCAACAGCAGCCCTCCCCAGGTATCAAGGAAAATGGCTTAATCCTTCTTTGCAACCTCCTTTTGTGCAAAGAAGAAGGTCCCCATCCTTCAGCTTCCTCTGGGCTGCCTCTGTACAGCTCCTGCAGCTGTTGCTGCCTGGATATGATTTCCGTGTGATTTCTGGTCACATTTTCCTTCCCCGTGACTGCTCCATGTTTTCCATGACATATTACCTGAGGAAGGCTTCAGTGGTACCAAGTGGAGCTTTGTGCTCGTTTTGTCTGTCTCACAGGAGCCCTGCTCCCAATTACACCTCTGCCATACAGATGTTCAGATGTGTCCCCACTCAGCCTTGCCCTCGTGGGCCAGGTCCCAAATGCAGTGTCCCCTGATGTATCCCCTAGCAGGCCCTTTTCCCAGCTCCTCTAAGAGGCTGTGCAGCAGTTTCAGATGTTGCCTCCAGTGTCCCTGGGAAGGGTGGATGGGAGAACTGGTCACCCTCGAACTCAGCTTCAGGCAACTCTGCCCTGGAAGAAGAGAAGATTAAAAGAGTTTCCCTGGAAGTGCTCTGAGTGCAAGCCAGGACAAGCTAGGAGCAAATAAAACCACGTTATTTACCAGAGACAGGAGAGATGACACCGCTTGCAACGCTTGTAGGAATAAGTAAACAGAAATGAGAAGGGCTGGGGGGAGAACAGCTGTTTCCAGCCCACGCTCGCGCTAGCTCTGCAGGCGGCTCTGCGGCGGCGTGACTCAGCTGCGGAGCGCTGCGACGCGCGCAGCCCGGCCAAGCCGTCTGCCTCCCACCGCCCGTGTCCTCACGGAGCTCCTGCCCTGCTCCCACTGGAGGCTGCGTCCGCCCGGGGCTGCCCCTGCTCCCCGCTGCCCCGCTCGGGGTTATTCGCTCAGCCTGCTGGGGGGCCCCAGGCCTTGCTCCACTGAAACCCCTGCCTCCTGTCCCCCACTTTGGTGATGCTGACGTAGCTTGGGCTACGCCACAGGCTTCCTGCATGCCCAGGTAAACCCCTAGGGGAGGATTTGTCTGTTCAGACTTAAGTGTCTATAGTGCAGATGTCTATACATGAACTTGTTTTCCCGGGCTCCCCTTTCACAAGTACAGGGAGGACTCACTGTCCTCAGTGTCACTCATTGCCCAGGCAACACACAGAGGTAGGAACCAGGATCCCTATTTTGTGCTGGCCTGTCCATCAGCCTTGCTGAAGGGTCAGTGGAGCTCTCCTCTTTGCTGCGGGGACAGCCTGTTCCCAGTAAACCCTTCAAGGCATTTCTTCAGGTCAGCCATAACTGCATTAAATAATTTGGCTGGTTTGGCCAAGCGGCCACCAGGCCTCTGTCTCACAGCTTGTTGTGCCAGAAGGTGACCTGCTAATGGCATTATCGTCAGGTGACGGGTGGCTTAGTGTTGCTAAAAGTAAAGCTGTCGTGTCTTCCGCATACGGTGCTGGAGACAGTTGGCTGAGGAGTAAACATGTGGGGCCACCCCGCCCAGGCTCAGCTTCTTGCACAGCGCAAGCAACTGCTTTTAATTCTGCGAAAAAGCTGGCGGTGGCATTGCAAGCTAATCCAGTTTTATGCCTGCCACTGTATCACGTTCAGACCTTCAGAAAGGCAAAAGCTAATCTCCATTTCTTTTTGATTTTTTTTCCCCTTAATGTCATCTAAAAGGCAAAGTTTGCTGTATGTGCACAGGGCTTTCAAGCGATCTGTACACATGGCTGTTATTAGACTTCCTGGGTTTGATATTTCCAAGCCTGGAGGAAGCCGTGACAACAACTCTGTGTTTTCTGAGGGGAAAAATACATTAATGAGGTATTGACTGAACAAGGTATGTTAATGAGAGAGCCATGTATAGGCTATTGACCTCGTGGCATTTGCTAATGAGACATTGACCGCCCTGCTGAAGTGCTCCAGCGCTGCACAAATGAAGTGGGAAAGGTCTGTGGAGGCAGTGGCCATGCAATGCTCTGGTGTGCTCCCCACTCTCCTACTCCGTTGAACCATGAGGCACTGGACTGGTCTCTGAGTTGTGGTGAAGACATGGAAATGTCTTGTCCGCAGAGCTTTGCTTATTCATTCGCTGTTGCAATCCATAAAACTGAGCCAAACAAGAAAAAATGATAGTTCCTTGATGGCACCACATGTGCAATGGGAATCCCCCCCGCTTCATTGCATGCAGAGCTATAGAGATGCCGTCTGTGGCTATATATGTTTGCTCAGGCAATTCCCAGGCAAGGCTTGTGAGTCCCTCCCCTCCATGTATCTAGATAGCCCATGAAGATCTGCCCTTACAAAAAAAAAAAAAAAGAAAGAAAAGAAAAAAAAAAGACAATAACAAAAACCAAAAACAGGGTTGATGCCTTCTCACTTCAGCAAGTCCAGGTGAGGAGACCACTCAGGTCTGCCCAAGCTGCTGCAGCAGGTGCTGTGATGTCTTGGGAGCCAGCACTAATCTCCCCTCATCCCTTTTAGAGAAAGTGGGGGATCTAGCTGAGCACTTGCTGCCCCCTGACTCCCTCAGCCTGGGCAGGTTCAGGCAGGTTGTGGATGGAGGCCGTGGGGGCCGCCACACCCTCTTCCTTATTTTCATCCATAAGGGTCAGCTCTGGAAGGGGACAGGAAGAATTGAAGGCAAAAGCTGACGAGGAGATCCCTGAGCCTTCAATAGAGGCAGTTTCTTCCCACTGGGGAAAAAAAAAGAAGGGCCAGGCACTGCTCCCCATGTAAATACGTGGAGTACCGTGAGGCTTTCCATGAGGCAAGTCGATTGCAGCGCACAGAGATAATCCCTATAGCAGAAAAAAAGAAGACATGAGGAAGCTTGTCGAGGGATAATCAGAGCAGCTCAGTAATTTTGCCATGTAGGTACAGACATAAATCAAGACAGTTCAAGTGAGCACAAGACCTGAAGGTGATAAGGCCCAGCAAAGAAAAACCATGTCTGACTTTTATCGGGGACCTGGCAGAAGAGACTTCCAGCGTGGGGCTGAGTCCAGGCCATTCACAGGAGGAAGGAGCCTCAGTGGTCACAGTGGCCAAGGAAAACTTCCCCTCCAAGTAGCTGCTGGCTGCCTAGAGCCAGGCGTAACATGCACTGTAGCCCAGGGAGGAATTAGAAATTAAGATCCCAAAGTGCCAGGGCAGCAAATCCTGACAGGATTGCAGCCAGGGCTCAGGAGCACCTCCCGCATTCCGACCTTCCTCAAGCTGCAGCACTGGCAGGAGAGCAGAGCAAATGCCACCGAGGAACAACGCTGTGTGCTCCTCTTAGTAAGCAGCTCTCCCCCTAGCTTGTGCTCTCCTTCGTGCCCTAGAGTGCCCCTACCACAAGCCCTTGGGCTTTGAGTCCGGCGCCGTCACCCCCGACCAGATCAGCTGCTCCAACCCCGAGCAGTACACGGGCTGGTACTCCTCGTGGACCGCCAACAAGGCCCGCCTCAACAGCGGTGTCCCCCGCAGGTGCGCGTGGCTCTCCAAGTACCAGGACAACGGGCAGTGGCTGCAGATCGACCTCAAGGAGGTGAAGGTGATCTCAGGGATCCTCACGCAAGGGCGCTGTGATGCCGACGAGTGGATGACCAAGTACAGCGTGCAGTACCGCACCGACGAAAACCTCAACTGGGTTTACTACAAGGACCAGACCGGCAACAACCGGGTAAGCAGATGTGACATGGCGGCCCTGCGGAGGGAAATGGGTGATCCCTAAAACCAGTGAATGGGGTCTTCCTCTGCAATGACAGGCTCACCAGCTCTTGCCTGAGCATGGGAGGCTAGAGCCCAGGGTGCCCCTGCTCCAAGGTCATGTCCCCGCTCCAGGGAGGGCTCTGTGGGTTGGTGCACAGCATTCCCAGGGTTGCCTGAGGATTTACTGTGAGCAAAATCACATTTTTAGTGTATTTTTTTGTTAGAGCAGCAGTTGCTGCAAGCCCTGGGGAGATGCAGAGCTTTCAGCGAAAAGCAGGTCGTGAAAGCTGCAGTTGGATCATTCCCAGCAAAGCAGCAGGGAAAGCTGCAAGGCCCTGCCCTAGCATTTCTTTTCTGTGCCACTGAGGCTGGGAGCCTGACTCCTGAATTGCCAACAGCCAAGATCTGCTGCCCCCACTACATGCTTAACACTGCCTGGCCACAGGAAGCCCAATGGGAGCTAAATCAATGAGCGCAAGTCCTGGCTAGCTGGAAAAGAAGAGAGAAAAGATGTGGGGAAGGTGACCCACTCAGAAAACAGTCACAGTGATGCAAATTGTCTGCATTTCAAAGTCTTTTTGCTGCAGCATATGGCTTGGGGTGGCCATCCTGCTCCTCTGCTCTGTGCCAATGACTCCTTGCAGCCCCCTTCCCAGAGTTTCCTCCTTCACCTCCCTCACCCACATCTCCCTCCAGGTTTTCTATGGCAACTCGGACCGCTCGTCCTCAGTCCAGAACCTGCTGCGCCCCCCCATCGTGGCCCGCTTCATCCGCCTCATCCCGCTGGGCTGGCACGTGCGCATCGCCATCCGCATGGAGCTGCTCGAGTGCCTGGGCAAGTGCTCCTGAGCGGGGCCAGCAGGGCCGAGCGGTGCGAGGCGGCCGGCCTCACCTCACCTCGCCTCGCGAGCTGGCCTCGCGGGGCCGTCGCTGCGCCGTGCCGCCCCCACATAGCCTGGCACGAGCCAGGCCGCAGCAACACTTCAGGCCTCGCCACTGCTGTCCCCGTCCTTTCCCTCCCTCCCGCGCCAGCAGCGCTGGTGCGGGGGAAATCCGACAAAGGCTTCATTAGGTTTTGACAGCTCTATTGTTTCATGTGGCTTTATCAGCTCCCTGGTTATAACTTAGTTTAGCAGCTGATCTCACCCTCTGGAGGATAGCAAGGATCTATGTTGTGCTCAGTGTTCGCTTTTGCAAGTTGGAGTGTAGTCAGTAGCGACGTAGGGGGGTTCTTTGAAAAGGTAAATGGCGAAACATAAAGGTGACCTGGATGTGTAGCCGTGCGCCTGTATATCCGCCCCATGCTGTTATTGGTGTGTATTGTGGCTATGATACAATAGTGTAAATGCCCACCTGAGGATTTCTTGAATAAAACATTGCTTTGTACCACACCTGATGATAGAGCCGAAGCCTTTTGCAAAATCTGATTGATAGTTATGGGGCAGACATTAGCAAACACAGACAATTCACTGCCATGTCCTCGTTCACGTGAGACGTGCCGTCTCCGGTCTTGGGTGTTAAATCACGGAAATCATCAGCACAGCACGCTGCACGGGCTGAAGGGCCAGTGGGGATCCAGGAGCAGGACTCAGATAAGCTCAGGAAGGAAGGTTTGTGCTTGTCTCTTCGGCCCAGGTCTCTGATGACAGCACTCCATGGCCCCACATGGGGACCTTCCCCTGAGCACCCTTGTAGAGTCCTTGCTCAACCCTCCCTCTCCAAACATGCATCCTCTTTGGGGTTAATATGGAGTCTGCTTTTGCCTTGAGTTTTCATAACTCTCTAGAGTTTACCTCACCAGAAAAGGAAGAGAAGGGAATTTGCACTGTTCAGCAGTTATACTCCTGGTTATCCCGTTCTTCCACTCCAAAATGTTACCCGGGTAGATTTTGGGGTGTCCAACATCTCCCAAGGAATTTGCGATGTGGTGACTCCTGCCGAATGCCTGCCGCCCCCTGAGCCCCTGGGTGCAGCGAGGGAGCCTTGGAGACACGGCCTGCGTGTTGCTGCTTGTGTCCTTGCCCTGCCCTGGGAGCCGTGTCTGGCACTGCCTGCGGCCTGGCACTGTAGCGTTACCACAGGTGCCCATGTGTGCACTGCCTGTGCCCCAGAACCCCCGTCCCTTTTCCCTGCCCTCTGCCTGTGCCAGGTCCAATCCCACCGGCAGCTGGAGGAGTGGGATCTGAAAGAATCAAGGCAGCTACAGCTGGAATGCCTGAGCAGGGGCAGGAGTGGCACGAACTGCACCAAGAGGCCAGGAGGGGCCGCCTGCCTCTTCGCCTTCTTCCTGTTTCTCCAGGCAGTCAGATACTCAGAGCAGGGTGGGAGGTGAGGTGTGGCCAAAAACATGAGAAAAAAACAACACCCGTGGATGTGGGTGTAATTCATCACATTTTATTCATTCATGATGCCAGACATTTGTCTTCTTTTGCTTCTTTAATTAATATGGTTCATTTGAATAAAGAGATAAACAATAGCTGTCAGGAAAATGTGCTGTTCTGGCAAGTCTGAAAACTTTTGCTCCACTATACAAAGGCATCAAGTCTACAGAGATGTAGAAAACACTAATCCCCATCTGCCGAAATGATTCTTACCATGTTGCCTTCACTCTCTTGCTTCTCCCCTCCCAAACTAGTGTTGCCTATGCCCAAATGGGTAGGCGGACACATTTGCTGGGAAATTAGAGAACCTGGCTGTCTGTCTTTTGAAGCAAACGCCTCTCTCCAGGCAACCTCTCCCGAGAGAATCCACCAAACACGAGGTAAGTCCTCTCTGCAGTCGGCCTGTGGGACCAACACAGGGCAACATCTTCCCTGCTTGCACTGCACAGAAGCCAGGAGGGACCCATGGGCTGTCACCAGCAGTAATAACTGGTGCTATAAGCCATGCTCATAGTAACCCCACTGACTGCTGAAGCATCTCCAGGCTCTGCACTTAGAGTTACTCAATAATTTGAAAGAGCTCACAGGCCTAATCCACAGCCTGAATGGATGGATCACATCCCATCATATACCAAGGCACTGTAATAAATTACATACTGTCACAGGACTGACCCTACAGAGAGGACATAATAAGGTCTCGGAGAAGAAAGATTGTCCAGGTAAGAAGGTCCTGTGTTGTGGCTCTTCCAGTGCTCCAGCTTCAAATAAGTCACTAGACACTGCTTCCAGACTGAAATGTATGGCGACACGTAAGGTATATGGGTGTGTATATATATACACATGTGTATATACATATGTGTGTATATATATATATACATGCATATATATATATATATATAAGGAATATGCAGCATTTCACAGCTTATTTGCTCCTCACCTCACTCTGTTCTTTGCAGCTCACGGAATGGGCACTCAGTGGAGGGACCTGCTCTTGGCTTTTATTTGCCATTTAGTGGCAGTTCTTGCTGGAGCTGGCATTCTGCTGCGATCCTCGCTGTGCAGCTCGCTTGCTGCTCGACCTCTGGAAATTCACTTAGCCTCTGCCTCTTATCTGGAAAGAGGGGTGCTGAGAGGCTTCATTAATTATGTGCTCATAGACCGCTTTTACAATTGCTCTCATCTTCCACCTCAACACGAACACAGACTATTGAAGCATCCGTGTGGCTGAGGGCATGATGTAAGCACCATAAAATGAGCCAAAATACAATTACAGAGATATAAGGCTCTTGCTCAAAAAGTCTAACTTTTCCTCGCACATGAATCCTATTCTGATTTACTGGCACAAATGCCTCCAAGCATAATTAACCAGAGCAGGAGCAGCAACTGAGCCTTCAAGAAATGATGCAAAACAGTGCTGCAAATGCATCCATCTTCCAGGGGGGGTAATTCTGCAGGCACTTACAGGCAGAGGTAGGGAGACCAACACATGACTTTGAGACATTGTGAATTGTAACAATTTTTCCAAAGGAATCATGACCAAGAGCTGCTTGCAGATTTCTGACACTAATTCCTATCTGGGAGTGCTTACAAAGAGAAGTGAGAAAAGCGTGCTAGGTAGTCAAGCTTGCCCAATCTAAATTATGGGTTGAGAGACCACCTCAAGCACTCCGCTCCAGCCACAGCATTGGCGAGGATCTTTAACCCCCTCCTCCCAGCGGGCATGTACAGGAATCTTCCTCCTACGGCTGCTGGAGGGAGAAGTCCGCACGGCCCCTCCGTTCTCCCTCCAGAGGCTGACTGCACCGTGGGCGACATGGAGAGGCGCTTTGCAGGGGGCCCTCTGCAACAGGGAGGCAGTTCCATTTCCTGGTGCTTGCTGCAGGGCACTGGAGAGGGCAGTGAGGTGAGCAGGAAGGTGAGAGAGGCTGTAGGAGTAAAACCCCATCCTGGGAGAACTAGGCATTTCCAGAAAACAGGCGTCTCGAGCACATTCCTGGTGAGGCGAGATCGCACAGGAGTTTTGAAGTGCTGGGCGCCATCTCCCCTGGGTGCTCCAGGGCCTGGTCAGGCCAGGCCTCCGTGAGGGGGCGAGGGGCAGGTCAGCCCCAGCCCCGCAGCGCCGGGCGCTCTGGGCCGCCAGCTGGAGAGGGAAGGGGAGGACAGGGAGCAAGGCAGGGCAAGGCTCCCGACTCCTTTGCTTACAAATAACCTTGGAGAACTGAGATCTACCAGGGACATTTTTTAAAGCTGCACACACATAAAATGCCATGACAGGCCGCTTTCAAGAGGACCCTCTTCCAGGAAAGCATCACTGACATGTGAAGAGTAACCTAGAAGAGTCTCATCTTTTGCACAGGAATGAGCAAATCCCAAAGCACCAAAGCTCAATTTGTTGATCTCTTTCTGCAGCAAAAATATAAGGCAAGGGCTGGGCACTTTAACAGCCTTTTGGTTACCTGAGTAGAGACTGAGGAGTGGAGTGGTGGGTTGCTCGTGTTCAGAAAAGATGACAGGGATTTTGCAAAAATCTCTGACTAGATGAAGTGAATAAAAGCAAAGAAACTTCTGCACTGAAGCTATGGAAGGGGCGGGCAGCAATTTATTTTATTTTTTTGTCTATGCTCCCGTGGATGGAAACAACCCAGCTTCTCAAAGAGGAGTCAGGCACGCGCCAGCATTAACATGCAGCTCAGGGGAAGTCTGGTGCTGTTCTGATCCGTCCTGCTCAGCTGATCCCAGCTAGCACACCAGAAAGTGCTTTGTAGAAAATGTCTGAGGAATAACATTAACCATGAAAAAAAAGAAAGGACAGTTTTCTAGTGCAAAACCTGCATTTTATTAAAGACATATTTTGGAAGGCCCATTCAAAAATACATTGTGCTCAGTAAAAATGAACCATTTCCATGCTGATAGTTAAGGTTACCACAGGATTTTTTTTCTCTTTTAGAATATTTACAGCGACAATAGAAATTGTACAGAAGTTAAGAATGGAATACATGCCCCCAAAAAAAGTTTGGTAAGGTGTCCCGACAACATGATACAAAGAATCGTATACAATCACTTTACAAATGGTTTATTAACTTGCATGAAGTCATCTTTAAATATTCAACACAGTTTAAAATCAATTTGTATTCCAGGATTAAAAAGGTTAACATCACATCACATCCCTTCCACAACAGAAAGCATGGTAGATTCAAAAGTTTGTGCGCTTCATACTTTCTAACAGCTGTTAACAAAATTGGGGAATCGTATCCATAAATTTAGAAGTTTTGAAAACTACCTCCACAGTCTGTTATTTTTGGAATAGTCTGTATTGACAGATGGTGAAAAAAGACCACATTTTTCTAAACCTAGTTTTTCCTTCCTTCTCCCAAATGACATAATTCAGTATTCAGTATTTCACAGTGGAGATCTAAGCAGTCCTGAAAGGTTTCCTCAGCAGATTTACCAGATTTTAAAGTGCCTGCATAGAATTTCCAGCAAAATTATGGTTTCATGGAAGATTTTAGCTTATTGTTTCATATAAACCAAATATAGAGATGTTACTCCTTTTGATTAGACTTTCAGTTGTATGAGGCTAAGATGTGCACTAGTAGAAAAAAAATAGGAGAAAAGAAAGGGGAAGGAGAAAGTGTAGACAGTTACCTGAATCTGACCTACGCTTGAAGCTCTGCCCTGTTGCTGAACGGTTAGAAGCTCTGCCATTGGGTTTGCATGTCAAAAGTCTTTATCTCGTGGTATGGATATGCATTAACTTTGCTATCGGAAATTGTAACGTTGCTAACTGCTACAAAAGCAGTTAGTTGACATAGAGTTTCTATGCCTAAACATTTCAGAGGCCACCTTGCAATCCTCAGAATGGATCCAGAGAAACGCTGCCCTGCCAAAACAGGCCCGGCGGATCGGTGCCTGGGGGCAATGGATTTCAGCAGAGGCACCACGAGGCAACATACCTTACCCAAAGGAAATGAAAAGAAGATGAAGAAAATCCTGAGCAAGTCTAAGGAGAGCTGTTTGAATAAAACAGCAATCAGGGTGGAGTAGTAGATAAGGCCTCTAACTCCCTGATAATCTGCTGCACTAGAGGAACAACGAAGAACAAGGCAACTGCAATAGTTGAGAACCACAGGGGAAGTACAAGGGAAGACTGCAGAGCAGTGCAAAGGATGGCATTAGGGTTCTATAAGGAGAGCTGAGATGGCTTGAAGGTTGTAGAAATATATCAGAGGAAGGCCCATCAAAATTTTATTACTTGGTTGCTAACAGTACCTAAAGGAAGAATCTTCTTCTATGCCTCTTCAAAACCTGGAGTCAGCAATAAACTGAGCACAAACCAACCAAAGCTCGACCATATTCTGTAAGAGAGAGGAGGTAGATTGACTTGCAGAGGTGACAGAAGAGGTCTAGAGTCACATCCCTGACCTCTTAGTCCAAGTCATAAATTCCACATTCAGACCTTTGGGCCATGTCTCGAACGCCATTTGCCTGGCTGCATATTTGAGTTACATTCTGAAAGAGCTTGAGAGGCAATCTGATTCGGGGTAATGAAAGCATCAAAACAGAGAGGGGATGATCCTCTAACACATCGTCTGTGTCTAGCACTTTGTATGTCAAAAAAGACACCTTTTGTTCCAAATCTGGCTATATGTAAGGATACCCTCGTAACAAAAGCAGAATTTGTAGCAGGTTAGCTCAAACTTCATCTACCAAATTGACATCTGCTGTCTCTCACAATAGCTATTAAAATAGACCATTGAAGCAAAAGATCCTTCACCAAAAGATTTTCTCTTCAGATTAAAAGATCTTCCATAAAATTTTATGTGGTGCTTTGTTCAATTTTCATGAAATTTCTTTTGCAGTTGCAGAATGAAAGATCTTGCGGTTTCCTTAATAATTTATTGTCTGGGCCAAATGATGTGATCTGTGCAAGCCTTCCTTAGCCTGGAAGGCCTTCAGCAATGATGCACTGTGCTGTTCGATCCTTTGAAGAAGGAGCCAACGTCTGGAAGCTTCCACGCTGGGTTATATTAAAAGGGTTTGCTCAAATTGCCCTGTTTAACAAAGGCTAGAAGTTGAATGGCTTTTCTCCTCATTCACTACAAACCTCAGTTAATGGATGGTTAATATCATGACACTATTAGGGAGAGCTGTGGGGGGAAAGGCACCTGATCTTAAATAGTGTCCTGATTGAAGGCTATTTAAAAACGGTTAAATAGGGTGCACTACCTTTCCTAGCATCTACTGTGACATTCTTATCCTATTTCACCTGGTGGGACTACTTGCACAAGCTACAAGAGCCCAGCTGTGTGTTTTTCACCATGCAATTCCATTAACAGATTCACTGTGTATTTTTGGGATGGAAGGAATTAAAACACTGATGGCCACTCCACACTTAGTGGTATATTTATATGGCTATTCTTTTAGTATCCTTTGTGTGACTGATTGAGATTCAAATATGTTTTCCTCTTCTACTCTAGCAGTATTCAACACACAGAGAATTAACTGGATGAAGATATTTTTAAAGTATCTAACACTCCCAAATAGTTTCAAGACCACAAACAAACGAAACTTTCTATATAATAAAACTTTCTAGCTCGTGGTTCCCTTCAAAGCGCCTGGGCTTTGCCTTAGATTATGAAAGTGCTTTCAGAGTTATGTAATCACTATTCCCTTTGTTACAGGGAAGGTCTATAGAGCTTAACTGTGCAGAATACACAGCTTGAACAGGTGAACACAACGGTCTAATCACCTAATAGAGACAGTAGCTTTTGAAGGGCACAAAATGAACTTGGTCCTGTAGCTGTCTGTACCACTAAGATTTATCCTCCACCAGACACCCAACCAGAACAGCAAGGAAAGACTAAAAGCCAAGTGCCCACCATATGACTTCATGTCTCAGCAAATCACTCCATCTTTGCTCTCAGAAGCAAGTCAGTCTAGGAGAGAGAACAGTGACAAGCCAGAAGATGATTTGAGGATGTAATATGACACTCAATGTTTGAGGCTTGCTTTAACATAATCTAAAAGAGCAAGTATGTGTAGAGTTGTACCAGAACAGCTGTATCTAGGTGGGTCTGACTTGGTATCTGAAATCAAAGTTTGGTATCAGCCCTGAGCCCCGTGGGATGTGAAAGACTGGACTGAACTTGGGATCGCTGGTTTCCTGCCAGGAGCTCTCTCCTGGTGGGCTCTTGGAGGAGCAGTGAACCTCGCAGTGCATTAATGGAACAAAATGTTTCAAATGGCTCTAAGAGACTGTTCTCTGCGGTCAGGGCTATTGAAAAATGTTTCAGGCTAACACGTTTTCATGGCAGTTTGAAAGGACAAATTAAACACATATATAATTTAAATCAAGAGGAACTTAAGGTGCCATTTTTTCAGGTAATAAAAGTTCAATAATAGTAAAAACATATAGACAAGTTCAGGCAGTTTGTGTTCTGCAAAATGACTATAATCCATTTCTTAGTCTTCTTTTTTTTTTTTTTTTTTTTCCTATTCATATCACTAGTGATGCCATGGTAAGGCAAAACAGCTCACCAAAGAATAAAATACAGTCTAAGATGGTTTATCCTAAGTAACTCTATAGAACACATAGCACAAGACTCACAAACCAGCGAAGAAGAAAGCTCACACTTACAAAATTGTTAGCTCTGTAATTCTCTTCTCCTTTTTTTGAGTCAGCAAATCTCAGTCACTGTAATAAGACCCTTCAGAAGCCTCAGCAAAATTACATTAGCAACACTCTAAATAGTTAGACCAGGTTAAAAACACTCAATTTATCCCAGCACCAGTTGGCTGAGCTGCTGGAAATCCCAGCAGAAGGAAGAAAATATTACATATGTTCAATACAACCTAGTACTCAACTTTAATCTATTATAGTTTGTGGATTTTGAGAAGAAAATGCACTATGAAGTAGGAAGAACTTTCTGTAAATATGGGCCACCAAATGCCTGAACACTCCTTGGGTGACCATTGAAGCACTGTTAACTATTTTAAATAGCTATAAGTACAATCAGAGATTACTCTAATTTCACTCAATAGGGTGGGGAATAAAAATCCTTAGGAAGCATTTTTCCTGCCAGAAACCAGAACCACTATAGACAGTCCAGTATTATTATCCTAAGCAAGAAACTTTTACCAACCAGGTAAAAGTGTAGTAGAGGCAAAAGGAATTCTATGTACAAAGTGAAAAATAGTCTAGTCTGGATGCTCAGTTGGAGACATTCACATAGTACTGCTTAGAGCCCCACTCTGGAACTAAAGACAATGTTTTTGCAAGGGATGTCAGTGGCATCAGCTCAGTTCAGAACCAAGAACAGGACTGACCCAACTGTGATGAACTGGTGAATGCACAAAAGATTTCTAAAAGGTTAGAAGAAATATACTGTGATAATAATGCGCAGTAAACATCACAATGTGTTTCTTGGATGTCCAGTGACATTACTAAAAAGATGGACATCCTGTCACATCTACTATATTTATACATGTGATATATATGATACATAAAAGCAGAACATATCATATATATCTATAAGAAAACCACATTCACATTTCTTGCAGGCAATTCACAAATAAAGAGTTCTTACTTTTTGCCCTGGACAAACCTGAAATGACATACTTTCATACTGTACTTTTTGACAAAGATTTTTGTAGTAGCGGTGCCAATTTTGTTGTGTAACGTTCTTAGAACTTTGGTATGATTCAAGAGGCACTGAGCAGCCCAGTTTGCATTGTTATCCAAGTAGGAACTTCAGCTCTTACTGTCTGGCTGCTTGTGTTAACTCTATCTATGGCTAAATCATCAAATTTACATTCAGGTTAATCTCTTCTTGGAAAAGACAACACACTTGTATCTGCAAGTACATTTACTTTATGAGAATATCGTATATAAAATGAACTATGCTGCAGAGTAATGGGAGAGTTGAACTAACACACTTAAAAAAGGAAAGATTGTATTGTTCTGACACTACAGGCCTCACTCTCCTCTTATTGCACTAGACTGGCATAACTCCTTTGACTCCTCCAACTCCCCTGGGATAGATCTTACCGGTAGCAAAAGAGAAATCAGGCTGTGTCTTTGCTACGCTTGAAAGTCACCAGTGCAATGGCAGTTTTAGCAATGTTTTACAGGAAACTGGAACCCAAGATCTGTCCTTTTGCTGAGACTGGAGACTGCACTGTGCATTGAAATATTCTGAGAGCAAAGTATAAGGAGAAAATAAGCTGCATGGCAACCTTTCCCCTCAATATCCAAATATAAGATTGGTAGCTTTAAATACATCCTGAAATATAATAAAAAAGTGCAACAGTATTTTAAATTTAAATACAGTGTTCCTCTTAATAGTTAATAGATTGTTAAACAAGATGTAAAATACACATATACATAAAAGCTTATACCATGGTGTGCAGCGGCATGCTATGCGTAAGTGTCAGAGTGCGGTATTTCACTTGCAATTCATGCTATGGTTCTTTGGTCTTCACCCTACTATTAAGTGGAAGAGCACCTGCTTTAGCTTGTAGCCATGGGGCACTTTTTGTGTTTGGAGAAAAGGAAATTGGTCCTGGGGCTCTATGCTCATGATGCAGATGCGAAACTCCCATTCATATTAACAGGAAAACGAAGGATACAGGGGAAAACATTTGGATTACTGTACAGTTCTGCAGTCTCTTACACTTAGCCAACACTTCCAACAAAATCGCCCCTAATAAAGCTTGGAATTGAATGTTGTCTTTTGTTTGTTACCAATAATGCCTATAATACCAGGCTGTAATAGCTGAGCAAGATTCATACTGTTACAGTCACACTTATATCCACATTCAACTTCCTTTTATTAGAAGTATAATACTGCACTTTATATCACAAATGTATAAAAATATGGCAGATAGTGTCATAACAATACTTTTCTTTTAAATGAGTATATTTTAAAAAAACAGACAGTTATTTTCCATTTATATATATATTTATATATAGAATAAAATACTCCTGATGCAATATATAAATGTTACTGTTAGGTTTTTTTATAGAAACTACTGTAGCTGTTGCACTGCTTCACAATGTTTCAAACAGCTCAAAATAACTTTACATTATAACATAAAAGATATGATTATAACAGTACGATATTAGGTCATCATAAATAAATATTACAAATCCTATCAAATATGGTAGTTTAAAAAACAAATTTAAGACATACAATTTAGCTTTAAACCCTTAACAGGGATACACTTCTATCACATAAACCCCACTGTTTTAACTAGGCAGCAAAAAATGTAGTAAGGGCATAGGTCTAGACATGAATGTTTTCATCCTTATAAGTGCCAATACCTACCAAAAGACTCCCAGCTTTCAGACAGAGATGTGCACGAAGCTGGAATGTAAACGAGAGAAAACAGTAACACCTTTTTCTCCCTGAACAGCACACTCTGCCTTGTATCCAAGGACATTTCTGATGACTGGTAATTCATAATTCAACTTGTTTTACTGTATAATCCCTGACTCTCACTGTGGTGCCAAACGGCATAGCTCCACGTGTACCTATTGCACACCTTTATAAAGCTGAAAATACAGTCTTACCATCCCCGGAGCCACCACCACTCCCCTGCGGCAATCCCCACGGGAACGGGCCTCCTCCTGGAGCGCCACTACAAGGCCGTCTCTTTCAGATCGTTCAGATTGGGCATGCGGGCTCGGTTTGTTCGGTTGTACGCGGGCCCGTTCTGCCCGCTCTTGGCAGGCAGCTGGTCGGAGTAGGGCGGCCCGTCGCTGGCGCCCCTGCTCGCGGGCGCCACGTGCCAGGCGGGCTCCAGCTGCCCGGGGAGCTGCAGCGTGGGCCGGCTCTTGGGCTGAGGCTCCTGCCGCGCGCTGCTGCTGCCGCTGCTGGAGCTCTGGCTCATGGGGTGAATCCGCACTTCAGAGAAGGAGGCTTTGGCTGGCTGACTCGGCAAGGGCTGGAAGCGAGGCTCGGCGGGGACAGGGTGGTTTGAGGAGGACAGATGTAACAGCTTCCGAAGAGATTTTAATGGCTGGTTCTGAAAGACATGGCGGAAAGCACTTGACCTGGTGCCCTCTTGTTGCTCTAATACTCTTATCAGGCTTCCTTCAGCAAAACGGTCACATCTTAAATTGAACATTCTGAACTTTACGGCATTTCATCACTTTTAATAGGCATTCATTTTTGGATTATTTCAGTTCATGCTATTACTACACACCTGAAAAAAATGTCTTCTCATTTTGATTCAAATCTATTAGTACCTGAAAAGAGGAAATGGCTATATCAAAGAAACTTTTGTTCCCACCAATTCATTTAGCCTGATTTCCTGTAAGAAAGAAGGCACAGGCACCTGCATTAGTAAGAGTAATGACAGATGGGCAGCTATTAACTTTAGAACCTCAGTCTTATTTTAGAGATTTATTTTACAGATCTTGGAAATATGAAGTTCCTTGAAGTGTCCTGAACATCAGCGTGGCCTAGAGAGAGACCTGAGTAACTCTGAGCACTCAGATAAAGGCTGGCGGAACTCAACTGTTGGATATTTTGCTGGGCAGCAGGTGGGTGATAAGATGTTCTTGTCCCTTACAGCACATGCCGCTTTGGCTGGTGAGGAGGTCATAGAAAAACAGAAACATGAGGTAAGTGAAATGGGTAAGAAGCTGGGGAGCCCGAGAGCACAAATTGATGGGCACTGCTTTCAACAAATTTCACAGCTCACAGAAGAATTCCTTCGAACACTGCCGCTGTAACAAAACCTGGTTTGGTTTTCAGCATTGCAGTGGCAACACAGCATGGCACAGAGGCTCTCCCCAAAGCCCTGGTCCCCCAAAGGCTGGTTTTAGAACTGAAGAAAACAAAGCTGTGTTGGAGCAGTGCTCTGCTCTAGTAATCTAAGCTGCTCAAGCTGCAGTTTGCTGCACAGTAATGTGGTCACGATGCCCTGAGGACCCCATCCAGTAATTCCTTGGCGGGTAGCACAGCACCCTCAGCATGCACCGTCCTCTGCAGCACAAACTAGAGGGTCATTATATAGTGCTCTAGTGCCCAGCACAGATGCAAGGACATTTTGTGGGCCTCTAATGCAAAAACATAACCAATATTTCAGAAGGCTCAAAGACTAACAAAGGGACTTGCTGTCTCCCTTCTTTTTCCTGTCATTCATGTCTAGATTATCAAAGAATTATGCAGGATGGAAGGCACGTGCCTTTTTACATTCAGTGAGCAAGGAATGGGGAGGCTGGGAAATAATGCCAAATGCAATTTTTCTATTCACCAGAGAAAAAGCTGTCAAGACACATGGATGATCTCAGAATATAGGGAACTGATAATGGCACTTACATGAGGCTGGATTTCTGTCATCTTCTCGGGATGCCAATCCTTCTGCCTGCTGCTCTGGTGATTAGAAGTGTGAATGGCTTTCTGCAATGCCAAAAGATCCTGACCATCACTACTAGGCATCTGCAAGAAAGTATTAATTAGTGATTTCTTAATATATGCTTAAAAATAGCTGTAAGCTGTTTCCCCCAGTTAATT
Source organism: Tinamus guttatus (assembly GCF_000705375.1). The sequence goes on along the minus strand of NW_010578860.1, from coordinate 65,984 downwards.
ACATAAAGCAAGTGAATTCCATTACTGCAGCAGAATCGTAATGCGCTTTCAATACTTTTCCCCATAGTAAATAATGAGTGGCTGTGGATATCATGCAGATTTGCTATACCCTTAGCCCTTAAAGCATTCACATGCTGTTAGTGTTATTTGCTGTAAGAAAGAGCAGTTAAACAAGGCTTCAAAAAAAAAGAAAAAAGAAAAAAACAGAAAAAAGAAAATAGTTGCGCCTCATCTTCACTTAAAAAGCATTCCATATTGCAGTTAAGACCATGGATCAGTTCTATAAATTCGATCCCGCATGAAGAAGATCTCTAAACGGATATCTGAATCATTTTGCCATGACAAGAAAAAGAACCTTTCCTTTTCCCATCTTTATTCTTTTGAAATATTTCAAGCTATAGTAAAAATTGAAAACTCCTTGAAAAATGAAAAACAAACAGCAACTTTAACAAAACTTAGAGCAGAGAGATTATATGCAAATGTATATGTAAAGTGTTTCATATTATTCCATGAATTTTATGCAAAAAATTGGACAGCTAGAATTTTAAAGACAGCTTGCTTAAAAAAAAGGTTATTGTGAACAATCAGGAGAAATAAAAATGCAGCAGAAGCACGAAATGAAAACTTTTTCTGAGAGGATCTGTTGTTACAGTACTTTTTAAATTCAATTCCAATATAAAGAATCAGCTTGCATCTAAGGTGCATCTCCAAAATAGCTATAAAATAAATTGGGTTAACTTTTCCTGATTGAAACAAAAAGAGATAGTCCAATTTAAAATTTGTGTGAATTTGCAACTATTTTTCTTTTATCTCATTCTACCTAGAACTGTGTATTTCAGTATATCAGACTAAGATAAACATGTTTTGAAAAAGACAATCTATTCCAACAAACTGCCAATTGTACTAGAATTTATCGAATTGGCCCAGGTACTTAACTGGCATGAAGAGAAAGTGAACCCATAAAAATAAAATACATGCTGCTGTAGTCAGTAAAACAAATTTACTGGAGCATTTTACAGTGCTACTGTACTTAAAAATTAATACCATGGGTAGAGTGACTACAGGAAGCTTTTTCAAAGAGGAACTATGCTTTAAATTATTCTTTGAATTAAAAAGAGGAAAGAGGGATTTCTTGATGCTTGGATTCTCCCCGTTGGTTGAGTCTGTCTGTAATATAAGATACAAAAACTAAATGCATAGTATTTTAGTTCAAGAGATCTGTCCTTACTATATTCATAATGTATTTTTTTAATACCAAAAATACATGGTATTCATCCTATAATTTGCTTGAAGAAAATAAAATGTTGATTGATGTTCAGAATGAAGTATATGGGACAAATTCAAGGAACTCAATGCATATAAAGAATGTAAAGAGAGATCAGTGCCCCTGTTCTTATATCCATGATCCACTAGGAAGGCCAAGTACATTTCAAAGCCTTTTGAAAACATCAGGTGATTCAACTGTGTGACTCTACTGAGCTTTAGCACTGTGTTTTAGTTTCACCTCTGTAGCACAAACACAGGGCATACCAATGGACACATGGAAAACCAATGGAATTCTCAAGTATTAAAACTTGAGAGGGGACTATTCCTCCTCTTTTCATGTACAAGTGCTGTCTAACACTATTCTGTCTACCAAAAAAATCCTCTTTATAATACTATGTATGCCTAACCAGAATGATAGAAGCACTAGTAACAGTGAGGGTTTTCTCAGCTTCTAGGTTTCACTTAGAGCATCCAAACTACGTAAGGACTGGGTCACTAATTAACATAGCCTCTTTAGAAATCCCATGATCAGAAGACTCTCCCATTTGAGGTTCGGCAAACCAAAATGGAAAGCAAAGCATGACTCGGAGGAGTGCTCACCTGTAACGGGATTTTTCCAAAGGGATTGTTTCTTCGGAGCCAGAGCTTGGAATACATGCTAAAAAAATTCTCTGGTGAATAGAAAGAACTTGTGCTTCTCTGTGCGTATTGACCCTGCACACAACCTTCCTGGGTATCAAAATGTTTGATGCCAGGTTACACAGCTGTGACTCTAACAGCCTTCAAAACCTTTTGCTACATCACAGAAAGACTCCAAGCAAGATAAAAAGGAGAAGGAGCAGGACTAACTTTGCCCAAACAGCACTGCAAAGAATTCCTCCAGCGGGCAGGCAGGGTTGTCACCCAGTGCAGCACTACAGGTGGAGAGCACAGGGGAGAATGACTAATGGAAACAACTCTGCCAGAGGTACCGTCCAGAGCTGAAGCCAGCTCCGGACTGTCAGAGATTGAGGGACTGACACCATTAAGAAGGGATCTTCAATCCAATTCAAGATATCCTTTATGACTGTTTTGGTGAGCGCTGGCTAAATGAGACTTGCCAAAGGATATTAAAAGTAAATGGTAGCTAGCAGGTGCGATACTGTCCCCCTCTTAAACTTTTTGCTGAAGAAAGTCTGGCCTGCACTGAAGTATCCATACCAGCATACTTCTGGGAGCCTCAAAATAAAAACTTGGAGAATCACAAGCTATATACAATAGCATTTTTAAGGTGAATTTGTAAAAAACATTCTTCCTGTGGTTGAAAACCATACTACTACGTGGTGTTTAAAGCCTTTACTATTGAAAGCAAATTTTGTGCAGAACTTAAGGTAAACTTCTTGTCTGTGCTGGAAGATCCTAATGAACATCCCAAAGCTTTCGGGTAGACCTTCTCAACTAACAGACACGTGGTAAAGAACAAAGCTCAGTGTCTAAACTAGGCACCTGTGATTTACATGGATGTACGCAGTCCACCCTGAAATACTGTTCCATTAAACAGGACAAGTAAGCAGAAACCAAAAAACATTTTGCTATCTCTGGTGGGATCCAAAGATCCAGTTGGTGTCAGCAAGTGTCTAACTCAGAATGCAGGAATTTTACCTCTTCCTGTGAGATACTAGCTCTAACCACCCAACTTAATTTCCCCTTATGAAAAATATATTTTGCTCTAATCTTAAAAGAGGAAAAAAAGAAAAAAAATAAAAAGAAAGAAACACGCAAACAAAACCCCAAACAAACAAGTAAAACACCCCAAAGAGGAGTAAGAATGGTGTATAAGTCCATCCTGTCCTGTCACCAATGATATTTTTGGTAGTTACAATTCAAGTCACTTCCCACTTAGAATTTTTGGAATACTTTGGATGTTAAGATGCAACCCAATCCAGTCTGTATTTCCTCCACATAGTTCAAGCTAGTAGTAGTTGATACACTATCAGCCAGGATTTAAAAGTGGTCTCTACCACCACACCTAAACATTTTGAATTTATGCAGACCAGAGCAATGAGAATTGAAGATTATTTGGGAAAATGCATCACTGCAACCAATGGTATTAGGTATACTTTCCTTACAAGGACATTTTGATAGAAAAAAAAGACCAGAGTTTAAATGTAGGTATTTTCTTCAGTTGTCTAATACAAATGGTCATACTGTAACTGGGCACAAGTCTCATGCAGCAGTTTGGGAGTGCACATCAGCACATATTTAATCATTAACCCACACTATCATTGTATGTACAAGATTTTATAAAGTTTATCTATTTGCTCTCAAAATAGAACTAACATACAAACTACAGAAACAGAAGGGCACTGTGGTGCAAACTTAGCTAACAGCTGAACCTGAAGATAAGCATAACAGAGAGAGAACTGGGGGCATTTGGGATGAAGATCCTTTGCAAAAACTTGCACCATGAGCCATGAAAATGTACGCTGCACCCAGCTGCAGTCATTTACACGGTATATGTCGATGGCAGAGCCAAATAATCTGCTGCACCAATGTTCAGTGGAGAATATTTTCAATGTAATGCCATCTGAGCCCACACAGTGGTAGAACTGCCTAAAAACCTCCTTCTTTCAGATGCAATAGTTTAAGCCTACAAAGCTTAAAATCTCATCTCCCCTAGTTTTGCATCTATTTACATTAATGTGAAATAAGAATAATTCAGCAAAGGTACAGGCCAATGAAAAGGTGTTATTTAACAGGAATTTTGTGCACTACTGCCCACAGATTCATATATATACATCACACACAACCACACAATAGGATAGGGAGGGATTGCAAAAAAGTCTGACGTGATTCTGGGGGTAGAAGTCCTTCTGCTCTCATTTAAAGAGAGTGTCTATGAAATAAGAAGTGGTACAAGCCTTAACACCTGGCCAGAAGGAAGGCAAGGTACATTTTGTGTGTGTGTGTGTGTGTGTGTGTGTGCGCGCGCACGCACTAGTTAAAACACACGTGAACATGGTCCATGCATTTTAAAGAGAATTTTTTTAAAAAAGAAAAGTGCTCCTCTCCCTCAGTTTTCAACTCTGCTGAAAGCCAGAGTCATGCCACCTCACCTTATGACAGGATATATTTTAATTTGCCCCGTGGTACCATTAACAACTTCTAACGCCAATAAGAGTGAGCAAGTGAGCACGATTTACACCATTCTGAGAACCTTGACAATTGTAACTCAAATTTCACTTACAGAAGCATTGCAACATTTTTTTTTATAAAACATTCAGGACTTAAGCAAAACAAACATAGCCCAAAATAACGCAAAACATGTGAAATTAAATAAGCTCCTTCGAAAAGTGGTGCCCATGTTACCATTGGGCATGATGATTGCTCTGTGACATAACAGCACCATCTGATTTTCCGATTCCAGCTCAAGTCTGAAATTTATCCTATTATTCAGACACAAAGAATATCTCACCCAATATCAGTAAAAATAAGAATTATTAACAGGTTAATAATAATGTCACTTTTTAAAGTGAAAAACCTATCTTAAGAATGAAAATAAAATGGCTGGTATAAGCAGCCCACCGAAAAAAACAGGTAACATAAAAAGACAAAGATTTCTGACACTATTTTTGCACATGATGTTTAGTAACATGCTAGTATATTAGTAAATCTTTTTTTAATTCTGAAGTTCTGCTCCTAATGGCCTGAGAATTGCAAGACCACACTTGTACTATGCATAACTTAAGATAAAATACCTGCAGTTTTAAAACGTTGTAAAACAGAGAGGCAAACATAACTTTAAAACTAAACATTTTCACAATGGCCATCCAAGAACAGGTCGACAGGAACCTTAGATTTGTTCACTTCTTAGGTGAATTTTCATTTTAAAACTTTGTGAAGAGTTACCAAACCATTATCCTCTGACAAAGGAAAGTTCTTTCTGCTTCCTGACAACTAGAAGAAAATGTAAAAATGCACAAAAGAAAAAGGTCTATACTACGTAACAAAAGCCACTGTTTATATCCCCAGTGTGCAGAGCATTAGGAATGGTCAGGGTACTGTGCTTTATTCCAGGCACAGTAAATGGCAAGAAGATGGAGGCACCACCTTGAAGGCCATGAAAAAGACTGGAAGGAATTCTCACTTCTAACAGTTTTATCTCCTTCTAATTGGTGTCTCAGAAATTATTCAAGCTTTGATGGCACACAATAATTTATTTCTTTTCTTAGAATGTCATCACCATATACTGTGAAAGAATTTGCTACGTATGCTTAAAGCTCATACCAAAACTGGTTCCAAAAGTGTCTAATTAAAAAAAAAAAACAAAAAATAAAAAACCCCACTAAACACACATAGAAATATATCTAGTATGCAAATTAATATTTGAAAAGGAAGTTAAATAAACACTGAATGAGGAAATAAATTGATTTTCATATACTGAAAACAGAAATAAAAAGATCAGATAGATACATGTAGGTGTGACCACAAATAATATAAAGGTACTCCACTGATCTAGCATATTAACATGACATGATTCAAGTCTGCTAATTATGTATTTTCTTATAGAAATATTATATACTTACAGTTTGAGATTTCTTCTTTTTCTTTTTTATTGCCCTGAAAAAACCTTGCTTTTCTTTCTCCTTGAGCTGTTCAGAGTGACTGTTAAGATTTTCAGGACTTTTCCTAAACATGAAATAAGGTATTGTAAGAGAGATTTAATTTACATGTTTTGTAAATTTTATGTAAAAACAAGATCCTATGGCAAAGAATGCAAATTATTGATTGGATTGAAATGAAAAGATTCTAATGCTTTAGCATTCATTGGTTCAAGAGTTACTGTACAAATAAAGGACAGTCTTGTTAAACGGGACAGGAAGAACACAGTGTTAGGGAAAAATGACTAGCTCAAACCATAGTGAGTAGTTAGGGAAAAGGTAAGCATGCATGTCTTTTTTTAAAAAACAAAAGTTAATATTAAAACCAAAATATCACACATAAGATACCTTAAGAAATTAAAATAATATCGGAGAGAATATACAAACGATGATGAGGTATAAAAGCACAGATCCAGTTCATCCATTGCTTGCTGAAGAACCAGGAGTTACAAAGAAGTCTGTCAGACAGAACTGATTTCAATCAAAATTCCTGACCTTTGCTGACATGGTTCCAAATTTATCATCTGTGAAGCCTGGGGATCTACTGTTGTCCATTTCAACTTCACACCTTGAGTGAACATTTGTTATGAGGCAGGGCTGCCAAAGAAGCAGACCCAAAAGTGGGAGACTTGCAAAGACTAATCTTTTTATTTCTACTTTTCAAGTCAGGTAAAACTGAATTATCTGCAGTAGTAAGTAGAGTGCTACTTTAAAGTATATACACCAAATAATGAAGGTAAAGTACTGATACGGGATAAAAAGATTGTTGCAACTCATTGGTGAGATCTTCACTGAATGCAGTGCTAGCACCCTCCAATGCATTTGGAAAATTGGAAATGGTGTGGGGAAATTTTACAGAAAGAAACTCAAAGATATAAATAATGGCTTGCAGTAACAGAGATTTCAGTCTCTCTAGTACATTAGAAAACAAGTGAACAAGCTCCAACATTTAGAGTTTCCTTGACTTCTGTGCATGGATACTTTTCCAGGGAGAAAATACTGAGTATAAGAAGAATCTTTAAAGGGAAAAGACGTAAGAAGAACAAGTAGGTGGACGATGTAGTCAGAGAAATTTGTTAGAAACAGATCACTGACTAAAACAGTGAGGCTGTTAATCACCAGAACAAACTTCTTGGAAAAAAGAGTGGACTTCTCAACTCTGACTTTTCAAAGCAAGCCCAGACACCCTTCTGGGGGATGCACACTAGTCAGACGTGCTACTGTGTTTGTCTCTCAGCGAATGGATGACATTTAATAGCAACTAACTTACAAGAAGTCACACTGGGTGATCTGTCCATTTAGCCTGAAGTCGTATGAATACAAAAATGAAATTATCCCAGTGGCTGGCTGGAAAACCTAAGGGACAGTCCCCGTTCTAAGTGCTCTGGATGACAAAAAGCAGCAGCTTTCTTCGGAGGAGCTGCCATGTAACAACTCATAGCCGTCTCCTATAGTTGTCTTTGGGTTCTAATCCTGGCTTCAAGAGCTGTGCTATCAACCGGTGAGTCGGCAGCTGCTGCATGCCCAGCTGACATTTTTTTTCCAAGCAAACGTGAAACACATAATTGGGGTAGGAATCGCTACACTAATGTTCCTTATTGGTAAGAGTATCTCTGAGCTGTGGTTTGATCAGCTGCTGAATAACAGAATGATTAGACTTGCAGGCAGAGAGGCTGGTGGATTTTTTCTGATTTTGATTTTTGGAAAATAAAGCCAGATTCAAAAAGCTATTCAAATGTTCAGCGATACAGATTTTACTATAAATATGACAATGCTAGATGTAGCTATAGGATTGCAAAGGATTCCCATTTCCTTCAGGCCCCTGTATTTGGCACCATTGTATAAGGGCAATACGGCAGCCCTGTACTCCTCACTTACAGCCCCACAGGAAGAGCCCAAGAGGAAAGACTCTTGCCAGGTTTGCAGCTTTCTGGCATTTAACAAGGCTGACTTAGGACACAACAGTTCCTGAATGAATTAAGTGACTTTTGTTTTTAGGAGTCTCATGCTCCTTAATAATTCAAGGGGGGCCGGGATCCCAAGAATCACCCCAGCCTTGTTCCCAAGGAGTCACTGGGCATCCACAGCTGGCTCTGTGCCAGCCCCAAAACCCAACCCAAGAGCCAGGGCAACAAACACGGCCCGAACGAGGGCCCTCAGGCAAACTGCCCACCCAGGGCTACTGCCGCGCGTGAGGCACCGGTCGCTCAGGCCAAACGAAGGTCCCATCGTGGTTCCTCTGCACTGTCCTTGGGAACTTTCCCATCTCTTCCTGTAACTTTTCTGCTCCAAAGACCATTGCAAAATGGTGACGCCATTAAACGGGATGAATTTTATCTTCTGCATAAAACTTGGGAGTATTGTGGCCACGCTTTATCTCGATAGATATTCACTCAAGGGTAATCCTTTTTCTTTGGCCCAATGAACCTGGATGAGGAAAATAACGGGCAGAGGACTCTGCTCATTTTCCCATGCTGCTTTCCCATGAGCCAGTGGTTTTGCACAGACTGGTTGATGTCACTAGCTCCTATGACTCATATTGCAGCAGTGTTGTCTGAAAAAGCATTGACCTTGAAAAGCAACTGCTTCCAAACATGCTCATTACGTGAAGAGAGTGAACATATATAGCATTACAGCAGGAAGCTCAACACAAGGATTTTGCACTGAGTAAAAATAGAGCAGAACATTTTGATCAAGGATATGAAACACCGGGATATTTTAGGCATTCCCAAAGAATTTCAGACAATGGACAGTATAGGAAAAAACAGGATTATCAGAAGAAATGGGATTGTACAGTCCCTCAACACTGCCCATTCTTTCAATGTAACTGCAAGTGTTGTTATTCTGCGTAAAGCCTCAGCTCTTGGAGGCAGGCAGTTACAGAGGAATCGCAGTGTCTTCCACTAGCAGAGAAGTCTCCAGTGGTAAAAGATGCAGAAAAGACTCCTGACCCTGAGTGCTCACCCTCATGCAAAGGCAAAACGTCCCCCTTTCCCATCATTTTATCACTTTGTTCCTTTTGCCCAGTTAGAACACATACTATGGGTCACTTTGGTTATTCTCGGAGACACTTGGGTGTCTCATGTACGTAAACAGAAATTCTGTAGCTATCACTGGCACTCACTGTCACTGAGGAAGAAAGATATTCATTTTCATGCAGGTACAAGGAGGAGGAGGAGCAAACAGGCCTGAGGGGAGCAAATTAATGTGCCTTAATATTGAAAAATGAAATAGGAAGCATACTGCAATCATACTGCCATACACAGACTTATCTTGCATTCTGCTCCTTTTTGGAGGTATTTCCTCATGCCTATTTCTGTTACGCTAATCTCATCAGGCAGCCTGCTTTATAAATCTTCTTTAACTGCCAATTTACTACTCTCTTTACAGAGCAGCTCACAATTACATGAGTAAGATCTCGCTCTCAAGGAAGAACTATTTAAATGTCTGAAATTTTCTTTGCAAGGTACATGAAGAGCTATTAACTCTCAAAGTTAACTTTTGGCTTTGCTTAAAATAAAACCATCAGTAATTAGCATTACCATAAATGGAAGAAGTCAGAAACTAGCTCCTCAAATATGCAGTTTACTTAACATAAGAATTTCAATCCCAAATGCTAAAGTTTATAGTAAAATTTCTTGGCCTAAAATTTGGCCATGAAAGCTAAAATTCAGAGGTCAAACCTGAATTTGCTAAAACTGTATTTTTTTTTTCAGGTGAAAAATAGCGATTTATTAACTGCAATAAAACCTACATGTGCCATCCAACAAGCTACCCAGCAGCTGCTGTAACCACTATTCCACCTGCAAATATAACACCTAAGGTTACACATATATACATACACACACATGTATATGTATTATGCAATACTAGTAACCGTAACAATTTGGAAGTGGCTGGTTGCATAAACTTGTAAAGAATATACTTCACCAGGTTAAGGTATTTCTCAGGCAGAACATCAATGACTACAAATCTGGAAAATTTCCTTGCAAATAACATCAGGTTACATCATCAAATTTTGACTAAAAAACACTGATGACTGGGAAAAGCGGAGGGTAAAAATCCTAGTTCCTAGAATGGAGGTTGCATTCAGCAATAGGAAAGTTCAGATGCTGCCAAATAGCTGAAAAAGAAAAAAGCAAACCCAGTAGGTGACAATACTGTGCTAGAGTCTTATGCAGGGAATGTCATCAAGAAAGCTATACCATTAGGAAGTGACACGTTTTCCAGTGATGCAGAGCAGACTTTTTAACACCTCATCCCTACTTAACTTTTAAGTTTGCAAGTTGTGAATTTTGAAATTCCTTGATTATTTTCGAAAAATTTCAGAATCTGTAATGGAACTGAAGAGTATTTAAAATGCAGAAACAGGCCATATTGCAGATACAGCTGAGCAAGCTTTAAACTAGCTTGCTTAGGCATTGATAACCCTCATGGACATCAGTGTGAACTAGTTACTTGGCTCCTCAGACAAACTCTTGCCATGTCTACATTGCTACTCTAATACCGAAACAGCGAGATTAAGGACAGTTAGCTCATTTCTATAACATCCTGTATTGCTCTGGGGTGTTGAAAACTAATGGGAGATAGCTAACAGCAAGCCTTTGACATGCCAAAGAGTATGGGATTTTTTTCTTCATTTTTTTGAGTGAAAAAATAAAGAAAGTGTGTTTATGTTAATATATGTGTGCATATCTGTGTGTGTGGGTGGGTGTGTGTATATATATTTATATGTTTCTATAAAAGTAAAAAGAAACATAAAGATATGGGTTGCAGATATAAATATATATTCTTTCTGCAGGAACTTGCTGTATATGCTGGAGAAGGCATGACCAGCTGGTTCTCATAGAATGAATAGATCTAATTGGACATTGAAGTTCCAACCCTCAAACAGAAGTTTCCCAAACCCCCCAAATACCTTTATGTGCTCAATGCAACCACTTGCAATATGATATGAGATAAAGTACTGTAACTTAAGAGTTCATTGCAAAGAGATACTTGGAACTGTAACGCTGGTAAGTGTAATTACAGTTCACATTATGGCATGCTAGCAGAGCGAGGTAAAGTATCTCGCCTATTAGGACAAAAGTCATACAAGAGAAACGGAATAAAATACCTATTATTGCACCTAAAGGAGAAAAAAATGAGAGAGAAGTTCAAGGTAATTTAGAGGAAATTAAACTGAGGCAAACTGAAGATTTTCTGGAAAGCTGAACAACTTGCCTGTGTTCAAATCAAGTTGTCTAAAGCTCAGAAAAGTTCTAGGAATTCAAAAGTAAATCCTGATGACAAAAGTCAAGTTTAGCAGTATAACATCTTTATTTTATAGAGGCAGGACAGCGAGGACAGAGTGAAGATATGCACACAAAGACAAAGGAGCATCTGTGACAATTCAGCCTAACAAAACATTCACAAAACCTCTGACAGAAGAAAGGCAACACAGAGCAATAGTATGATAGAAGCAATATTTTACAGTAGTGGCAAGTCAAGGTGGAATACGTCACTCAGTTTTAGACGAATTGTCACATCCCAGCTATGTATGCCAGCAGAACATTAAATATTTACTTCATCATAAAATTGATGCAAGCGGAATCACATTCCATTAGAGCTTTCAACATTTTCATAGGCATTTACACAACTTCTATACAGAAAATTAATTAGAGAAACAGACTCTACATCACTGAAGAATCTGATTAAGCTGCATATATGGCACAGAACAATTTTGCAACATTAGACCATTGCCAGGACAACTTGCACAGAGTAACATGTAGAGCTGGGCAGGAAACATTTCAGGATAATAGGGACTAGGAAAAGCAAAGAGAAAGAAATGCATGCCAAAAAAGCAGATAGCTTGATGCTGAGGGCACTACCATTCATTCATTTCACAAGAAAAGTGCTTATTATTGTTTTTTTTTTTTCCTTCTTTCTCTCAAAGGAGCTGTTCCACTTTGTGGAAATATTTAAGTATATTAACTAGAGCAAGGACTTAATATAATTGTCTCAAAGTTAATTGAGGGCCCTAACTGCTAGACTATGCTCAGCATTTCTGAGGTCCTTCCATCATTTCAACAAGATGAAACAGCTTCAAGAGAAGATATTGAAGGAAACGGAGAATATGCTTCAGAAGAACCTGCCACTTTTCATTCAGGGCATTCACTGCTTAGATCTAAGATCTTGGTTCATGTCTCTGGTTTCTATAATAAGGAAGAAAAGCCCTGAACCCGAGTCCTTCATGTTCTCAGAAATAGTACTGAACCAAGAATACTTGTTATTGCAAGGTGAATACCTCTCTCGCTTTGACTGACAATTCCATCCTGGAGCAGAACCACCTTCCAATAAAAGGTTAGTTTATAATATCAGTCTGTTGCTTTGAAATGTTTTGGTTTTGGTAGTCTGAAATTCTAAGTCAGAATATACTTAGTCAAAAAATTCCCAACCAGCTCTAATTACATATGTACTAGTGCAGTTCTGGGTTAGTATAACACAGCATGGCTCTTCGTAGCGACCGCGTAACAGCAGCAATTACATTGCTGAATTATAGAGAAAGCAAAGCCACGTTCCAGATGGCTACATTCTACGCAAGATAATGAGGTGCAGGTACGAAGGACAACGAAATACGTAAAAGGGTTCAAAAGTGGAAACAGCACCTTCTTCAGTTACACAAAAGTAAGTCATATAATTAAGTACCATCTTTTTACATAAAGGACCAGATCCTCAAAGTAACTGCCGTGAAAATAGAAGAAGGTGAAGGATACAAAGTGAAGTCCACTAAGTCAGGAGGCAACAGTGCTTTGGAATAAACACCTTCTACTACTGACACGGGAATACAAGCTGAATTACAGGTTTTTAGGTGTTCTTTCCCATCTCCCCCCACTTTTTTTTTTTTTTTTTTTTTAATAAGGTAGGTACCTCACAGGTGGTTCATGTGAAAATACATTAAGTTAACAAACCATTCTTTTGATAGCATGGTCCTACGATGTTTTCAGAGAGCAGTGTTTCACAATGGTATGAAGCAGAGTTGTCTCATGAGAACATGTACAGTCCCTTCCTCCCACCAGTCCTTTAAAATTCCATTTACTTATTTTTATTGAGTGGGCTTTATTGTAATTGAACAAAGCAGAAGTGAAAGGGTATTTTAGCACCGAATAGTTCTCATAGCAACAAAATTAAGGTATTTCCCTTTAAGTCCTGCAAAACTATATATATGCTGTCATTCTATTAGCATAATTATAGTTAATTGTTTTACATTATATAATGAAGCCATGTGGTGCTTTTCATCTTTTAAAATGAATATACATCATTAAGATATTGTTTAGTCCATTATCCCATAGAATGCACTCATTTCCTTCTGGGGTGCACGAGCAAAATGAGAGTAGCAGTGCCCACTGTAGGGAGAGAATATTCTATTCTTCATTTACACAATCCTATTTCATATATGAAAACATGCAGTTTGACTTTTTTTTCCATTTGTCTGACACTTCAGGCTTCTGGAATCCACAGATGAAGCTTACAGCCTTGCTATCCACACTATATACACACAGGTATTTTCTATTATCTTTAACCAAAGATAGATAATGGAAAAAAAAAACAGGAAAGACCAGACCAAAGCATATAATTTTAATGCATTTGTTGTGTTAGTGCAATGAAGTATTTCTTGTCCCTGAAAAAGGGACAGAAATCATGCAACGCTATTTCAGTATACTCACAGGGAGCAATTAAGCAGGTAAAGACAATTACAGATTTCAAAAAAAGAGTTATGAAATACTCCTTTCAAAATTAACAGCCTATGGGATAAACTTGGTTTTCTTCCTCTCAATGATCCCTTTTTTCCTGCTACCTTCCTACACATCCGTGTAAATAACAACTCACCAGGTATCAAAGGTGGTTTGTCTCTTTGAGTGGTTTGCCACCGTGCTGCTGTCTGCTGGTAACACAGGGGCTCTGTTTGACACATTGTTTTCTAGGTATGTACTCTCTGGACGCGGAGATGGAACTGAACAGAGAAACAGCAAACAATGTATACTGAACTCCATCAAACGTCACAGCTTTCAGCTGTCTGTTGCCTCTTTATTTTTACAGAACATGGAAGACATGGCTTTCTTCTAGTTGTACAGAAAACACAACTGTACATTTTCACAGGTTGGAAATCTAGCTTTTGTGTGACATTGTCAAGCTAAGGTTATTACAGTATACTATCTTCAGAACTTGGGTAAGACATTCTTGGATTTTGAGACTGTATCTATCTACAGAGAGCTGCTAGTGCAAAAGATATTTAAAAACAGGAAGTGGAAAAAGAGGTTTCAATACTGTTATTAAAGACATTAATTACTACAGTTTGCAGTTTATCTGCACTTAGGCCTTTGGAAACACTTGGCCCCCCAAAAAACAATATGGACTTTAGTGCAACTAGATAACCCATGTCTAAATTATAGGAATATTTCCAGGGTTAATAAAAGCAATTAAGGGTTGAGGATTCTCTGTTCCATGTGCTCCAAACCCTTAGTGCCCTCAAAGCACTGCCCATCACAGTACATGCTTTAATATGTCTAACAAGTTTTAATATTGCTAGGGGATACTTACAAGGATTGGCAGATTTTAACATGACTAAATCAGGTCATCAGCCAACTGATGAAGCCAAAGAGGATCAGTGGGAGACTGATGACTCTATTTAAGGTTATTAGGTGACTCATAATCAAATTGTAGCTGATTGGGAGTTCTTAATGATCAGTAGAGTCTCATAAGCCTCCTAAGACTTGCAGGACAGTGATTAGCTTCTTATCCTCCTCCTTTTCAAAAGGATTACCCAGATTTAAACAAGAGGCAGCTGCTCAGAAATCACCATCTTTTGTGTACAAACCGCCATCTTTCATTTAGCACAGAACTGTGTACGTGTTTGTGTCTCTATTTTTACAGAACCCACTCCTGTTCTATTATTTATTCTTAACTAGAATTACATAAATGTGTTTTACTCTAGTATAAAATTCTGATTTTTAATAAATCTGAACAAGGCTATAAATATAGGACTCTACTGGTTAAAAGCAAGAACTGCATTTCCATGTACCTACCATATTAACTCAAATAGATCAATAAGTGTGGTAATTTGCTACAGAGCAAAGGTGTTTAGATATAATGTTAATAAGAATTTAAGATAGGAATTGATGCTTAGAAACTGATAAACTGTTTACTTTGGCGTTTTTCATTTATTTTCGTTAACCCTCTGATAAAACTACCCTGTGTTTTACAAGGTACTGTACTAGATAGATAAACTTTTCAATCAAAGTGAGTTATCATTGCAAAATAATAATATAATGACACTAATATAGCTGTTACCTAGCAGGCCAACTCAGTCTCTCTCTCTCTCTCTCTTTTTTCCTATAAATTTTCTTATTTGTTTGTGTTACTTCGCAGTACCCATTTCTACTGTTTTAGTTATATTATATGCTAAAACTCTTGTTTAATTTTGAAAAATCCATCATAAAGTTACCTCTGTAAAAGCTGCCAACTCTTCTTGGAACAGGGTCATTATAGAGAATTCTATTTTCTTTAGTAGATGCTCCATCTTCTGTGTGTGGATCATGATATGTTCCACCCTAGACAGAAGAACAGTCAACTACTTAAAATTAAAGAACATCTGCATTGTTTTTAACCAACGTACATAAGCAAGGAATCCCAAATTTAGCTACACACAATTTTCCTACCATGTAATTAACTGCCATTATCAAGCCATAAATTATGGAATTAATAATTATTTGGTTTTGCCTTTTTTTTCTCAAAAGGACAAAACATGGCATTAATAAAATTTTGCCCCTTACTTGTAATTTTAAAGACTTTAGCATGACTCAGACCTCAGATTTTTGCTGCGATTGAAATGCAGTTGTAACATCTCTGGAGGAATCTTTTCCTGGAGGTCTTGTTAAATTCATTTCTGATGGGATCTGGTCACTCTGCTAATAGCAAATTTTAAAAAGTAAAAAGGAAATGCATATAGTCTGTGATAAATGCAATAATATAGCACTATTTCTTATCCTCTGTTATACAGTAGCACCGGGAGGTACCAACAGTCAAAAAGTCTACCGTACAAATAATAAGAGGTAGTTTCCGAACTTAAAAATTTGTAAGCTGAACCGTTAACTCAGACATAAGAGAAGAAAAGACACAATCACCTCTATTACTGAATAAAACACTTTCCAGAAAGTGCTTTAAACATGTCCTTAGGAACAGATATGCACATGATTTGCTGCCAAATGTGACTTAACCCTAATCTTAAATGAACCAGATGCTACAATTATTTCTGCAATAAGGACCAGATAAAATTAAATGATCTCTCCAAGACCACACAGGAAATTATACCTAAACCCATGTATAAATCTAGAATGTCCAAATGGACAAAAAGTTAAAAACCAAAAGAATTTTGATTTCAACTCACTCTAGGAGTGATTTGCAAAAATTATATTCCCTTTTATTAATAATGACTTGGTCTCACTGGCACAGAAAAAACAACTCTTGAAAGAGAAATACAACTTGAAAAAAAAAAACACTTTAAATTGCAGTTTGGTTCTTCTAAAATTTACAGAGGGCTGAAGCATTTGATTAGTCCTTGTAACATAGATCTTATTTATCAGCAGTTAAGCGACAAGTAAGAGACAGTAACAGCAACTTGTACTTGATTTTCTTCTGCTTGACCCCTCTTGTGTACATTAATCTAAAAATTGAAAAGACTCCAAGTATTTGATGGAGACCTGTAAAACCCCAAAACTAACACTGAACATCTCTCTCTGTCTTTTTTTCCCCCCTGATTTTTCTTTAAACTTCATAAAATGTGAAGGGAGAGAAGTAGGAACAACAGAGAGAAGCAGGAGGGGGAAAGAGAGTGAGAGAAGAGGGAGGGAAGGATGGTGGGAGAGAAGGCAGTAGAACTGAGTAGAAAAAATAATAGGAATAAAGAAACATGGAGATCACTCCCGATATTCTTGAACATGTGAGTTCAGTAATTTGATGGAAGTGAAATTTTCTTATTTCTAATATAGAGCATGTCAAAAAATAAACAAGATAGGAGAAAATCCAAAAATTATTTCTTTGTGAAATGCCTTTTTGAGGCTTAATAAGACTGATAATTTAATTCAAATTTGGTTTTGAAACTTATAAAAACAAATAAAAAATAGCTAAAGAGCACTACAGAATTGTATTTTTCCTTTCAGACTCCAGTGGCAATGCTCACTTAAAAGTAAATTTAAAATTATTTAAAATTAAATAATTTAAATAAAGACTTAAGTTTAAAGATGTTGACCATAAAGACACACAAAAATAATTAGAAGTAACTGATTCAAACACACATTCCAAAGCAGACTAAAATGAACAAAACCATAAGCAGTGGGCAGTACATCATTTTTCTAACTAAAATACAAGTCTGTCAATCAACTGTCAAACAGAAATAATGATTTTATAATAACACTCTGTCCTACAGAATAGGAAATAAAATTTAAATTGCTTATCAAATTAACATTCTCTACATACTGCAGAAAAAGATCCTAACATACTGAAAAGTACCAGGCAGTGTGAGCTTTTATTATCAAAACTCTGGTGTTACTGCCTTTGTTGACATCTTCAAGAATAAGTAACACCTAGCTCAAGCGAAATGAGAGAAAATGGCTACACAAAAATAGAAATAAAGCCTGGTTTTGAAATGGAAATGCTAAAGTGACTTTTAAATGGTTATTCTCATTTAAATTGGACTGTATTTCTCCTATTTCAGTGAGATTTTTCCTCCTATAATGAAGACAAAGTGGAGGAAATATGGTAAATACAAAATTCATTTTGTAATGTGCTTAACAGGGAAAAAAATACATTTTTCCCACTGAATTGAAGAGTCACCAACTAATGGAAAACTTTTTATCATATTTATAGATGCCTATCAACTGAGCAACAAATATTTCCTAGCTCTCAAATATTTCTTATTTCTAAGTGGACAAAAGTCTTTTAATCTCTCATTATAAAACATATAATTTAAACCTTAAGTAATTATTATACAGATCTTTTCTGACTTTCTCCAGTTTGTCAACAAATCTGAACACGGTGTTCTCTTTTTAGAAGTCACTCTACCACAAATACATGTACAAAAATGCTCATTTTCTGTACTTTCTTTGCATGAATACTACAGCAATTTAAAGATGTGGGGTCAAATGCAATCCCCCTAAGTAAAAACTCAAATAATTCAGAGGTGCTGCGTGAGGAAGGTAAATCAACTTAAAACTAGTCCTTGCTTTAGACTTATGAATAATGATCACATTAAAACGTAACAAGACATCAAGTGACAGTAATCACTGAATCACTGTTACAGAGTCAGTTAATCAGTGTTTTTTTCCACTATGAAATCTTTATCCTACTCTTTTATTATACTTTATTACACTAATCAAGAGAAATACTGCAGCATATTTGATAATCCACTAGTAAATTATGGCATTTCAGCCATAATCTTCTGCTATAAACAAGTGAAAAGCTCACTTTAAAATTAGCTTTCACAGTAAAAAGATATATAAGAAAAAGAAAAAAAAAAGGGAAAAAAGATGAAAAAAGAAAGTTAATTAACGGTAAAGATGACATCAGAGATCATAACCAACAAATAGCAACTACTTATTACATTTTAACTTGACAGACACATTGCCTGTTCTCACATTTCAGCACTTTAAGAGAACGGCATTAGCAGTTCAAGTACTTTTTAAGAGAACTCTTCCTATGAGCTCTGAATATGTAGCCTGTCTGAAAAATCTAACAACCCTTGCCTTGAAGAAACACAAATAAACAAGC
>NW_010578860.1:0-42906 GCF_000705375.1 Tinamus guttatus | reverse complement strand
GCAGCATTAGAAGTGAAAACTATACTTGAGATATTAGAGAAAGGGTTTGCTATAGACCATGCGTCCAAAAGGATGAAGTGGATGACTTTCTGTAACAAGAAGCATAAATTTCCTAGCCAGTGGCCCTTGGCTTCACAGTGAATTTCAACTATCCAGACATCCAGCCCATGCAGATAAGCCATGAGATTTCTAGACTATGTTGGTGACAATTTCCTAATGCAGCTGTTGGAGAGGCCAAACAAGGAAGGGGTGAACCATAGTCTACTTGACTCACTCCTCATCAACAGTAAAGAACTGATGACAAATCTGGTCAAAGAAGGCAACTTGGGTGGCAGTGACCTGAGGTGATTAAGGACAGGATTCAAAAGAAGAGTGGAAAGACAAGAAGCAGGGATAGGAGGCAGGATTTAGAAGAGCACACTTCAACTTCTTTAGGGGATTGCCAGGCAGAATCCCTGGAAAAGCTGCCGTCCAAGGATAGCTGTCCAAGCAAGTCAGCTGATTTAGAAAGGAAAACTTTGAGAGTTCAGGAATAAACCATCTCATTACACACAAGACCACAAAATTTGGTAGGTTAGCTTGGCTAAACAAGGAACTTCTTAATGAACAAAAATGCAAAAAGGGATGATGTAAGGAGAATCAAGGACAGGATGTGGAGGAGGAATACAAAAGCACTGCTTTGGAACAGAAGGGAAGAAATTAGGAAGGCCAAAGTCTGGAACTAAAGCTGGAACTAGAGGAAGCAAGGAACATAAAAGGGTAACAAGAAGGGCTTCTACAACTATTTTAGTAGCAAAGGGAAATTACATATTTAGAGAAAATACATTGGTGAATAGGGGAGATGAGCAAATTACAGGTGATATGGAAAAGGCTGAAATATTCAATGTCTTGTTTCCCAAGCTGTCACATGCAAAGTTTGCTCCTAAACTCCCAAATGCACGGTTGTGTAACAGCGTGGTTTGGGGAGCAGAGGGGAGGAAGGGTGCATGGAAAACCATGGAACCAGACGTCTCTAGTCTAGAAGAGTAAAATTCAGGTTTACTCAACATGGATGCCTCTTCATTCCTCTAGACCACAAATGCCCTCTTTAGAGACAGACCAAGAACTCATAGATTCAGCTGAATTTAGCATAAGTTGAAGCTCAGCGTACTCAGTAATCTAGTAATCAGACCCGAGATTCCTGGGAATGCAGATAATGAGGAACACACTAAGTGCGGGCATGTGCCAGATTGCCCGTGTCTGGAGACAAGACAGGCACAGAGAAAAGTATGTGCAGCATTCACAGCATCCAAATTAACCACACATCTCTTCTCTTCTTGTAGTGTTTTGCTCAATCTTTAGCAACTTTCCAACTTTTGAAATGAATAATAGAGGTTAAACAGACAAACGTCCCCTGTATAGAAGCCCTGAAATACTAAAAATTACTTCAACAAAAGCGGAATGGAATTATTTGGAAACCTGTGTTCTTTAACATTCAAGCTCTTCATTTTGCAACTTTCATAACTTTTGTAATGCAGCAAAAGAACCTAAAAGTCCTGAAGTGTAACACAAATGCTATATGACAAAACAAAGAAAAAAGATAACCCAAGCACACCTAACAATGGTCTGAAGAACAATCTTGAAACTGCTCTGCATCTATGCTCAACTAAAGCTTGAGCTACAGTTATCTACAATGCCAAGAAAAAGCTGTTTTCTGTGAACTACAGAACTGAGGAGAATGCTCTAACAAGCAATCACATATACCCAAGGAGCCTAAATTTGCAGGCTACATGAAGCCAAGGCAAAAAGCTGTGCTGAGTCTTTTTTATAAGGAATGGAGAATAAATGAAAGTCATTTGAACACTGATTGTGTTAAACAAAACCCAGGAACAAGTTTGGTGGATTTCTACCAATTACATCAATACCTTTAAAGTCAAGTAAAAAGCCAAGTATACCCTCAAAGAGATGGCTTCTGGTATCCAAGACAAGTGGCACAGATTGGTTTGGGATCACACAATTCATTCCGAGTTGATTAGCCCTATCTGCACTTCATCGTATCTGTCCCAGCTTGCCTCTAACTCTTGGATGGCACCCCTGTGACTCTAAAAATGTAATTTCTGTTATTGCGATGTTTCTTCAGCTTAGTGGGGCTGAAATAATGGGAGGCTTATGCTGCAGCTTACCAGTGCCACGTTTTTATAGCACAGTGCAGAGAGTGCACTGCATACCCAGGAATACGGCACCAATGAGCAGCAGAATATTTCACAGTATGGGACCTTTTTGGAAAGAGACAGGTCCAGATGACCTGCAGGAAACCATCCCAGAATCATATCCTAGGGTGACCACAGGGAACTAGCTGACTTGTTCCAAAACAGGACTGGAGAACAATCTAACATACGGGCTGTGCAGGGGTAAACAGCAGACAGCAGATTAAGAGCTCAGACATATAAACAAATTACTGTGCATCAACTTCATCTCTGACAACTGTCCATACCCTCCTGCGTATGCAGCAACAAATGCACAATTCCTCAGTTTAGCATAATCTTCTTTCAACCTGGATTTACCTAAATTTATCACAGGTTGAGCACTCACGCTGCAGCATTACTGAAGTAACCTTTGCATGTGAATGGTCATCAGTGTCCATGCATGCTGGTGCAAATGCTGGTCACTCTTTTGTTTGGAATATACCTTGTGTATCAAATCAAACAAATTGAACAGACTTTCCTTGGCTTTTGCAAAGGGTATGTTTGTTTCTTGGAAATACCAAATCCTTGCTACGAACAGCAACAATATCAAAATAGCCTAAAATGAAGTGCAAAAATACTTTTAAAATGTATTATATTAGGAAACAAAGATAAAACACATATTTCCCTATATGTTACAGGAAGAAAAGAAATACATTTTCCTACCTTCATAAGGTCAAGTAACACACCACTTAAAATTCCTAAGTATCTTCTCTCCAAAGACTGTGGATGATTAACTGCAGGGAACTGTAAAAGTAATTTAGCATAAGTATGCTGAGAAGGTAAACGAGACCTATATCAATATAATCTTTCAAAAGACAGAAACTATACAGTGAGTAAACGCATGTAACTTAATGGGAATCATGTGGAACCTTATGTGCTAAAAGTCACAGTGCTTTCTGAAACATTACAAAACATTGCGGTGAAACATAAATACCCAAAGTACCAGAATGCATCTACTCCAGCAAGGAAAGTATTCTTCGTTAGTAGGCTAGTCAGCAGAATTTCTCACAAATGAAAAATAATCAAGTTAGATTTATAAATATATTTGTGGCATTAGGACTGACAAAGAGTGGGTGGTTTAAAATAGATCAAGAATTAATGTAAGTAATATTCCTCCCCCAAAGGAAGATTAAAAATAGCTTTGAGATAACTTCATTGTTGTACATTGTACATGTACTTTCATATGTATTAACTACATATCAAAGATTAACCAACAACTCCAAAATGCTTTAGAGAAAAACTTCAGGAAAACCGCAGGGCAACTATGCAGAGATTTAATGTTCAGCATTGCTTCTTTGGTCAGGCTGCAGTAAGAACTGGCAACACCACGGGAATTACTACACACTGCTACAGGGCATCTTTGTCAGCTACAGTCTTGACTAAGCCAGATGAAGGCAGTATTGGAAACGAGGCCTAACTGTCTGTAAAGACAACAAGCAGGCATGATTTGAAGAAGAAAAAAAATTGTTTTTATTTTCTAATTACTATCTTTAGAGGTTATGAAGGCTTGCCACATCTTTACCAATACATAAAAAAATCTGAACATTCCAAAGAAGGACATAACAATAATGTTTTAAAACATTATAGTTTTCAGTAATTTGTTGAATAGTCAGAACAAGCAGAGTTGCAGAAAACTAAATGAATGTTGTTAAGTACAGTGTATATTTCTGCAGCTGCATCCTTCCCTAAGTTTGAATGACTGCATTCCTCATGGCAATATTAGTACAATCATTCCCAACAATGTAGGGCATTATAATGTAAACCACTTGGAGCTTTCATAGTGGTTACACAAATATTCAGCAAATCTATCGTGCAAAATACTTTCTTTTTTTAATTAGATAAGTAAATGAAGAGTTTTTTTTTTTTTTTTTTTAAATCTCCCCTGTTAAAGTTAGGTACTCAATCACTAGGTCACAAATCTCTGGTCAACGGTCTCAGCATTTGACTCAGATTAAAGACTCTGTAAGTAACAGCAGTGGTGAAATAAGCAGCATAAAGAGAAGAAAGAACAAACTTATTGGTATATTGATATGAGAAGCCAGAAAAAAAAAAACAAGCAGACTTAGATACACCACTGATTTAGAAGAACTGATCTGAGAAGCCCTCTAAGTTGCAAAGACAAGACAGCAGCTCAACCAGCACAGGATGTCAACATATGCAGAGCAGCCTGCATATTATCGATCTGAGCTTTGCCAGGTTAGTGGGGTTTGCCACCAACTGATCTTGCTTGGTGTGTAAACAAGCCCAATAGACAAACGAAATGAAAAGGGAAACTTTTCTTTTAATTGAATGAATGAAAATTTGCTCAACACTTCATCGCTATGCCACAACGCCAAGTACAACTATTTGAAAAGAAACAGACAACAAAGATGCCCAGGGCATGCCAGGCGTTGACCTCACAGACAAAACAGATAAACTGATTTCAGTGAGGTAACTTGAAATTTAAAAGCTAAATATATATGTCAGTGTTCAGAATTAGAAATTAAGGCTTGGAATACTGAGAGTGGCATAAAAAAAGAAATCTTAACTGATACTGATTTTAGGGAAAATTGAGCATTTCAATACTAGAGAATCTGTTTTTGAGAGTGAAAAAAAAAAGCAAAAAGGAAAATAAAAAAAGGAAAAGGAAGAGGAAATAAATAAAGAAAAGATAAAGATGCAAAAAAAGGAAAAAAAGAAAAAAAGAACCTCTCAACATTAATCAGCTTATCCAAAGCTATACAAGTGAGATTAAGAAGTTCGTAATAATCTCTATAGTAGCACATGATGAATCCTGTTAGCTGTATTTTATCCATCTAGATATCAGCAAATATTTGGAGATGAATGCACTATGACAAGCCCTTGAGTGGAATATAGAGTCCTTAAAATTGTTTTTCGCAACAAAAGAAATACACTTTTGTGTGTGTGTGTGTGTCTGTGTGTGTGTGTGTGGAAAAAGAGCAATGCAGCCAGGCACTTTGTTTACAGTTCCCAGAGTTGTGCAGATTTGCATAACAGGCACAAGTACTTCATTGTGGCCTACTTTGATCCCATCAATATTCTAACTATGTATTTTCTAAAAAATCCTCTTGAGCTAAGACATGAAAGCAAAAACACTGACAACAGGGAACATGCAGCATCCTTGTCTCCTGGCACTCGTGTTTTACCCCAGTGCATAAAAGCCATTACGGTGTGTTCAAATGGGCTTCAGTCATACATAAAATATACCCGCATAAAACACTGAGCTATATTTAAGCTAGCTGAAAATAGAAGAAAAGAAGAAAATTTGGGTCAGTTACAAAAACAGACAAAAGAAAAATGACAAATATGAAGAAAAACATTGTAAGTGGACATTTGCTATGCGCTTGGACTGAAGAGTCAAGGAGCAGGAAGCAGCACAGATCTTTAGCACATTAGTGTTACCTGTTCTCACTCACATCTTCCACATCTTCCCAACTCTCCCATCTAAGGAGCTTTCCCTCCAGCTGTATACATATGTGTACACACACACCTTCCTTACGCCAAATACTTGCTTCAGACCTATGCTTTAAAGAGCAACCCAGTACAAAGACTCATTTCCAAAAGATGCTGATTATTGAAGTTGAATGCTTTCCATGTGCACTATTAGCACATGTGGAAGAGCTAGATTCACTATCGTGAGTCACTTGCCACTGTTTGCGCTGCCCTTACTGCTCATAAATTACATTATGTGAGCTTGGAGGGAAAATGCAAGCAGATTAGTTTGGATATGCTTACTCCTCCACAGTTTCTGTGCTACTTAGCCTTCTTTTTACTTTGCATCTTTTTAAAGTGGTTTAGCAGTGAGTGAGCTATTTTGCAAGTTCAGAATGGCTATATTGATCTCAGGCAGCATCTGAAGCGAGGCAGGCTTTCCACATGTCTTCCACCGCTGGCGTGCGGCAAGCAGGTATTCAGTAGATGCTGTAACTTGTTGGAAGTGAAATACTCTAAACAAACCCAAACCATTTAACCCTTTTTATCAAGCTCCTTTTATCCTCCTTCACTTATCCAAGAGGGTAACATTTTTGTCTCTGTGCAGAATGACCATTATAAAGAAGATTGTACATCTGGAATAATAAGGCAAATGTGAAAATGTGCTAAAGCCATAGAAAGCTGTTCTCTGAAATTGCTATCTACTGGGATGGTTTGGATTCACCAGTTTACTTACCTTATATTTGTGCAATAATATTTACAATTCTACACTACTAGGTATATTTTCCATACTGGTATGAGCCTGTTAATACTTTTTAATCCTGTATTATTTTGTCCTTGAGTCTTCAAAATGCGGGGATGCTCTCTGCCAAAAAAAGGACACAAAGCAGGACCACCACATATTCCCTAATCCTCAGCAGAAGGGAAATACGCACTTACGGACAAATGAGGAAGTATGCCAACATTATTCTGGATACATACATATATATCACGTATATACGCATATGTGGTACCACAGTATTTGAATTAGAAATTTTAAAATCCCATACCACAATAGGCTAGTAATCACAGTAATGGTAAGGTAGGGATTCAAGAAGTTTGGAGATAAACTTAGGGATAAACAATTCAACATTATGGGCTGGTTTCTACCTGGAGAAAAGCCAATGAGGGATCCAAGCTTGTAAACAACATTTGCATGACCACAGCATATATAGCATGTCTTCTATCAGAAGCATCAGAACATCTTGTAATATTAAGTACTAAACTACATTCAGAGTAACTCTTTTAATCCTGTCTTCTGGCATGGAAAAAAGGGATCCCGTGAATTAATTAATGAATACCATTTTGTAACAACATTTGGTAGTATTTTTCATATTTAAACCATTATTCAGACTTCAATTAAGTAAATTTACTTTCCATTAGAATAGAGAATACGGTCTCACCCACTACTTTAAAACAGTATCGTATCTAAACTATTTTTTAAAAAACCTCCACTGACAGGTGTTCTACAAACATGATCAAAACGCTTAAGGATTACCTAACCTTGTAGCTAAATTAATTAATACATTAAGCCAACTACTACTCTTTTTACCATCATTACCTAAACCCAGTTTATGGCAACCTTTAGCACATTTTAAGACAACGATATCCCCTTTCTTTTCTCCTTGCCTGTCTTGGTTTTCTCTTTTACAGGGTAAAACTTAAAAGCTTTTACCTGTAGAGCTTTAAAATCTCTATGTACTTTTTTTCAGCATATTCTCTACATCATGTTTAAAACTGGACAGCTTCTTCTAAAACATTATTATGCTGTACGCATTTAGATTGTGATGCATAATCCAACAGCACTCCTGCCTCATCTATGTTAGCATTTTTTTTTCTATTTTCAGATGTAAATATTTAATTTTCAGATGTAATAGTTATGTGTCTCTTTATTGGATTTTACATTAGCAACTTCAGGTCATTTATCAAGATCAAAAAGTCACCCTACAATCACTGACCAGGAGTTATTAAAAGACAGCAAAGTCATTACTTATATACAGCATTTGGGCTCTACATCCCAACCTGACCAGTTTCAACACACTGGTGAGTCTCTGCCAATGCAGGATACCCGTGGGCAGCGACTCTTTTCTCCAGCACGTAGCTTATGCCACTGCCCGCAGCAATGTAAGCCATGTGGCAGGAAGCTCTTCTGTCACCGTAGCAGCACCCTTGGCCCAAACTGCTGGCACAGCAGCCTCAGAGAGCAGGGATTTTTCACTCCAGTCCAGACACAGTTATGCCACTACACTCCAGCGGTGGAGCAATGCTAAGCTGGGTATAAATGCTAACCTGCATGCGAAAAATTTCACAAAATGAAAGTAAATTTATAATTCACTTTTAACAGTAAAATAAACGAATTTATATAACTCAATACTGGTGTAACCAGAATTCTACTTTACATTCTAAGGCACTTGTAATTCTTAATAGCCTATTTACAAAGCAGCCTTCACGGAATCAACGACAAGAGCGCAAACGCGGTGTGAAGCAAGTGCAGAGCGCAGGCAGCTCCCTTACCCGCAAGCCGTGGAAGCGAGGGTTGCTGTAGAAGAGCTTCATCTGCTCGGCTGGCAGGGGGCCCAGCACCTTCTGGATGGTGAAGAGCTGGTCAATCTCGCTCTCGCCGGGGAACAAGGGCTGCCCGTCGCTCAGCTCGCCCAGGATGCAGCCCACCGACCACATGTCCACGGCCTTTCCGTAGGGGGCTCTGCAAGGCAAACGCACCGAGTGGCCCACCCGCCCGCGCCCCGGCTGCGCACTGAGCTGCCCCTGTTTATCGGCCGTGCTTTCTAGGGCCTGCCTACCTGCAACGCAGAGAAATACATTTGAGCATCAAAGGACAGCCCTCAAATACAAAGTCCTCTCTTTCTGCCTTGGACTACCTGATGTATTTCTGTTTGGAAAGGCAGGGCTGGAATTCTCAATTACCCCCTGGGATTTGTATAACGCCTGTGAAAACTTACTTGCAAGAATGTCTTTTTTTGATTGAGAAAGAATTATCACTTTAACATAAACTTCCGTTCTCACCAGAGGCTGATGACAGCGTATTTCTGTATTGCATTTATTTTTCCACTGTGCTTAACAGGTGGACCAGCATACTGAATTTGGTGATGGAGAGAGAACAGCACTCAGCATTCATCCAGTGGAATTTTAATCACAGAGAAAAGAGAATGCCTCTGAAACTCATCATGAGTTGAGCAACACAGGTCGAAACACAATTAAAGAATCAAAAACAGATAATTCTTCTGCTAGAGCAAAGCTATGAGGTGGGACTTCGGGCAGAAATGTCAATGGGTGCTCTTTGCGAATGCAGGCACTGTTGGGGAAAAATGGCATTTGGTATTTCAACCTACTGCTGATGAAAGCTGCTAGGTCAGCAGTGAGTAGGAGGTGGAGGGAACCTTGTTTGAAATAGTTTTAACTAAGTGGTGAGAATGTTAACACTGGAAAAGGCTATGCCAGCTTTTCTTGAGGGGACAGTATGGAAGCATGTGCCCTATGGATTGCTGCAGTCAGGAGAGATTACAGGCTTGAGGATGGTTTGTGAGGTAGGTAGGGTAGAAAACTGGAATACAGACAGTGGAAATCTATATGAAAAGAAGAATGTGATAGACTCTTGCAACATTCAACCCAGAGACACGAACGCTGAAGAAGCACAGAAGCTCTCAGACCATTTCTGATTTTCACTCTAAGGGTCCGTCCCTTGGGGTGTTCTTTTAGCAGCACACCTCAGTCACCCAGCTAACGAATTACATATTTTTGGCTTTTAAGCGCTCCTGCTGCAGACCAAAACAATTCATTGTCCTTATGCCCAAGTTCTTGCTTGCTGGATTTTAATTGTTTTGTAAACATTCAACTTATTCCAAATTTTTTTTTAGAATTGTTTTTGGATGTTTAGGTTTTGAGCAGAATTATGAGAGAATTCTTCTGAGGTCAAAGGAAAAGAATATAAAAAGAATAAAGACTGGAACAAAGGGTGAATAGAAAGTATACTTTATTGATTCTCTTTTTGAAACTTGCACTCGACCTCTATTTCAAGAGATTCTAAGATTACAGCTGACCTGCTTATTTAAGGAATGTGGCAATACCTGGAGTTGCAGGTGACAAATCTAATCCAAAATATATCCTCCTTGCTTCTTCTCTGCGCTGATAATTAAAATATGTCCAGTGACAGAACATCCTTAGATAAGGAAAAGAACCTGCCTTTTCCCTGTTGGTTACTTAGGATCAGTTATGTCTCTACAGGGAGGGCACATGTCCAAGGGACTCTGAAACCCTGATGATTAGCTGCTCAGGTTAAGGTAAGAAAGCTAGATTCCAGCTGGACAAAAGCCTGAGGAAAATTAGAGGCACACTGAAGTGCGTGGGCAGCTAGGAAAAGCTGATGTGGGATGCCAAAATTTCAAGAACTGCTTGCCTTTCAGCCTCTGCCATGAGATGCTGCAATCCTTTCACAAACAGAACGACCACAAAAATCAAAACTGGCCCCACTGGAATAAAGTACTGACAACAAACCAAAACCAGCAAAGCAAAGGCTGCCGAAACTCCTGAAGTATTACAAGGACAATGGCTTTGTAGGCCATTAATTCCTTTTAGCAATCTGGAACAACGACTAACCGAGGATTTGCTGAAAGACTAAATGTTCTTTCTTTCTTGCTGCGATTTTGCTAGTCTAATCCACCCATTAGGTCAGGTCTGAGACCAGAGCCAAGGAAGGACAAGCTGGACCAGTTGCAAATGCAACACACACACACACACACACCCCAAAGCCAAAGATCTGTTTCTAAAACAAATCTGTGCCTGAAAGCAAAGCAATTTCTGAAAGTGCAACTAAGAAACAGTTACTCTTTTAACAATACTGAGAAAGATAATCACAGCTTTATTAGCAAGCCTTTGAACAGGCTGGCTCCTCTATGGTGACATGTGGAGTGGGAAAAAGGCAGATTGCTGCAGCTGGGACCTGGAGACCAAGCTAGGGCTAGCACTGAGGAATGGGCCAAAGCCAACTAAGGCAGGGACCAGCACCCTTCTTCGCTCACTGGAATCAAAGAAGGTTAGCTGTAGTTTAAGGAAGCTTCCACTGTATGCTCTGTAGTCAAAACAATAGCACTGTCCACTTCTTACAACAGCTAAGTAGAAAATACTCTGTTTGGGAAGGCATGTTCAAATCTTCCGTTCTACTCACTGTAAAGATCAGTCTTCTCAGACCACAAAAGGAAAACAATGCAAGAATGTTGTGGTTGGATTAGTGAAATAATTCATCCCTGCATGCTACAAAGACCACAAATCAAAAGTACTATAATTTATGCTTGCCCAAATGTGACTAGTAAATTAGTATGCTTTAAAATCTCCTGGTATTTAGAAATCCTTAATAAACAAAGCAGACTCCACAGCTGTCACCTGAGGCTCTCCAATGCGAGCGTATTTTGGATGCTCTGTGAATAATTGGGCAACTATTTCCTCATAAGAAATGCAAGTTTTCGAATGTCTCTATCGCAACACAGAATCTTCTGTGGGACACAACTCGAAGTTTGAAAAAGTCAAGAAGTGCTTGGTAAAACACAAATATTTAATAATCCTGGGAAGACTTCCAAATCATAGATGCTTATAAAGATTTGGTAAAATACAAGGGGGAGGGAAAATGAGCAAGAGGAGCTTCTGGAAAGTCAAACAGGATTGCCAAGAAACAGATGTTACTTGTGCCAGAAAAACTTGGCATTAAAAAGTACGCCAACAACACTGAAGTCATTAAATACATCTACCTCCCCTTTTCTACCAGTTAAGAGAGATAAATTGAATCAATTATATGCACCCATGATTCCTGATAAATTTCCTTGTGTTAACAATAGAGTTTTGAGAATTTCAAATGAGATTAATATAGCATATGACAAGTTTTTGTGTATGTCTTTCCTCTTAAAAGCTAATCACTAATAAAGACAGATATTAAAATGCTGTACAAATAAAATGGCCACTATTGATGCTTTTTCCAAGTTGTTAAAATAAATATGTACTTTTTGGATATTTAATAATATCACTTTTCTCCAAAATATGAAAAACTAAGCTTTGAGATATTAAAGGCAACTTTAACATGCTATTCTGCATCTAAATAGTGCAAATACATACCAATTTGATTAACAGAGCTCCATAAGCAGTGGGATGGCTTTATTGACAGAGTAATTATTATCTTATGCATTACCATTTCAAGAAACGTCTATTTTCTAGGTCAGTGTTAATTAAAGACCTGTTTCTTAGCAGCGTGAAGCATTTGGCTTAAAGCACCTCTTCGACTCAACCTCCATCCACCAATCCTTTATTTCCAGAATATATATGTGAAAGCATGTATATGTTATACATACAGGAATTGTATCAGAGCTTTTTCCTCAAGAAACTTGAAAGAAGTGCACAGTAAAGATAGTAATGGAAAAGACCACATGCAGCAAAACTTCAGTTTTCTGTCCCTTCCTTTACCCTTATGGGTCCTAATTTATTCATATGATATTTGAAAACCTATTTAGCCTTGCAAGATAGGAAACCTCTCATTTTACAGATTATAAAAGAGCAAAATTAAATCATCAGGCTGAAGCTGCTCATGCAACTACTGCTTGCACAGGTAGCATGACACCAGGTGTTCAGTGCTTTAATAAAGTGATTCACAAGACTCCTCCCATAAATTCCTTACCACAAAAGCTAGCAGCATCTTTTTGTGCCACTTCAGCACAGATCATGATCAATGATTCATATCATCTTAATGGAAACGAACCAAAATACTTCATAAAAATCTTAAAGGGTAGATTTAAAAAAACTTCTAAGTCAAATACAGCCCCTCACCAGTAAATCTCACAAAATGTGCAAAACGTAAAGAATCAGTCAAGACTTATGTGTCATGGCTGTTCTATAACCTGCACCTACCCAAGCAAGAGTTCAGGAGAGCGGTACCATCTTGTAGCCACATATTCTGTATAGTTAGCATTGCTTCCCTCTGAGAGATTACGAGCAAAGCCTGTAAAATTAAAACAACAAACATGAAAAATTACACCCTATTTTCAATAAATACGCATTCCACTACTGATTTTGGCAATAAGAGGTCACACACGTATTTAAACAGAAACAGTTTATATCCCCTAATGCACAGTGATGTCTCCAGGGATCACAAGTGTTTGCTGAAACAGAGGCTTTATTGATTAACACTGAACATGAGTACACTTGCTTTAATGACAAGCTTCCTTGTGCACTGTCCTCAGACGGTGGCATTCTGCCATGGCTTCTGGTGCTTTGCCATAATAGGAGCAGACTGATAAAAGTTACTTGTCAGGATGCCACAGAGCCTATTGAAATAGAGTCACTAAATTTCATCGTGAGTTGCTTTTTGCAGAAGACAATTCATAACAACGGAAACTTAACATATACCCAGGGAGCAGACACTTCAATCACTGATCCTGACTACTACAATCACACGGCATTCATTTTTTTTTCCAATTGGTTGAGAAACTGTGTTATTCTTGTCCAAGGACCCTCCTCTTCTGATTTTTACTTTCAGATGAAACTAGCACAGTCCACCTTACTTGACAATGAACGTGATCATTTCCCCACAACTACAAAAGGCAGGAATGTGAACAAAAAATGCGCACACAAAAAAAATTACACAAAAAATGTGTAACTACATATCATACGCCACTGATGCAAGCTCCCCATCTGCTTTAGCATCACATTCCAAGAAAGCCTCCCAATGAATTTGGAATCAGAACTCTAAAATAACTTGCTCCTTCATATCATTTTGTTAAGAACCCACAATTATCTACTTATTGACAATTGTACCAGAACCTGACTTTTGTCTTACAGCGTCACAGCTTAGAAGACCGATGCAGAAAAGAGGACACATACTAGAAAATTCAGAAGTAGGAATCATTTAGATTTTCTTTTCATTCCCTCTATTCTCAATGTATAAAGCTGAGCACCACAGGGATGATGTTATTAGATTCTTCACTTAGAAGTACCAGAGGGTAGATGCTGTCAGAATTTTTAGAAAAGTATCACAGATCCTGCTGTTTTCAAATGACTAATAATAAGGTGAAACTGAGGTCAGACAGAGCTCAGCAGCAAGACTCTGCATGTGTATGTTCCTTACTGGAGTTCAAAGCGAGACAAATTTGGGGGGCTGAATTGCAGAAGCAAAATTTTTAAAATGCTTTTTACTTCGATGTTGCATTAAAACTTGATCCAAAATTCACTGCAATCAGATCACTGGGAGTCCTTCTATTATTTCTTAAGTAACAAAGAAAGAATAAAAATTCTACAGTCCTGCAGGCATAATTTCATTTTCAGAATCAGTAAGTGCTTCTTAAATGTAACAATCATTTTTCTTTCTTTCCAAGTTCTTATGCAGAAACTGCCAGGAACACTTTTCCTACACAACTGGGGCTGAAAGGTTGCTTTGATTATTTTATTCTGAAAGTGGATCTCATTTTACAGCTTAGCATGAATAAGTCCAGTCACACTGACCCCTGTGGTACAGTAATTTTCTCGATGTTAAAGTTTAGATGCAGAGATTGTTAATAGACTAGTGATTTGATTATTAATAGACTAGTGATTTAAGAAGGCAGTGAAAATTGGGTACTGACATAGGTTACTGTTGTTACTTTTCATAAATAAGATACCCCTTTCTTCAAGAGTTAGGTACATGCCTTCTAGATCACTAAGAGAAACAGATATTTCCCTATTATTCCCTAAATAACAGTAATTTTATCCTGTCCCCATAAAGTTCTACTGAACTTCACTGATGCTGATAGAGAAAAGTTTGAAAGGATTTTTTTTTTTTTTTAATTACTGAAGATTAACATCGGGATTATAAACATTACTATATTTAGAAATGCTTAGGTACTTCTGCTTCTGTTTCAAATTACATGACCCATCTGATTAATCTTGTCAGTGAAGTAAATCTTTCACTCATCTCTTTAGAGGAGGCAGGGGATGAAAATAACCAGGAGAAAGTGGATAGCCAAAGCAAAGAGTGGGAAGGTCCAAACTGAATGAGGAAAGAGCAAAAGCTAAATCCCAAATGAGCGCCCCACAGCAGCCTGGCTGGTCTAAGCCACGTAAATCTGCCCCTGCCATATCAACAGGAGCCAGGATGCATCCTCCCTCGGCCAGGGCACTGGGACTTGGCCGCAAGCAGGACCTACGGATCATGCCAGCGAGTAGCAGCAGCTACTGCAGCCCCACCAAGGATTAGCCCCCGCGGCCTTTAGCAATGAAGCGCAGCATGGATTTGACACTGCAAGACAGAAAGAAAAATATTATCATAGGCTTCACTGTGATATGTATTTTGCCAGGTAATGTAGGAAATCATTTTACTACTGCTTTGATTCTATGTTGCTCTGCTGAAAGATGATGGACAGAACCCATATTTCAAGGAAGCGTAACACGTTTTCTAAGGATACTATTAGTTTTTTTTTACTACAGTGGCAGAACTAGCTTGGGGCACTATGGCTCCTTCCTCTGAGTTGTGCTGAGGTGGTGGAAACAATTTTTAGATAAGAAAATAAAAGGAGATACCTAGGGAGAAGACTAGACTGAACTAGAAGCAGCAGTAAAGAACTAGATCAGAAAATGAAGATGAAAGGAGATTTAGCACAGAACAATTTTAAAAATGAGTTTTCAGATTGCATCAGGATGTATGGACAGAAGAACAGACAAAATTAGGACATGAGGAAATGGTTGCAAATTGCACCAGGGGAGGTTCAGGTTAGATATTAGGAAGAATTTCTACAAAGGAAGAGTGGTGAAGCCTTGGACCAGGCTGTCCAAGGAAGTGGTGGAGTCCCCGTCGCTGGCAGTGTTCAAGAAACGTGTAGATGAACATGGTCTAGCAGGCAGGGTGGGAATGGGTTTGATCTTGAACACCTTTTCCAAGCATAACGATTCTATGAGTCTATCAAAATAAAACAATAGATTTCAAAAAAGCACTGGAAGAAACTCCTAGCAGGGTAGGAGACACACCAAGAAAAAAGGTGTGAGGGGAAAAATGAGTTGAGAAGATTATCAGTTTCTTAGAGAAGCAAGGCAAATACAAGTTAGACAAAGCAAAGCACTCTCACATAACGGAATTTAAGCACTTAACTAGGCACCTAGCAATGCCATGGAACCTCCATTGATAGATTTTAAAGAATAAACCGAGGAAACATCAGTCAAGAATGACAGAGACATGCCTAATGCTTTCTCTGAGTAGGTGGAAGAAGGAGAGAATTTCCTGACTTGTTTTCCAGGCCTGTGTTTCATGATTTCTATGCTTACACTTCATACAGAGATTAAGAAATTGTTAGCAGAACGAGTAATTCTGAAGCAGTGGTGTTGACACAGGACACACATGACTCAAAATGCTAACTATTTCCAATAACAGTCAGATGCCTCTGCTGTAGTCGGCATTTTGTACTGTTCTCTTTTTCCAATTCTATTGGCAGAAATTACACCCACACAACATGTGCAAAGCAAGCACCACATTCAAACTCATTTTTATCTAGTACGGTATGTACAGAACACACCACAATGGCTATAAAGAACTTGTCTGAGTTCTAACTCTTTCTTTTTGAGTTTTGTCCACTGTGTTCATTCTGAAACATGTAGTTACCATAATATCTGCATTTAGATGGACATAAAGATTTTTCTTTATCTTTGTTGTCATCACATGAAGAATGTGGTATTATATCTGACAAGTACCCATGTTCCAAAACATGAAGTTGAGTAGACAGGTAGCATGTGTTATATCATTCTGAAAGTCAACCTTCATATAATACTCTCCACTGTATATGGGCAAGAAATTTGTGTGGTTAATTCCCTGAGAGGTACATCTGCAGTAGTAACTTAAGCTATTTAGAACAATGTCAATTAGCAGTAAGGCTAACAAATTATAATGGATCCTAAGTTCTAGAAGATGCTTAGTATTTTAAACTAACCAAATCTGAAACATGAAGCTAAGTTTAAATAACCTATGTAAACAGTGATTGCAACACAAGTTCTCCCAACTTAATCGACCTCCTTCTCCTGGGCGCTGGGAGGACACCATGACTGAATTTCTTTTCCAGCACCAGAAAGAAAACCTGGCTACAGTTTATGAGATGAGCAAGCTCTCAAACTAGACAGAACATCAACACTGCTGACGGAATTCATCACTGTTTAACATTTCTTGAGAAAACTGCTGTCCAAAACACGATCACATCATTTGTTTGGCATATTTCCCCGTAAAGCTCCTTTGTGCAAAGGACGCTGTGGCAAATTTGCACACAGAAATTTGTTAGCTGATGGCACGCATCGACTCCAAAGGAGAAAATCACTTTCTGGGAACAAAAAAAAACAAGGCTGATGAGGAAATGGCAGGAATGAGAGGGGAAAGGGCAGGCTCTGCACAGGGGCTGGGGCCGGCGCCCGCCATGGAGGTGCCTGAGGGCCCTGGTCTGCAGGGGCAGCCCCTCCGGTGCCAGGTCAGGGCCGAAGGGAAACGGCTGCCCTACTGCGACCGGGGAGGGACACGGCACCCGGGAAAGGGCTGCGGGCACCAGCGAGGGCCCACACACCTACCCTCGACCCCTGCGGCCCCGGGGTTAAACCTCATTAGGGCTTTGTAGGCCTTAACACCACACAGAAAAAGGCCGCTTTCTTCACAGAACGCATATGGACTGAAAATGCCAAGGCCTTTTCTAGAAGTGTGACTGTTTCTTAACGTTTGGGCCAAAACGTGTTCAGGATTAAATGCAGCCTGCAAATGAGCATCCTTTTTTTGCATTACTATAAGATGTTGCAATTTATTATATTTTTTCCAGCAGTGCCTTATTTCATTCAAAATTGCCACGGTCTGAAATGACAGCTTTCATGAAAACAGCTCTCAGCAAAGTGCCCCAGTGCAGCGCTCTGGAATTGGTCTTTATTTACCAACACAAACTGCAGGCCTTTTAGATATAGTATCTTTTTTTTTTTCTGTATTTATGTAGCATTGAGAACAAAATACATGTTGTTGGTGTATACTCTGCCCAGCTGTCTTCTCAGGATTAATCACATAGGTACAACAGTTTATCTTGTGATTAGGGTCTGATTCTTCCAAGCCTTAAAGGTGGCATTAAACAGGCATTGGTATGTCAGCAAATGACAGACTTAACATTGCGTAGACAATTCTGACTTTATTCTCCAACCATTCAGTCATTAATCATACGATCACACGTTATTCCTTAATTAACGCAATAATACAAATTGAAATATACAAAGGAGGACAAACATAACAGTCCATAAAAGCCATTTTTAAGGATCACACAAAAAGGACACTTTATCTACAGATAAATCTACAGTTCTGCTAGTCTTCTAATTGATTTAGCATCTAAGTTTTTTTTAACTAAGTGCCAATAACAGTGCTATTAAAACCTTGTAGAATATAGGAAGAAGTTACACGTGATTAGAATGGCCGTATTAACACTGGTATTTCACAAGATATGCACTGTATAGCTCAGAGATGTCACAAATTAAAGCAACAAATCTGAAGGAGTAGTCAATTCCGAGAGCTAAAGTGAATTTAAGTGGTACCCGCTGTGTAACTCTCATAAGAATAAAGCAGTAAACTCTCATAAAGCAACTCTCATAAGAATGAAGCATGCAAAGACCACACTGAGAATTTCTTTTAAAGGAAAACAACAACAACAACAAAAAAGAAATAAAGAAACATGAAACAAACATACATCCAGCTATTGGACTTACCGAAGTCGCACAACTTCAGAACATCATTGTGGCTTATTAAGAGATTCTCTGGTTTTATATCTGGCATATCAAAATAATAGAGAGAAAGAAAAAAAAAAGAGAGAGATAGCTGTTATCTACTCTTTTTAATTTTAAATATATTCTTCACCAAGTTTATTATGTTCAAACAATCATAAACAAAGCATTAAAAAGAAACTGCTGAAAGAAATATCACTAGGCTTCAAATGATGATGCTTGTGAACACACAGAACAGCCATTTCCTATAATGTCTTTTAAGTAGTTTCCCAACAAAATAAAGGAAGATAAAAGAGGTGCTTACACCTCTTTTATTCCTGGACATCAAAGCAATATGCAGAATACAGCATTTGGCAAAGTAATAAACAAAACCCTATTTAATTATCTAGGTAAGCAGCAAAGCACTAAGTGTGTGCACTAATTACCTTTGGTGTTATGATGACCTCCTTGTGCACCTCTTGCTGTTTCTTCAAATTTCTCAAGCCTGTTTATTTTTCTTTAATGCTTTAATTTGAAGCATTAATTTAAATTAATGCTATAGTATTTTATAAGCTATATTTCTTCAAACCACATTCCTCAAAATATTTACAGATTCTTGCCCATGTTTGATCAAACTCAAATACCAGCAGTACACTGGAATGTTTTCAATAGATGAAAGCTCATGTACATTAGACATGTTACTTTTGCAAAGGCATAAAGCAAAATCAGATTTTACTAAATCAGGATAATATAAACGAATATAATAAACACAACATTAATATAATAAATATAAATAAAACTGGTTAAACTCACATGTCAAAGCACGTATTACAAGTGCTTGAAACTGAGGAGGAAAGAACTGAATCCATTAGTGTCTGGAGGTACTGTCTTATACAGAAGGTAAGTGCAGATGACCAAGCTTAAGCTCCGCATTACTGTTCTAATATTTTATTATAAGGTTCAAAGTGAAATGATTGAACCATGCAATGTTTAAACAGCTCCGTTTCCTTATGGTGTATCTTTGCCTCATTGTCATATGAAACAATCTCTACTTATATACCAAAGACACCAGTGGATAACAATCTTTATATGTAGATAAACCTTATTTTAAAGCAACCTTGAGCTTGTTGCGCCTCAACCAAATTCATATTCTTTTTTCCTAACAATATGTACCTATATTTATATCAATGCAAATTAATTCAAGCTATAGCATATTTCCCTATAGTAAATTCCTACTGGGGGTTCCCTTCTACACATAAAACTATAAACTTACCTCTATGAACAATATCATTCTTATGACACCAGTGAATTGCTTTAATTAGCTGGTATATATAGCTTTTCACTTTTTCTGGTGGAACTCCATTTGGCATTTCTTCTAGCAATTCAAGCATATTCTGAGTGTTTAAAAGACATATTATTTAAACAAACATATACAGTAGTAGCCAGATTAACACGTCTTCAACATACTAAAGCAACCTACATATGCCAGTGAGTCTAACTATAAAAGAAAAAACAACAGTTTAACACTCAAGGAGTGTATTTTAACTATACACATGCTCCTAGCTGGTTTTGTTCTAGAGAAAGCACTTGTGAAGACAATGTTCCTTAAAGATGAACACAGGCATACTCTAAGACCTTAAAAATCTGTCATCACTTAGACTAAAACTTCTAAAAATCATTTACTTACAAGAGATTGCTTAAACAGAAACTCCAGTTCAGTGTTGCTGTATGGAAAATATTGTAGAGAACAGCATTTTGTAATAATCCTACTATGCTTTAACATACAATCTTCTTAGTTCTGCTGCTTTCATATAGCAGGACAAAAGCCCATCAGTGTGAATGAAACAATACATATATAAAAATGCCTCAAATGGGCATAAATTTGTATAAGTAACTTGAATCTTTTTATATGAGATATATCCAGCTTAGATATATTTGTGCTACATTAATTGTGTCCATGCTAACTATGTTATGTACAGACTGTACAGACATAGGGAAAAAAAAACACTAATTTAACTTTTTGCACTGATAAATTTCCTCTTCAAAGGACCTTTAGATTTCCATTATGCTAGCAAATGTCTCCAATTTTGCACACTTAGAAGCAGAATGGGGTTTAGCCTACTCTAAATCCTAATTGAATACTGCATGGCAACAGCCCACTTGAAGGCATAAAAGAGCCTTATATGCTGAACTCTGAGATAAAAATAAGTATTTTGGCTATATTGTTTTACACAGTACAATTCTGAATTAGGGCATTTACACAGATTTTTAAATCGATTGTATGTTTACCTCACCTCTGACAAACATTTAACTCCATAATATATTTCTGATTTTTTCTTCTATAATATTTTAATGAACACAAGCATGATACAAAACAAATGGAGCCTTTGCTAATATTTCAAAAAAAAATCATATTTTGCAGTCTGAGAATCTATACTGAAATTTATGTATCTGAGTGCAGGTTTCCTCAGAAACACATTTTCTGTTAACAAAGTATGTATCACATTGATTTTATTTAGATTCATTTCGGTACTGAGGCCTGTACTTTTGGATAAATTAGTCAAGAAATTAGTACTATAAATATGAACCAGAATAGTAAAAACAACATAGCAAGGCATAATCCTATGCGAAGACATTAACTAAGGGGATGATGGATAAAGGAGATTAGACTAAATGTAAATTTAAGTAATCTGGATTTGGGTATTGCAGAGCTAAAATTCCTTGAAGGACAAAAGGCATAATCTCATAAATAAAACTCATAATCAGTTAAAACAAAAACTAACCTACTATGCCACATTTTATTTAATTCATTTTACTATTCCTCATTCATCAGCACATAAATTATCCTGGTCTTAAAAGGTATCTATAAAGAAACTACTTTACACATCTGAAAATGAGAAATATTCATAGACCATGAAGTTTAACTGAAATTATAAGTTACCACTGAAACAGAAATGATACTATGCTCACAGGCTATATGTAATAGCTATGCTTAGCATTACATTCTTTTATCTGATGCAAATAATGTTAGGTATAGCAGCCTGTTCCATTTATGCAAAAATATTAACCAATTTTTAAAATATGGTCTTATTCAATCAGTTAAATGCTTTTTCTCATGCTGATCTTCCAAAACCACTGCTAGAGTAAGTTCAGCCAAGTCAATGATAAGACAAAATTAAACTTATCTTCCAGCTTGTATGTGATCAAAGACATTTCATGAGTCTGGATGAACCACAGGAAACACAGGTAGAGCAAGACAAGGTTTGGATACTAGAGCCAAGCAAGATGTACCACATTGGAAGTTCCTGATCTGCTGGTGCAACACACACCTAATTTCTGCCAGGCCATGTCATAGCAGAGGTAACCTCACATTATGCAATGAAAGCACACAATTAATTATAAACTGAGAAGAGACACCATATATAAGGTGAGATATCTTTACACATAAGGGAAAACTGACTAAATAAAACTAGCATACTGCAGCCTTTGAGAATCACCTTGAGAATTTCAATTAAGGGAACAATACCTGATGAAAGCTACATAGATGTGATGTATTTTTTACACTTGCATACAGTTTTACCTTATGTAACTGAATATCACCTAGTTATTTTCATGAGAAGGTGCTAAATGGTTAGAAAAAAGTTAAGTTTACTGTGGCCAGGAAGGCTCCAAAAATAATGGAAGACCAATGTGTTCTATGTTGTTTCTCTTTGGAAGCAGACCAGGACACTTGGCAGCAGTGGGCCAGTCTAAGAAAACTTTGGAATGGATTCAAATGAGGTCAGGATTCAAAATAATGACAGTGACTTTTGCCAAATCCTTCTAAGTGGCTATTGATACTGAACTTGTTACAGAAAAATAGAAATAGAAACCTTATTTTTAACAGAGGATGACAGATAAAGTTGCAACAGATTCCATAGGCAGAAACCCACGATCTTGTTCTGAAAGACTGTGTCAAGATTAACTGCACAACACAACATGGGACATCTAATCAATTTCATATTTAAACTGGACTATACAGCTCACATGGGATTATTTTTTTTCAGATGATACCTATTCCAGTTTAAACAATTTGAATGTATTTGTGTTCATAAAAGAAAGATTTTTTAAAGCTATTTAAACAGATAAGAACAAAAGAGAAAACAACAAAAAGTCCATCTCATGATGTAAAGACAATAAAGTTGCAGGTGTTGTTTTCTGGCAATACAGGTCCAACTTACAATTTGGATTCAGAATAGCTTCTGCTAATTCCCCTTTTTTATTAGAATAGTGCCATTTTTAGAAGTATTTTAAAAGACTTTTTCAGCAATTTGATCATTTAATTGTGGAAAGGATAGTACAAATTCAACTCACTTTTTCCACATATTCAAAAACTAAGTATAATTTTCCTCTTCTTCTGAAGGCTTCTTTCAGCTCCACTATGTTCTCCTGTTTCAAAGTGCGAAGCATTTTAAGCTCTCGTAAAGTGGTTTCTTTGACTTCTTCATTTTCTAGTGCGCAAAGTAAAAATAACAAATTAAAACTTATTAAAAAATAAAAATACAGAGTAATGAATGTTATGAATATTTTATGTGAACCCCTCATTAAAATCTCTGTCACCGGCTATTACAGGCTCATTTTCCACTATTGTCTCCTCCTGCTACTGGACGTTGTCTGTATTGGAAGAGAGATACACGACTGTGCTGCCACTATATAACCTTGACACACTTCCTCATGCAGTTTTCCAGCAGCAGAAAAGGTGATAAGAAATAATCCTTCACATTTCTACTTTTTTTCATTCTGAAGAGTTGTAATATACTTGCAAAGAGTTGTAACACACTGGCACACATTCCACACGGCTGCAGCACTGGGGAGGCTGATACGCCCTTTGCAGAGGCATGGGAACTGAGAGCTCCATTTTGTCAATGTGAAAATCATCTCGATTGCATTCTAAAAATAACTTTATTCTCCAAATGCCATCACAGATTTTAACACCAAAACACAGATTTTTATGCCTTTTGAGTTTTTCACAAAAGGTTCTTAGCATAAATTCAGCAAGCAGACCGCTGCAGCAGCCATAGAAGGCAAACACTGATCCAAAAAAACCTACAATCCACGATTCTAGGAAACAAGAAATTCAACTAATGTTTTGGCAACTCAGTGGTCTGAAAGTTGTTCAAGCAAAGGAGAGTGTTTTACTAAAGTTTTGGGAACTTCTCATCACTGAGGGGCCCTGAACTGGTTGGGTTCTAGATGACGCTACCTAAGAAACGTTAAGTCAGCCAAAGTAAACCAGTGTGCACCACATTCAGTAAAATGAAATCCATTAACTCAGTGAATTTGTCCATGCACATGCAGTCAGTGGAAGAAAATAAAACAAAGAGGTTTTTTTCTAAGCAAGCAAAAGGACAGAACAGATTGGCAGGGGAGAGGGAACAAACACAACCATAATCAGAAGAAAGAAAAAAAAAGAAAAAGAAAAAAAAAAAAAGAAAGGGAGGAGGAGAAAGAAAGGAAAAGAAACCTCTGGTAACACCACAAATGTTTTGATCTAAAAAAAAAAAAAAAAAGTATTATATATACACAATTTAGAGCAATCTAAATCATCTGACTTTAAAGCAGAGTGTTTGATGTTGGCTTGAATCAATCTGACTATATACTTTCCTCTAAAACTAGACACCATCTTCCCCAATGCAGTATCAAACAGCAACAAAAAAATCAGTGAAACAGAAGCAGCAATAGAAACAATTATAATATATACAAGTTTTTAATGAACTACCCTCCTAACAAGACAGATGTTAAATGGACTGAATCAAATCCATGAAAAGAACTTCTGTCATATTTTCTGAAACTTGTAAACAACCAGCTACAGCTCCAAAAAGCAGTCATCCATCACGTAAACCAATATGGCTTAATACTGTTAGCAAGCCATATCTAATGGCAATTTTGCCTTTTTTTTTTTTTTTTTTGATAGAACAGCTAAAATACTGTTTCTGTTAGGGCCCCGATACCGAGATTCTACTGGTTAGAACCTGTCCTCAACAGCAGATCAAGTACTGAAAAGCAATTCTGAACTAGTCTCATAACCTGCTTGAGAGGCCTGTCACAATTTGGCACTCCCCTTCGTTGGCTAGGTACATATAAAGTATTAGAAGCCCTAAATACCCACAGAGCTAATATATAAATCTTTTTTTTAAAATCATACCCTGACACAAGTGACTTCTTATTTAACTGGAGAGATATTAGCAGCATAGTTGTTGACACAAAAGACTAGACAGAAGAAGAAAACGTTACCTTCACTGTCTTTGAATTTCTTGATAGCCACAATTTCATGTGTCTCCTGTAAAACATAAAACAAAAGTGAAACTTTTTTTTCTGTTTTGCTTAGTTATTTCTTCCTTTTCTTTCTTTCCCTGAGTATTACAGAAAATAAAACATCCAGACAAATCTCACAAAATAAATACAAAGCAACAGAGAATTTGGTAAGCATCTCAGTGCTCAGGCCAAACACAACACAAAGCATGTGTGCATGCACATGCCCACATGCATTTTCAGTTGTGGCCAAGGCTTACAAAGAGACTTGCAAAAGCTTTTGGGTTCCAAAGTTCAATCACGTAAAAGGAATATCATTTCTACAAGCTAAATTCTTTGTAACTCCTAAAAAAATGAAGAAAATGAAGGAAAGGAGCAGATCCCTTGAGAGTAGCATATCCAAAACAAACAGCCAGGATCACTTATCACATTTGAAGCTGTTAATCTACGCTTACTATGTGGTAACAGGTGGTAGCTTTCTAGCACCTTCTCACCTTTGTGTTCCTCTAGAATTCTCACCAGTCATCTTTTTTGTTACATTAAACCAAGACACTTCTCTTGTGTGAGCCAGAGTGCACCTACCATATGAACAAAATGTAGCCCACATCGCAAGACTACTACTGTTTGGTTTATAAGATGATTGAAACACCTAAATTTTGATAATATGATGGCAAAGCCGCCTTAGGTCATAAAGTAAGACGACAGTAAATAGACAGGACAAAGTTATTTGAAGGGCTTGATATACCCTAGACA
Organism: Tinamus guttatus; assembly: GCF_000705375.1. Next base: position 17,440 of record NW_010578860.1, on the reverse strand, counting down.
TTTTTTTCCAAACTTTATAGTTTTCAAAATATAAAGATATCTCTATCTGTTAATAGTGATTAATAGGCATAGAATAACAGGGCATCAATAGAAAGGTTAAGCCTCTACAGCATGTCTGAAGACATGTGCCTAACCAGTTATTAAACAAATCATAAACATACTCCCTTTTTCCTCTCTCATGGTAACAACATTCAAACCTGAAAAAGTATGTGATCACCTTCAAAATAAAAGCATGTTGAAGGTTTACTATAGATTGTGTATAATGCATTTAAAGAGTTTTAGATGAAAATCAATACTACTACTACTAAAATCAATAAAAACGACTTTGTATATTTATCTTGTATCTGCTGGTAGAGAAGTATTAAGAGCAAACTTACCCACTTGAGAACTCTGACTTGCCCAAAACAAGTTCATTTTTATATATATTTTAAGTATAAATATACTGAACATAAAAACCCTTTGATCATTACTCACAATAATTATGAAAAATTGAAAATTGTTTTGTCGTATATTAATATAAATTACCAACAATATCTGTCCAACATTGAAGGACAATTTAACAGAAGTAGCACCCATGAAAGATATTCTTGCTATCAGTTCTCAGCACTTAAATTGTTTGTCTGCTACCAAAACCTACCTTTGATGTACATTAGCTGTATTTGGAGACTGACACATTACATAAATTCTGCTAAGATAGTACAGATGCCCAAGAACTACCCTTTGCACAATCAACCCACAGAACAGGAAAGACAACAAGGATGTCAGGACTGAGAATATAATATTCATTTCAGGTTAGGAGTGATTCTGTAAAGCTTGTCTATAGCTTTCATGTCAAATACAGTATCTTTTTTTTTTTTTTTTGATTTACCAGGCTTTCAAACTGAATGGCCTAAACAAAATTGATGTCTGGCTTACCATTTATATTGTTATTTGTGGATTACAACATTAAGTTATTCTTAATAACTGTAAGTACAGTTACCATGCTAACATTTAATGGTACACTGTTATGAAGGTTTATTTAACTCCTTTGACTTCTGCTACCTTATTTTAGGTGCTTTCCTAATTAAGCCTCTCAAGGGCTATTCACAAACGGTTTCCCGAAATTGCGTCCTGAAGTCTCTGCTCACTGTAACAGGCCTGGATTTACACAAGGATGCATACACCTCTCTGAACATGAGCCAGATACCTCTATTAGCATGCTGCTCCTCTTTCGTACAAAAGAAAGAATTTGGAGACGTTTCAGCAATCAATAAGAAATCATATTTTTATTCTCAAAGTAATGCCTGAGTATACTGAAAGAAATGTAGTAGGTGTTAGAATCTGTTGCCTCATACAGAGAGCAGTTCTGCACCATTCAAAAAATTCAGCGTATGTGTCATCTCTGGCTTCTGTGCCATATGCTGCTGACCCCTGATGCATACAGTGAATGTGACTATTCTGGGAATTAAGTTTAAGAAGTACTTCGGTCGCAATCTTGCAAAGACTTATGTAAGACATGCTATCCAAAAGTCCCATAGGATTCTAACTATTCATAATATTTAAAGCACATGCGTGGGTCTATGAAGAACAAGAACATAAAGAGTTTAGCAACACACATATGGAAAAAAGTTATCTAAACAGTTCAGAAAACTATGACATTTAAGAAATCTTCATTTGAAAAGCCTTATCATCACTTATGCTATTTCATTAAACTAATTTAATTTGTCATACAGAAGTAATCAAGAATTTATATATAATATACTCCCTTTGGTTTAGATTATCTGCAAAATTAATATCCTATCTTTTAAAAAACAAACAATAGTATCTTCAACTATCTTGAAAAAATAAGACAGTAACAAAATGAAACTAGATAGCAGATGATTTGAGGAACTACATTAGCAACACTCCTTTCTCCTTGCGAAGAGACCTCCTTGACTCACAAAGAGCAAGGATACTGGAAATCAGGAAGGCAGGCTGGCAAACACGAATACGTTTTGTACAGGACCAATCCGAATACAGAATCACCGAATAGCTGAGGTTAGAAAACCCTTCTGGACATCATCTTGTCCAACCACCCTTCTCAAACAGGGTCACCATGTTGCCCAGGACCACGTCCAGATGGCTTTTAAGTGTCTCCAGGGTTGGAGACTTCACTTTCTCTCTGGGCAAATTGTTCTAATCTCAGTCACTCGCCAAGGAAAAGTTTTTTTGTCCTAACATCTAGACAGCATGTCCTGTTTCAATTTGTGCCCACCACCTCTTGCCCTGTTACTAGGCACACTGAGAAGAGACTTGTTCTGTCTTCTTTACTACCTCCCTTTAGATATTTATACCCACTGATCAGATCCCTCCAAGCCTTTCCTTCTGCAGGATGAAACTGCAGGATGAAAATCTCGCTCAGTCTCTCCTTCTACGACAGAAGCTCCAGTCCCTTCATCACCCTTCTGGGGCATTGTCCTATTCGCTCCAGTAGCTCCATATCTCTCCCAGGAGATACTGACCCCGACTTGCATCCACATCCCAGGTGCAGGGCTAAGCAGAGGGAAGGATGCACTCCCTCAACCTACTGATACATGTGGCAACTAGATTAGGAGACAGATGATACAGCTGTCAGTAATACAAGCAAGTCAGCGTGCAGTTTGAGGTTTTCCAACAGGTCCTGGCATGCATTAGGCACAATAGGAACAGATACCAGACTCCTAAGCCCTCAAAAGCTGATTTGACATTGCAGTTCAGGTTGCTATGGCATTAGATGCCCTAAAGGCTCTTAAAGGTCAAATTTAGACTCAGGCACTTAAATTTTACTTAACATCCTCTTGGAACCTTTTTGTTCTGATTGCAGTGCCCGAGAAAAAGACCAAATTGCAATTTTCTAAAATAGGAATATAATTCTCTAAACTTTTTTTTTTTCTTTTCAAAAGCTTTTATTCGAGACTGTATACTGAAATGTGAGCAGAAAGTACAACTAAAAATGTTCAGCCTGACTGCAGATGCTTTATTTAGGTAATAGCTCAGTATTCAACTCCAATCATGAAAAATGCTCGCATTCAGTCAACATATAGGCTAGGTAGATACAAGTACTACTGTGTGAATCAATGTTTCAGACTTAAATGAACATCAAGGAAAGAAAAAATGTCCTCAAATAATCTTAGATATTCATGCTCTTTATGGAACAGGCAATATATTTTTTGATTTCTACTACTAGCTTATACAATAAAGTGTGAAATTAGAGCTCAGTTGGCTATAGCTTTGCCTTACTCTACTACATTTGTTATTAAGTACCAAATTACTCCACTGTATTAAAAATCTGACATCAATACTTCACTTTAGGTTCAGAGGTAATGAAAAATTTAGAAAGACAAATTGCAAATTTGCAAGTGCAGTACTCAAATATCTCTTAGCATCAGTTATCCCCTTGCTCATTAAGCACATGTGTGTATTATAAATACTCTACATTATAAAATGCCTCTACATATCTAGAATAATTCAGACACAAAGCAACTGTACACAAAAAGATCCTTAAAAGAAACAATCAACTCACAGCCATGATTACGTCCTTCAGAAAATGACGCCATTTGGCTATAATTCTATTTCCTCATAATGTATGTTTTAATATGACCTGACTTCCTATCAGTTATTTTAATTTACGTTATTACAAGTCAAAAGGAAATGCTGCCAAAATATGCAACAAAAATCTGAGGGAGCTAAGACTAAAGCAGCCTTAGCAGGAAGCATTCACAAAGTAAGTTTAAAAGAACTGTAGCATCTCCTGGGAAGTTTCGATCTTTTGCAAGCATGCATATGGATTCGGCACAGCCTCTAGTCAACTACCTTGTCCGCTGAACTGCGCATATTTGGTGCAAAAGCAATGACCATTTCTAGTCTTGAATGCACACATGTGAAGAGACAAATTAAAAAAGATCATCCATGTCTCTGTTTTGGGTTTTTCCAATAACACTCCCCAAACCAAGGAGTAAAGTAATAATCCATTTTGTTTTTATCTGAGTTAAAAATAACATGTTTTTAGACACTCCAGAATACAGAACGTTTTAGGAGAGCAAGTAGTAAAAACTGACAGTTCTTAGTGATCAGTACTAAACTTACTCAAGTGTGGATTTCTAAAGCAACTGAAAGCAGAGAGTATTTATAAAATTAAACATGAGTAAAGATAGTGATGGTCAATACTGCACAAGTAGCAGAGAGCAGCATGTTACTGCACATCTAAAATATTTTGGGAATTTTCCTCAAGAGACATTTCTGTTTGCATTTTTACATTTTTCCTTTGAGAAAACTGTGGTCCTCCTCTTCTTATCTTCCTCCCCCCCCCAAAAAAAAAACCAGACAAACAAAACCCATGCACCTTGGTTTATCTATGATATATTACGTTTAGTGATATGAGAACCTTTAGGAAATTACCTCCTCCTTATCTAAGGAGCCTCTATTTATTCATTTTAGCAAGAAATATCTTCTCTGCTAAACAATGACAGAGCAGTATTTCTGAGTTTTCATAAAGCTTTTATTTACTGGAAAATTGATAAGTATTTCTCCAATATATACATGTTCTAGCTTATGTAAAAGCAAGCACCTAGGATGAATCACCACAAATCCATTCTCTATCTCACTGAAGCAAAATGTTATTCACTAACCAGCTCAGTGTAGGAAGACTCTTCATGGAACAAAGATTTATGCATTTATGTGCCTAGTTTAAAGAAGATGGCTACACTGTCTCCTAAATAAGGAGGAATAAAACATGGACTAGAGAAAACTTAGCCCAGGACCCACCTGAAAACACTGGAGTGGCAGCTACAAAAGCTGAGAGAAGAAATCCCACTGAAAGAGGAAACATGAGCAAAGACTCAAGTCTCCAGCTGCTAGCTTGCCAGGAAAGGACCAGTAAGGAAGCACAATGAAGGAGAGACTTTTTTTTTAATGCAAACAGATTAAACATAGTTTGTCTTGTATTTCTTTATGTTTTTAAAAAACACTGGTTGTCTTTCTGGAAGATATGAATAAATGTTTTCTTAATTTCCAATTTTATCTTGTTTAAGTCAAGCGCCATTTAAGGGACTGAAACATCATGGCATTTCTCACCCAAGGGACGGAGGAGCGTCGATCCTGGGAGACGTCACCGCGCGGCGCAGCTGGGGCACGGGATCCCAAGGCTCACAGGCTGAGGCTCCCCTTCCAGCCCCGCCAAGGCCCACTCGAGCTGACAGTGCCAGGCTGGAGAGGGACAGGGGCTCTCCAGAACGCAGCCGCTTCCCGCGCCCTCAGAGCTTGTTTGGGAAGGTAGCTCTGCAGACCTGCCTAGTCCAAGCAGGGCCAGCCAGAGCAGGCTGCTCCAGACTGTGTCCAGGCTTGAACACCTCCATCCGTGGAGATCTTTTGAATATCCTTGGGGATGTTCAAAGGCAGACGGACAAGACACTGACAAGCCTGCACTAGCTGGATACTGCAGGAGGCATGCCTGAACACTGAGAAGAGCAATGTAATGGAGGAATTATATTCTTCTGCATCGGACAGCTCCTGATTTATTTTTTTCCCTCTACTTTCTTCTCACTTTCTATGGAACTTAATATTGAATTAAAGTATCTCAAAGTGATAAAGCTTTTGTTTAAGATGAGGGGAGATACCGAGCGTGATTCAGAGTAGGGCTCAAACGAGGGCACTCTTACTAGGTCAGTGCAGGAACTTGCTTCTCTCTGGACTCCAAAGCAAGCCTAAAGGAGGGGCATCTCTTCAAAAACAAACAACAAAAAATAGCCTTGTGCGTATTCCCCTGTATCCTGTTTTACATTACGCCAGAATACTCTAAAGGCTGAGTTTTCACTAACATGAGGAATGAGTAATTTCTTCAACCCTAGGTTAAAATGTTAGAATTTAATTCAAATAGTCCAAATCCACTGAAGTATTACTCCGAAAACACACTGGCAGAAAATGAATTCATTCAGTATTTTCTGTTAATTACTGTACTGGTGATAGGAGTTAGCACAGAAATCTTTGCTCCTCCCAAATGTTTTTCATATTTATTTACATTTTTTCTCCGAGCAGGAAAGTAAATATGCATTCCCTAAAATTTTGTACAATAGCATAATCAAAATGATCTGGAAGAAAAAGCAACTTTTGAATGCTATAAATGCAACCATTCTGACTCTTCATGGTAAACTAGTATTACCAAGGCAAATTTTTATTATCTGGCCCTCATTTTATCCTATTGTAGCAATACTGTACCACTAATCTCTATCATTTACAAATTGACAGTATTATTTAGTCTATAGAGATGTAAAATTGAACACGAATTCAGTAAATAGCTATTTTTCTTCATACTGAAAAGTCAGTAGTACCCATTTCAGTTTTACATCCTGATCATCTTCCAGCTCTATTGGATTTTTTGCCTGTTATGTTTGGAAATTGTGAAATAAATCAGGAAATGAAAGTAATGCTATTTGCACACGAAAGATATTACTTTGGGAAGATATCAATACTTATTCATTCCTGTAGCATGTTCTTGAAACTTTAAATACAGTGACTGTGAAGTGGAAAAACGAGGAAGCCGGAACGAGCCTCTCGCTGCCCCACTGGATTTGAACATTTGTAACAGCAATTAGACAGCCTTACTTCTTCGCAAAAATACTCATATTTTAAGTGTGAGGAGGTTTTATTCAATTCTCCAACGGTCTGAAACTTCTATCAGTAACCCCATTTGCCTTTACAAAGTATCTATGACATCCAGCACTAGTAAGTACGAGGCAGTGGTCATATCTCAGGTAGGATTTTTTGCCATTCTCTTCCTACCACAGTCAAGGGAAGATAAATTTGAACAGAAAATGTGACCTCTATTTTCTAGCCTCAGTTCTTTAGTTACTTTTCCCAGACAACTCTATGGCAGAAAATATGTATCAAAACAGGAAGCAAAAACATATTCTGTAGCATTCACCAAAAGACATTTTGCTGCTCCTTCTCTTGCCCTTCCCCCTCAGGAGATATTTTTTGTGTAAAAAGAAAAAAAAAAAAGAAAGAAAGAAAAAAAAAGAATAACATTCTTCCCATAGCAAAACTCTAGGGTAAGTTATAATGGGGGAAGCTCTATAGGTGCAAGCTGGCACTACCTTCTTGTCCTCAATTTTTTAATTTCTTTGGCATTTTAATGCAGCAGGATTACTTTTCTCTGATATTCCAGTGATAACTCTCCCTCGCTTCTGATACTCTCTGCTAGCCTGTTGGGTGCTCTACATATTCCACCCTAAAATCAATGCTCTTTTCTACTTCCCTTTCAATATAGCTGTTTCTTAAAGCTCTTCTTTCAGTCAATATATTGAAGTGTGTTTCAGTGAACATCTTTACTTCTTTTTAAAACTCTGTCATTCTAATTTATCCAGAAAGAAAGGTTTTCTTTTCTAGGCTTAGACGGTCAGCACATTTCTTGGCCAATAAGGGAAAAATTCTTTTCTCAAGACAACTGCCATTTTGCTCTGCCAAACATTTAAAACTGCATTCCTTTTAGAGGCTGTCTCTTCTTTACAGAATAGTACTAAAGATTACAGTCCTACTCAAACCTATTAAGAACAGTAGGCAAGATCCGTTATCTTGAATAAAAACTGGTTTTATTGATCACTCTTGCAGCATTGTCAGAGGCAAGGCTAAGTAAGGTATATGATAACTTATTAGCTTGAGAAACAGAGCTTATATGAAGAAACACATGAAAAAAATCTGTACCCAAGGAGGACTAAACTTGTTACTTCCAACAGTGAAGCAGAAACTGCAAGTACCTCTGTACCACAGCTGAAAATTCAGCTTTTGAACTAAATGAAGAGAATTTATGGAGTTGATGCAGGCAGTTTCTACAATGCTCAAAGGCCCATGACTACATCAGCATTTTTTTCTAAACATATCTCAAGAAGGAAAGAAGAAAAAAAAGTCTAAAACATCACACTAGTTCCAGGAAATAATAAGCATGATCATAATAAAGGTTATCTAATAAAACTTACCTCTAGAGGTAAGACTGCTTAACACATCTCATTTTCACATCACACACACACTTGAGATAGCAAAAGAGGTAACATACAGCATTTATGTTCACAGTGACAGTTTGCCCAAGCTTGACAGAAGAATAATCCTTGGAAAACAAGAAAGGAAAGCAGGGCCTTGGTCTCAACAAGCTTATTGTTCCAAAGACCGGGTGATCAGAATGAAGAGCCGAGGGCCAAGGGAGTTCAGTGACTAAAGGAAGTAGGAGGAGAAAGATGAATAATGCAGACTGAGAACAGACCAGAAGAGCAAACTGGGAAAATGAACTAGAATTTAGAAGCTGGTATTAAAAACAGCAGAACAAGCAAGCAAAAAAATCTGTGCCCATTGCTTTCCAAAATCCTACTGGAACCCAATTTTACTGAAAGCAGAGGAATGGTGAGAATTCAGAAATAGCTGCAAGCCTCTAAAAACACATGGGAGTCTCATTCCACGCAGTTCTGGCATGCACAGAAAATGAAGGCAGCGGGTTACTAGATACGCCATCTCAAATACTAGAAGCTGACAGCTGCGTGACAACTGCGTGGGCACCCATATGGTGTTACATGGATGAATTTTATTTTTTTAAGAAAGCTATCAGCAAAAAAACGGTAAGTTTGTCACAGTGTATAAGAAAAGGAAAAGGTAGCATTCTTTTATTAAAACAATTGACATAGGCTAAAGAAGTAGCTCCTCAGGTCTAGAATAGAAACAGCAATCTCCAAAGCTAAATATAAACTGAGAATAAGTATTGTGTACCTAAAGAGACTTATAACACTCCAGGACACCTTAAATGTTTCCTAACTGCTGAGCAGTGCTGCTCGGGCACTGCAAGTTCGAAAGAAAAGGTTTGCCTGGGCACGGCTGACATGTTTTACTGTATTCCTAGCACAAGGGGAAAAAAACATCAAAAATATGAACAACACTTCAGCAGTGTTTTTATACAGCTAGGAAAACACACATTCATTTACTGCATTTTAACTTTATTTTTTTCTTAATCTGTTGCTCTCTACAAACATTTTTACAGGATGAACATCTCAATATTGACAATAAATCTGAAAATTGGTGCAACTGAGGAGGGTAGTAAATACTAGGTAGAATACACATAGTTTCAAATAGCAGAGTTTCTCTGAGCAGTAAGCAGCCTGTTAAAATTAGCTTGATTCAGTCACAGGGAGTTTTAACCATGGATAAAGTTACTGGGACTTGGGCTAACTTCTCAGACTCTTGAAATTAGAGTGTCTAGCCCTGTAGTCTCATCCAGCATTACTTAAATTTTTAGGATGTTCTGCATTCCTATTTATAATCTAAATTCTTTTCTGAGGGGAGAAGTGCAGTGCAGAGAAAGTCAGGTAATCCAAGTCTATTGTTGATCTGGCTGGACTTTAATCTTCTGCTCTACTGCTAATATCATCTTTTCCTACCTATCTAGCAGCTTCCTGCATGCCTCTCTGTGTATTAACCTACTGATAAGATACCTTTCCAAATCCCTACAAAGGCTGAAAGTGGAATGTGATTTTTTATGACCGTGAACCCTGGTTTTGATTGTATGAAGAAGATACTTCAGTGGGCCCTTTTATATTCTACAATAAACAAAACTTTTAATTTCTTTCCATAAAGCTTGTTTATCTTCAAGAATTAAGTGTTAATATCTGATCACTTTCACCAACAAGTGAAACAATCTGCCTTTTGTTTTTCTAGAAGACTAACAAGCTTGCAACAAGGTAAACTAATTGGTCTCATTAATTCTCACTGTGGACTTCAACCACCCTGGTATCTCCTGGAAAGGCAACACAGCTAGACACACACAGTCCTGGAGGTTGCTGGAGACCACTAATGACAACTTTGTGACACAGGTGGTGGAAGAGGCAACAAGAAGTGTGCTGCTGGACCTCATACTAATGAATGAAGAAGGACTGATTGGAGATTGGGGGTTGCCTTGGCTGCAGTGACCCTGAGCTGAAGTTCAGGATCCAGCAAGGAAGAAGCAGCAACCTGGATTTCAGGAGGACAAACTTGGGCATTTTCAGAGACCTACTTGGAGGAATCCCATGCGCTAGAGCCCTAGAAGGAGCACCCTCCCAAGAGGGCTGGTAAATATTCAAGCATCACTTCCTCCAAGCTCAAGATCAGTGCATCTCTATGAGTAAGAAGTCAGACAGAGGGGGAGGACACTTGTGTGGATGAGCAAGTTGCTCCTAGCAAAACTCAGGCAGGAGAAGGAAGTGTACAGAATGTAGACAATAGGAAGGTCCTTGGGAGGAATACAGGAATGTTGTCAGGATATGCAGGGATGCAAAGAGGAAGGGCTAAGGGTCATTTGGAATTAAAACTGGCAAGAGACATCAAGAACAAGAAGGGCTTCAAATACATCAGTAGCAAAAGGAAGACTAGGGAAAAATGTGGGTTCGGTGCTGAATGAGGGTGTTTGCCCTGATTACAAAAGAGATAGAAAAGACAGTTACAGAACACCTTGTTTGCTTCAGTATTTACTAAGGACAGCCTTCTGGAATCCCACACCCTAGAGGAAAGAAGGGATGTCTAGAGAAATGAAGACTTGTCCTTGGTTGAGGACGGTTAGGTTAGAGATCAGCTAGGTAAACGTGACACTCACAAATTCATGGACCGGATGGGATGCACCTAAGAGCGCTGTGAGAGCTGGCGGTTGTTATTGCTGAGCTGCTCTCCATCATCTTTGAAAGCTCATGGAGAACTAGGGAGGTGCCTAAGGACTGGAAAAAGGTCAATCTTCAAAAAGGACAAGGAGGAGGACCCAGGTAACAACAGGCCAGACAGTCTCACCTCCGTAGCTGCAAAGGTGATTGAACAGCTCATCATGGATGTTGTCTCTAAGCATGTGGAGGCCTAGAAGGTAATCAGTAGTAGTTCAGCATGGATTCACCAAGAGGAAATCATGACTGATAATGGAATGACTGGCTGGGTAGAAGAGAGTGGTGAATGTTCTTCTAGCTTGACATCAACAAGCCTTTTGACGCTGTCTCCCATAGCTGGACTGAGAACTGGCTGGATGATAGAGCTCAAAGGGTTGTTATCAGTGGCACAGAGTCTAGTTGGACAACTGCAGCTAGTGGTGTCCCCCAAGGGTCAGTACTGCGCTCAAAGGGTTGTTATCAGTGGCACAGGGTCTAGTTGGACAACTGCAGCTAGCGGTGTCCCCCAAGGGTCAGTACTGGGTTCAATCCTGTTCAATTTATTCATCAACATCCTGGATGAAGGGACTGAAGCATCTCTCCTATGAAGAAAAGCTTAAAGAGCTGGAAGTGTTCTGCCAAAAGAAGAGAAGATCTTATCAATGTGTATAAATACCTCAAGGGACAGTGTCAAGAGGATGGGTCCAGATTCGATCCAGTGGTTGCCAGTGACAGGACAAGAGGCAACAGCCACAAACTGAAGCACAGGAAGTTCCATCTGAATTTGAGGAAAAACTTCTTGACTGTGAGGATGACAGAGCACTGGACCAGGCTGCTGAGAAAGCTTGTGGAGTCTCCACTGGAGATCTTCAAAATTCAGCTGGATGCGACCCCGTGCAACATGTTCGAGGTATCCCTGCTTGTGCAGAGGGGTTGGCCTAGACATCTCCAAAGGTCTCTTCCAACCTTAATCACTCTATGAGATTATCTGAGGATTTCAGAGAATCAAAGTCATAATAGACTAGTTTCCAATACAGGTATTGTTCTTCAAAGTGCCACTTATGAAGACCCTTTTCTTGCTAGCAATGAGAAACAAAACAAAACAAAAACAGGGTTACATAATGTTTGAAACTAATTATAGAAGATGGCATATTTTCCATTATGCTCCAAGGTGTTATCCCGTAGGAGAGAATGAAGTCTTCAAGCATGTCAAAGCACTGGAAAAGACACAGTTTTAGCTAAAGGATTGTGCTTAACTTCTGCAAAGAGATAATAGACTAAGAGTCAAGTATCCAAACACACTCAGGGAACGGGACCACTATTCTCTAGTTCAGGTAGTTCATCTTTTTTGACATCAGTGAGTGGCTTAGGCACCTCTCACTAGTCTCTTCTATTCAGTAGCTTAGCACAGGTAACTTTGATCTGTCAAAGTCACCCCCAGTAGCTGCAATGCAGCACTGCTTCACTCCGGCAGATAAGGACAAACAGCCCCCGAACTCCTCTTCAGAAGAGCACATTGATGCTTTCTGGCCCATTAGGCTGCCTGTTGGGCCAGAATTAGGTGAACAGTTCCACCTAGACTGAATTACAATGACACTATTCTACAGAAGATAAAGAATAACTTCTACCAATAAATACAGTCTATAAGCCAATAAACAAGTCCTAAAGAATACAGACACTAACTGCTGCTGCTTGACAATTTTGCTTCCTTTCACTAACAGCCAATGAATCTCTGCATCTCCATCTACTTTTCTTAAACCCTAAAGAAAACAGATAAGCTTGTTGAGCTACACCAGAATGTTAGCTGAATGAGTTATATCTTCTCTGATCAGTATTCACAAAAATACGAATATCGCCATTCAGAGCTTTCTATTTTCTTTTCATTGTACAGCTGAAGGTACTAAGATCAATAAAGCTTTTAATAACGTGCACAAAGAGCTCCATTAGAAATAGACAGTTTCCTTATGCTAGGCTTCTAGAAGCATATTTGAAATAAGAGCTTTGAGTAAGAACTCAAAGATTTTATTGAGAGGTTGTCAGAAAAAATTTTTATGGATTTAACTAGTAAAAGCATGCTATGTTGATCTCGCAGAGCTATACAATTCTCTGAATTTCAAGGTGGTATAATATTCATCTAAATACATGTATAAAGAAAAGGCAGTGTCTGGGAAAACTGGTGGATTCTTTATGGAGTAAATCTCTTCAGGCTTTGAATCTTTTGTTTCACACTAAGCCAATCAATTACTTCTTAGTATTCAAAAACAGCACTGTTAAGCCACATCGGTAGTAAAACAAACATTTAAGAATTCCAAAAAAGCTAAAGCTCATAATGAGAGCTTGGAGCTTCACTGTATTAACTTGCCTAAACTAAACATTGATACTGAAAAAAAAAAGCTCCTTTGGATAAATTTTGCTTTCTGTCCTTGCTAAACTAGTACCTAGTGTTCTGCTGGCAGAAAACAAATAATTCTATCAGTAGTTTGTTGACTAGGACTCAAGCATATTTTGTCTGAGCTAGTTTCATTAGACCACATTCCAGATGCAAAAGATTAATCTGCTTTGGGGTTTTGTTGTTACTGCTTGTTTGTTTACTACAATATAAAATCCGAGCATAAGTAATACAAAAATGTTTAGCAGTGAACCCATTAATCACTCTACATCTGAATAAAACGTCCTCTGAATCCCTCCCCCCGAGATTTCACTTGGGCAGTACAGCGGGAATAGTTTGCTATGCCATTTCCTCGTGGAGAAAGGGAGGCCTCGCGAGATACATTAATCGTTAACCCACCCTAGGCCTGGAACCAGGGTCACCACAGTCCTTCCACAGGTTATTTCATGTAAGGATAAGCTACATTCACATTAACTTGATTTCTAAATAGATATTTTCAGGAAAGCTTAAGGCATACTCCTCCTTTTAAAGCTTTGGGACCTGCTGATTGCAAAAATGGAGCTATCAAAAAAACTAATTCAGAATTAAATGCACATGTTTCAGTGCCCTTTTTATTTTTTATATTATAGCACAGAATGGTAAAAGCGTTTGTCTTAATTCACTCAAATATATTTGAAGAAAAAACACAATGTATATTAGCAGTGAAGGTTCATAAAGTTCCTTCATTAACTTCATAAATTTCTTGAAACACAATTTGATGATGAAAAGACTGGTAGTACCTGAGAAAATATAAGATTTCACTTATTGTATTCACATTTTGGTTAAACATTGGCACACACTTGCAGAATACTTTGAAAAAACAACAAAAATCATTGTAGTGTGTGTTTCACATCAAGATACAATGTTCACTTTTGCTCATACCCATGAAAGCAGAAAGGATCAGCAGCATAACAGGGTGTGCTCAAACTAGCACATTTAAAAAACTGCTCGGGGGCAAGAGAAAGAATAGGCTGGCCTCGAATTCCCTGCCTGACCAGGAGTGCACACTCGCTGTAACTCATTAACCACTCAGACGTACGGCCCTGGGCGCCCGCGCACATGTCTGTGCACATGTAGGTGCACCCTAGACGGGATGCTGGGCAAGCGGCAGTAGGTTATCTGCAGGAATATAAAAGAGAAACCATTGATTTCTGGACATCCATGAGAAATAGGAGGCGAGAAATATTATAGACAGGCTGGTCTCCCTTGATTTTATGCTCTGATAACGACTTCATCTGAAATATCTGGTTTGTATTCTTCATTTTATGTGATCCAGAGAAGTGGGGTGAAGGTAGAGGGGGTGATGCATCCCACAATTTCTAAATAGAAATGCATGCGATTCTTTTATTCCTGCTAGCCCATGGAGCAGATTTTGTTTGGCTTCTTTTAAGCTTTGTTAAAAGTCACTGGAGAATTTTGCACAGATTCTCACAACCAGCACATGTGAATTCTTTTCTCTGTATGTACAGAGAAAAGCTAGCAACGTACTTCTTGCATAGACATTTGCTATCAAATTTAGACTCCTTTTCACTATGGCAACATTTATAGCAATGGAAGTATGAAAGACTTTCAAAATTAGAGCAGATTCAGAACCTAGGCAGCAACCCCACCACATATACTACCTTGTGTACATTTCTTGACACCATTTTTTACCAGCTGATGCCCCAAGACAGGGAAGCAGGGGAGGACGGCACCACTTGCATGATTTTTTTCACACAGTCATAGGGAATTTGATCCTGTAGAAAACGCAGCTAGCAGCCAGTTTTACCCTGCAGATGGCATTGCCTGTAACATATTTCTGGGCATAAACATGGCATTCCTCCATCTCTGTTTGAAATGTTAATTGATTTCGGGAAGATAGTTTGCCTCCTGGTCAAGATGCGTACTGTCAAGAAGAGGCAGGTGTACACCAGCCAAATTCTTTTCTGATCCTATAGAATTTAAATCTTTCCAAAACTCAGTGCATGATTACACGTATGAATGACACCGATAGCTTATATTTTAACACTTAATTTTTTTTAAAAAAAACATGTCTCTTCACAGCCAAAAGAAAAACTGATTATGATAGGAAACTTGTTCAACCAAGATTAAATCTAAGATAAAAAACAACACTTTGCACTTCACACTATTTTTAGTGCAATGGAACTTATGGTGATCTTCTGTTTTAGCAATGCATGCGACAATATTCTACATAACCACACATGGGAGAAATTTCTTCCTGCTGCACACCAATTAAAACTAAATGGATATAAATCAGAACACCAAATAAAATAAATAGTGCTATGCTGGCAAGACAGAGGAATACCCGATGCTGAGGCCAGCAGGCCCCCACACAGCCTGGGCACAAATGGACGCTGCAGCCTAAGGACAGGAGGGTGGCAACAAGGTTGCAGCTTACAGCTTCACAGCAAAAAAAAGTGGGAGGGTTTCTGTATTCTCGGGAAAATAATGCAGCTATCAATAGCCATACAAAATAGGCTAATCATGAAAAACAAATTTTACCTGGGCATTCTGAAGGACTATTTACTATTTAAAATCATACTGATGCTTATCCATGAAAAGGAAGTGTACCAAGAAGACAGCAAGTGCATTGTCCAGTTTCTAGATAACATTTGTACCATTTTCACCATGGTACAGTTAATAATCTACAGTAACGATTTTCTCAGAGCCCAGATTTTCCTATGCTATACTGGCCCTTATTTCAGCACTTAGAGTACCCTAGGGATCAATCATTAATCTAGCACTCTTATAGCTACTCATATGTCCCACAGAAGTTTTTAAAAAGTCCCTGAGAACTCCTCAGAGGAAAGTAACCAGCCTGTAATAAAAATAAAATTAAAAAAAAAGAAATAATGTATTCTTTGCAGCAATTATGCTACACAGGACTTGGCAATTTGATGACAAGACTATAGAGTGTAATCCAGTACTCAAGTAATTTCCTATTACTACAGATGTAGTTCTATAATTAGCCATATGTTGTTCCCTTTCCAATATATTAATTTGGATTGCCTACAGCACTACTTTCCTAATGATCCAAGACACTACATGAGGTTTCAAATCTTTTAACAATTTCAATTGCTTCTGCTATTGCTTCTAAAGAAATAATACAGTCTGGGTCTTAACTTTAACTTTGAGGGTATGCTTTCAACATTTTTGTGAAAAAAATACTAATTTGTACAGAGAGTTTTGCTTTGTGTGTTCAACACTCCAATATCTGTCTTAAAGGGGTGGAGGGGAGGAAGAAAAAGAAAAAAAGGAAGAAGAGACAGAGGACAGACTTAACCTGTAAGGGCATTACAATGAGCTGCAGCACTACAGACTGTTTCCCACTAAAAGCCATTAGGGGCAGCCACTTACCACACTGCTGCAGGTCTGAATAGGGTTCCACTATTACTAAAGTCAGTAGTAAAATGACTACCTGGAATGCATTTTCTTTAAAAAACAAAGTGCCACCCATGTATGGTTAGTCTAGAGACACAAACATGACAAACTGAAAGAAGCTACAAGTGAATAAATGAATATAAATTGATTTAATATATATGAATAAATCAATAAAGAGATACCCTTCCCTTTCCCTGCAATAAAGCATTCATATTTGCTTTAATTTAAGTCAAAAATGTGCATCAGTAACACATTTCACACACCCTTCCCAAGGTCACATGACCTGCTCCAGCAATTTTTAATTCAGGTTTGTCTGCCAAGTCAGCTGCTTTGTTAGGGTGACCACACATTTTCTGCCCTTCCCTATTCCTGTTTGCAACATTTTCTTCCTCTGCAGTATCACCAGGTCATTCATACCGGCTCTGCACTATACTCCATTGCCCAGCGCTACAGTGTCCAAGACAACTCAAGCCATCACAACTCATGGCACTAAAAGTAGAACCCTCAACATCATATGGATTTGAATTCAGCATGCCTGAAGAAAACCTTAGGGCTTCCTTCTACATCAGTAACTTTCCCTTCTCTGAAGGATAGCTTTTTTTTCCTCCCTCCCATTTTTAATTTAGTCTTTGGGGAAAAGAAAGGAAGGGATTGACAGTTTTGAGTACTACCCAACACCTCAGCTGGGTTTGTAACATGACAAGCACCAAGGAAGGAGGTGAGAGAACGGTGATATCACACAGAAGGACCCTGCATACAGCAGATTGGACTGTCAAAACAGACTCGACAAAAGGCAACAAAACAACTGCAGACCTCAACACAACACTGATACAATTAGTATGTCTAGGCATAGTCTGACCTTCCATGTACACCAAACCTTTACTTTACATGCATTTATTTTCACAACTGCTATGTACAACCTGGTCAGGTCTCATTAAAGAAAACATTGCATGTGATTGAAAAGGCAACAACAGCTCATACGGAAAAAAAAAAC
>NW_010578857.1:160601-171485 GCF_000705375.1 Tinamus guttatus | reverse complement strand
TTTTTTTTTTGTCTCCATGGCATAAAAACAGATGGCTCCTGAGCATGCGCAGCACCCAGAGCTGGGTAACCGCACACATATGTATCCTATAATGCCTTAATGAGGGCTTGGCAGTCCTACAGATTGAAGCCCTTCCTTCTGCAGCCAGCTGCCAAGATGGGGACGCTGGTGTGGACATCCTGGGCTCACATCCACCTCCTCTCGATACAGTGTTGGAGGGAAGAATTCTTTGTTGGTCATAAAAACTAAATGTGGTAGCCCCGAGAATTCCCCTGTCCTCCCGGCGTGCCCACAGGTGCTCAGTGCTGCAGCAGGCAGAAGAGATCAACACTCTGCAGTACCAATTCTAGAAAGATCCTTCTGGAAACCAGGAACAGGCTCTGGAAGAAAAGCTTCCCCTTGGCAGGATGGGAGAGGCCTGTTAGCTCCATCGTGATGCTGGATCCACGTTGTCTATGATGTGTGAAGCATGCCCTCATTTAGGTTTTGCTGCTTTTAATTAACAAAGCTGCTTTAGTTTTCAATTAAGGACTGGGTTGCAACAAAATCCGCATTTTCTTTTCCTCTCTTTTCCCTCGTTTTCTCTCTTTGATCTCAGTGCAGGTTTAATTAGCTGTAATTAGTGATTTTGCTGCATTAACCGAAAATCCCAGCCATAGAGGATAAAGAAACACCCCTCAGCTTCCTGACTATCCTCTTCCTTTCTTCATTTTCCCCCTGTGAACTGGGTGATCGGAGAGTGTGTTCCCATACATACAGCCAGACAGATGCTGCAAGGAGACGTTTATTTCAGAGAGGAGTTTGACCAGTCTGTGTCTTTGAACCAGAAATCACTTGTCCATGATGCTAAGGTCCATGACGATGTATAGGCAAATATATAATAGAGGTATTTCTTCTCTGGCACAACAACAAGCTTCTTTTTGGAGCCTGATGTTTCCCAGTGCATTTGGAGAGGGCTTCTTTATGCTCCCTGAGGCTTTCTCTAGGATGCCACGTAGGACATGGGAGCTTTGTTTTGGCTGGGGCAGTAACACTGTGACCCCCAGCACATGGGAGCTGCTCCTGCCTTCATCTCACTGACCGCTCAGGGAGGTGAGTCTTGTGCACAAAGGTTTATACTCAGCTCTATCCACAAGACGTCGGGCTACCAAAATGCCTAGCAGCAAGCCATGGCCTTCCAGCCACCGGTCCTGTCCTTCCTTCCCTTGCAGGGCAGCAATCCAGCTCCCGTTTGGCTTCTTGCACCAGCTCGTTGTCTCTTTTGGCAGGATCAGCTCCCCAGGCTGGTTCGCAGCGGGCCTTGCAGACAGCTGCGCTGGCACAACTGAAGCAAAGGGAACAAAAAGGGAAATGAGCTGTGATACTCGAAAATGATAGCGTTCCTGAAAGTGGGACTTTGCCATAAGTTGGGCTAAGACGTGATGGGTGAATTGCTCCATGCAGGAGCGGAGGGCAGAAGGGAGGAGCGAGTGTGTCCTTGTGCAGAAGGCACCATCACTCCTCTCTCTCTCCCTTCTTGGGCCATTTGGCCTCCCTGCAGTCAGAGGATGGAGAACTTTTGTTCTCAAGCTTGCCGAGTCGCACATTTCCTGTTTATTGGTTTAGTCTGGGAAATGCTTTGTCTGCTGCTGATTCTCTGTGTTAGGAAAAGCTCCAAAATGCCCTGATGGTGATTTACCAGCTGTTCCGAAGCGAAGAACCTGACTCTTGGGGGATGACATTTCTCGTGTTTGTCCTTAAGTAATTTTTGTGTAATGAGAGCACTTGAGCGCCTGAAGATGGAATGAGAGTGGCTTAACCACCAGGTAATGACAGCCCATCCCTCCCCTTCTTTGGTGGCTGCGTGGATTAGAAATTCCTCAAGGAGGGGATTTTGCTGGCTTTGTAATTAAAACACACACCAGGCGTTTCAGAGATACGGGGGCAGCCCAAGGAACGTGCGATCAAGCCCAACAAAGCCTACGCTGAATGTTCAGGTAGGTGCCGTGGCCTGCTGACGTTGGTGGGGTTGCCCATGCTGTATCTAGAGGTCCTCCACATCATGTCTCCAACTGAGCTGGTCGCCCTTGGTTCCCTTTGCTGCAACGGGTGAGAAATGAGCACGTTGAGATTCTCTGAATTGGTTCAAGTGCCTTGAGGTAAGTGGGCTCCTAAGGGCGCCTGTTGCTGCCTCACGAGGCTCTGCAGAGCCAAGGTGACCTGCTCAGGTGACATGATCCATGGCAGACATCTGTGGTTAGGCAAGACAACCCACCTTAGGTGTCTGGGGTCAGGAGGTTGCTTGGCATGTGGCCACTCAACCTACAAATGCCTCAGCAGGATTTTGCACACAGGAACAGCCCCAAAATCACCAGTTTAGGAGGCTGGATTCATTTGGCAGGTGCTACATTCCTAATGGCAGAACAGGCCGCAGTGCATGAAGTCCCATAACATCCATCCTTCACCTGTGTCGCTCCATAGAGCAAGGGAAGCATCTTAAAATACCAGTCTGGCCCTGGCACACGGCAGCCCCACTCAGGCTTCCCGCTGTTGACTCAAAGGTTTGATTTTCATCAGCCATTTCAGTGCTTCTTGGAAGTGCTTTTAATCTTCGCACAGTAACCTTTGGAGATGCAGGTTTTAGTGGCCTCCATAATGATTTTCACTGCCTGAATGTGGATGTCTGAGTTGTTCTGCAAAAAGAGATTAATTTAATTTTGCTAAACTGGAAATGGACTCAAAAACAGAGGGGCTTCATTGACTTTTGTTGCTTGGCGCGCTCGGGGTGTTGGTGAAGCGATCAGTGGAGACGAACTTCTCAGCCAGCAAAAGCCTCTGTTCATATTTCCAGGGACACAAGTTCAGGGAGCTGTGAATAAACAATTTTAAGAAATGTTTTTGGCTGCTAGACTTGGCCAGAGCACGTTCCTATAGTGCATTAAAAACATCAGGCTATATTCTTCTAGAAATGAATTACAAACAAATTCCTCATTTATCCCTGGGGTGACAGTCTTTTGCTGATAGGTGCTTTCTCGAGACTAATAAGTTTTGAATGTTGGTGGAAAAAAAAAAAATCAAAGTAATTACTTTATGTTCCCAAGCTCGTTATTTGTGTAGGTGCATGTGTGTTTATCTCCTTCTGTCATGCTGCATTGCTAATGTTAATTAAACGGAAAGGAATTTTCTTTTTAGAAGTTTTCTTCCTAATCTCTACTTTTAGTGACTTTGGCCTCGGTGAGGATCCTTTGGCAATGATCAGTTATTTACAGAGCTGCATTTGCTTTAAGTTTAAGTTTAGGGAAGTGCTGGCTGTCCAGCAGGAAGGAGATGTCATCGCCATGGGACACATCCCTGAGCCTGCTCCTTCCAGGAGCCCAACGGGCCAGCAAACATCAGGAGGGCTGGAGCTGGTAGCAGAAGTTTGCAGTACTGTTTTGCAATGGGTTGCTGTTGGGGGAAAAATGAGAAATGGGAAGAGAGGGGGCTGTTTTCCCTTTTATTTTAAGGTCATTATTGCAGTAGCAAAGAGCAGCACCTGCCAAACCAGCTACGCAGGCAGTAGGTAGGTCCAGTGGAGCCAGATCCTTGCGCCTCACCTGGGAGCAGGAAGAGCTGGCCCGTGTTATGGGAAAGATTTGCCAGGAGAGGTGGAAGGGGTGGGAAGAGGAAGGCCATTTACACTCTGAAATTACCACGCAGATAGGAATGTACCCTGCCATGAAGAGGTGGGAGAAATCCAGAAACAGCTTTTAGAAATTCCTTTCTGCTCCTACCCTTACAAATGGGGTCCACCTGGGCGGTCATGCACTGAAGATGTGTTGGCCTGTTGGGAGCTTCCTATTAGAGGAGGGACAGATGTTTTAGAAATGAAAATTGGCCTGAGACCAAAGAAAAAAAAAGCACCAGGAAAGGGGGGAACCACCAGCGTGTGAAGAACACCTATCCCAGGCATTTGTCTGCTGCTGAAATAAAGGTAAATACTGGAATGTCAGCTGGAAACGTCTCTCTATTGCCTAGCTCCAGCCTGCAAATGGAAGCAATTAGAAAAAATGTCCTGCCTCTTTCACAGCAGGCTGCTGCTTTCTGGCACGAGCCCCACCAGAAGCAGAGATGTGCCCAAGTTCTTGGGTCGCAGATTGGTTTGCCCTGCCAGGCAGATCTCATGAGAAACCGCAGTGCTCCGTGCCTGGGAATATGCTCAGAATCCCAGAATGGTTGAGGTTGGCAGGGACCTCTAGGGATCACCCAGTCCAGCCCTGCTCCAGCAGGGACACCCAGAGCACGGGGCACAGGGTGGCATCCAGGCGGGTTGGACATCTCCAGAGCAGGAGCCTCCACAGCCTCTCTGGGCAGCCTGTGCCAGGGCTCTGGCACCCTCACACCAAGGAAGTTCTTCCTCACATGGACATGGAGCTGCCTGGGCTTCAACTGCTCAGTATGCTCAGAAGTAAGAGATACTGGTGCCGTGAAATACGTTTTCAGAAGTCACCCCTCATCACTTCTCTGTGCCACTGAAGTCATATCTTTCCCAGATCTGTTAGATAAAGCCAAGGTGTTCAGCCTTTTAACCCATTGATTCAGTGGCATCAGGGCAGAAGGGTTTCACTAGGAAGGCAGAAGCCAATAGGGTCTAAATCATCAGTGTTGGCATCCCAAGGAGGCTGGCAGGGAAGGACAGGAGGGAGGAGAGAGGAGCAGGTGGGAGGCAGCAATGGCCCAGAGTTGGTTTCTCCTAGAACAGGGGAAAGAAGAGGGAAAACGAGGCAAGAACACAAATGGCAGATCTGGGAAGATCAACAGGGTCAAGCCATGACATAGTGATAGGGTTAGGGCAGAGGATGGTGAGTAGGATCCAGTGCGGCTCCAGCCTTGAAACCATATCCAGAGTCAACCATATCCTGCTCCTTTGAGTCATCTCGATGAGGAAGAGCCCCCAGACATGCAACGCAGCCCTGTGGAGATAGGAACACTTCTTGTGCGTGCTCATGGCACGTGCCAGCTCATCATGTGCCGCACTGAACTGCTTCAGGCTTGCGTGCAGCTTGGGGACCTTGGGTTGGCCATGCCCCTCATGTTGCTATCTCAATGTGGTCTTCAGCCAGCACCAACCTATCTCCAACAAGCATCTTGTCATACTAAAACGGCTGAAACCGCTTCTTTTACATAGATTTGGCATGGGCAGGTCCTCTTCCCAGATTTACTGTGGGATTCGCTTTCCAAAACAGTGCCCTTGGATAGCCAAGGTCGCTGGACACAGGTATGACACTGGGACCACAAGAGACACAACCCATTGGAATGGCCACACTAGACACTGGTATTTGGGCAGAGATATGTGCCTCCATTTCCCTCTACACTTAATTACTCTGTAGCCAGTGAGGACCTTATTTCATTCACTGTACCAATCTTGCGGTCTGTTTTGACATTCTATGGCCAAGCCAAGGCTAGTAGCGAGTCCTGTTGCCCAGCCTGGTGTCCTACACAAGATAGAAGGTTTTCCACCAGCAGAGCAATGCCAGGTAATGCAACAAGCCCTGCTGTTCCTCGTGGATGTGCAGGTCATTCCAAGCAGTGTCTTCTACTTGGCAGATGCAGCCTGTAACTCCTGTGTGCACGACAGGGTATTGCCCTGATTTCTTCTCCTGCATCACCCACTGAGTCCGAGTTGGCCAAAGAGAGTTCAAATGCTAAGAGCTGATGGACTAATAATTAGGGTAGTAATTTGCCCTCCTTCTCGGCAACTATCTCACCTGGTGGATTCTCTATGGATTTCCACACTGCCTTTCTCTCGTGCAAGGGACCACAGATCAGCCCATCTTCTGGCCCTGGCCCTGGGCTCTCACCAAATTCTTGCTGTCTCTATGGAGCAAGTTGCTTTGCATGGTTGCCATTAATGAATTTTTAGCATCTTCTGACCACTGGAAGAGCAGCTTTCCTCTGCCTGAGCTTTCCTCCCTCTTCAACTCACTGCAGTTAAAAGTCCTGTTTTTGGTATTCAGCCACTGCATGAGCTTTCCTAGAAGAGGTTTGGTCCAGCTGAGTTGGACTCTGGATACTAAGGTGCGATCTTCATAAATGATCCTCTGACCTCCTTCCCCTGGTAAGAAGACAACGATGCTCCCAAATTGGAACTGGGCTTTTTTTAGCTAACTTGGGAAAGAACTGAGTAAACTGTGTGGTGGTTCTTCAGCTACGGTCTGCAGCTGGCCCCAGGGCACAGAAACACAGCAACCATAATGGGGAATGCAGATCCGGCCATTCCTGTTATCCCAGGTAGATCCTCTGGCAAGGCTGACGTTAAAAATTCTGACTCAAATGCAGGAAACATGGAGTTAAGGAGGTGAATTATTGATTGAGCGCAAGTATTCCCATATCTGACAGATGGAGACTGTCTGAGAACATTTTGCAGAGTGGCATCTGCACCGCGCCTGATTGGCGTCCCTGAACTTTCACACATCAGATGTAGAATATCAACACACAAACTCTGATATAGCAATTAAATGTGTCCTGTAATGAACCTGGGCTTCGTAGCCAAGAGAAATCTGTATGTTCAGGTAAAGATTGAAAACTTCACTTGTTTTTCTTTCAGAAGGCAGTAAAATAATTATACCCAGACCCCGTGTTTCAGTATGCACATATGATGTCAACATATATGGATGCGTGTCCTTGTCAGGAAATGATCTGCAACGTCTAATCTCTTCCTCAGATGTCACTGAAGGCTGTAAAGCTTGTCTTGAATTTTAAAATGTTCATTCCCGCTCTGAGATCAAATAATATAGAAAGGATGTGAAACTCAAGTGACATCTCACATCACGTAAGTGTGTTAAAATCTAAAGCTGAAGTCTGTCCCTCAAGTGCTTATTTAAGTCACGTATCAGATGCATATTGCGCATTGTCATATGTGCAAAAAACAAAGTGAAGAGCAGGAGAAGTGCAAATAGTAGCAAGTTCCCTGCTCTCGTGAAGAACAGCTTTGTATTATGAAGAAGAAGCAATATGTAAAATATAGCTTTATTAGTGAGTAAAGTGCCTTTGTACTCTAGGTTGTTTTCATAAACCCAATGCAACTTGGTAAACGATGGTAATTTTTTGCCATCTGTTAACTGTCTGGTGCTGTCTGCAAAATTCTTTCTCCTTTTACTTGTGCTTTTTGTCTTTGGAGGGAGTTGGAAGGTTGAGACCAGTGGGGAAGACGGTGCTGGGAGGTTACTGAGGTGGTACCACGAGTGACAGCGCAGGGATGGCTTTTGCGTGGTTGTATCCATCCTTCACACACACCAAGGACTTCAGCCTGACCCCATAGTCTTGATGATTTTCGTTTCCTCCACCATAAAGGAATCGTTTGACACTGCAGGGAAGGTTAGTGCTTTATGGTTTCTGAAGTGTCTTGGGGAGTATGAATGGGAACTGAGAGAGGAGGTTAATACATTGGTACAAAAACCTACAGGTTCGGTTCTTACACAGTAGTTCTAGGCAGTTCTTGGAAGTTTTGTGGCATTAGAGGGTGTTTCCCTGCAATGAGATGGAAGGAGTGGTTCAGGGGGACTTCCCTGGATTTGATGCCTGTGAACTACTCTATCAGTTTAGGAAAAGTGCTGAAGTTCTCCCCTCACTCCATGTGGACCGATCTTATTTCTAAGAGGTGCTGAGCTAAGGACTGCAGCTCCTAGATGCTTCATCAGGAAGCGATCAGCCTTGCTGTGGATCCTGTCCTGTGGCCTCTGAGGCCTCTTAGGCCATGGTAGGTGGCCTAAAGCCAGTTGGTTCAACCACACTGATCAGTGTGTCACCGAGGTTGCCTTGATGACGCTTTGATTGCAAGTGCCCTGGGTTTGTGCTGTCTTTCAGGACAGTGCAGATCCGCTGGCTCAAAAACGTTGAGGTGATTGAAGCTCAAATGGCCAGAAGAGGCCACAGATGTACCGCAGACAACAGCCTCAGTGCTTGCTGTGGCCAAAGTGAATGTTCTTCTTTGCAGGAACACGATCATTTAAAAGAAAACATTAAAACTGACCTTCTTGCTTAGCCTAGGAGAATAATATCTCAGGAAGGCTATGACTTCTCTGGAAACAACCACACCAGCTGTTATAGGGACGTCAGAGAGGGAGAGGAACCGTTTAAACTAGAATTACTGCTGCAAGAGCAGATGAGCGTCAGCTTGCGTAAATACATCGAGCTCCCAAATCGGAAGGTTTCTAAGCATCGGAGGCGCCGTGAACTGGCACACGAGGTGTGATGAAGTGTTCGTTTGGCCTGTGGCCAGCAGAGGAGGCTTGGAGCAGAGCGCTGGAAAGGTTTGGCAGGCTGTGGGTCTGAAATAACTTGCCATGAGGAGTCACAGGAGCCAAAAGTTGATTCAGTCTTAGAAGGGAGTTTGATGAAGTTACTAGCAGTGTTATACGGGCACGTCTGCTGGAAACTGAATTGTGAGAACTGAGATGGCTCCTATGTCCTCCACCATTGCTTTCTGCACACCAATTTTGGCATCAGCATGGCCTCAAAAGGCTCCTTTTCCTAATTTTTGAGACCACTACAGGGTAAAACTCAATGAACACAAGATGGCCAGAATGAAGCTGCAACCTGGGAGTTTCACGGATTTTTGGCAGTTTGTGTGGCTCCAGTTAGCAGTTCAAACCTCTTTTGAAGGGTCAAGTCCCCATCACCTTCTGCTACAGGTGGACCCAGCCTCGATGGATGTCACCGTTTCCTACAGCCGTTCGGGTGTTGCTGCTGTCTGTTGTGCTTAGGCTGCCCATTAGCAAGCAGATCCGATGGGATGTGGCCTTCACCCATGGGTAACTACCAAAGAGTCCTGGTGGGTTTTATTAAAGACAATCCAACGTGCACCACTGCGCTGGGCTTCTGCATACAGTTCCAAACCTCTGGATCCTAAATAAGCCTGGGTTCTCACCACAGTAATTGTTGTTCCCAAAGGGTAGCTAAAATTGTATGATTTTTTGCTGACTGGAGCAGTCTTCGTAGCGCTTCCCATCGAAGTGCTGACTCTCTCTTCTTAGGGCTACATTCATTTCCACCTCTCCTCTCATTTATGCATGAGGCAAGAGGGAAAAAAAATTGTTTAATATTCTTTATAAACTGGCATATGGTTTAGATAATTTTTTTCTTTTTACTATATGCAGTAAAAATGCAAATGCGTGTGGCTTATTTGCAAATGCTGGCATTAATAACTGATATTTAAACAGGACGGATTAGCACTTCTACTGATATATTAAAAAGATTTTTTCCAATCATTTGCACACTCAAAATCAATTTTAATACAACATGTAAATTGAATTTAATTTTTTTATATAAAATTGCACTTATCTGCTTGAACCATTAAATTTACTATTTAATATGTACTTTCCAGCTCACTTGGTTAGAATTTCATTGCTCTTTATCTGTATAAATTTAATTAGCCTTGATATCATCAGTATATTATAGAACTAATTAAAGATTTAGATAAGTGCTGAGGGTGCTTATTTAATACCCTATAAAGTTCCATTTGGAGAACAAGAAATTCTGTCCTTCATTATGTTGGCCCGCGCGGGCCTGCAAGGAGTGTCTCTGACATTGTTTTTGAAAAATTATTTAATGGGTATTAATGGATTTATCCTTCCTTTGAAAAGCTGGGGAATTACCGGGTATCGTGGCACAGTCCAAGGGTGGTTGCAGTCGTTTGCACGATGGTTTTTAAATGAGATGTGAAGAACAGCGTTTACCTCCGTGTGACACCATCGGATGCGTGGAGATCTCTGTCACCTGTCCCCATCCAGGCAAAATTGTCCAAGTCATGAGCCAAGTAATTGTTTTTTATGATATGGATGGCTTTAGTTAGCAGAGCTTAATTTTTGCCTTCTTCAGTAAATGCACCCAGATTTCCTACCTGGCTCTGTGCCCTGGTTAGAGGTCTCTGCCCTGCAGTGAGTGGCCGAAAAGAGGGTAAAGGACTGATCAAGCTGCCAGAACTTCCCATATCTGTTTTTCACCTTGGGCAAATTACTCGGCTCTCTGGGTGTAAAAAATGAAAAATAAAATAAAAAAGAAATAAAAGAAATGTTAATGCCCTCCTTGCAGATCACAGCCTTGATCTGCATGTTTATTAAAGGCTGTGATTTGCAGAGGTGCTGCAGGAGCGCCAAGTAGCATCATACTGTAAATTCACTTTTATTTCTTCCTTTTGCATTTTATTGTCTTTAGCGAGCCCATTTCACAGCTTGGATGTTTGCATATTTTAGCTTCCTAAGTGCATGCACTTTATGTCCTTGACACTCTTGTCTTGTAGGGACACAGCTCTCGGTCGTCCACGTTTTCCATGCAGAATCATTCCATGCGGTGGCAGAGGAGCTGAGGGTGACTAGTGCAGCAACAACATCTGTAGTGTCAACACCTAAACCAGCGTGAATTCCCCCAAAGCCCTCTGAGTCCTTCTGGAGGCCACGAATGAACATCGTTTTCCCCAGAAGTGGTCCGAGTTAATTAAAAAATCAACACAAAAATTGAAAAAAAAAGATCAGGATTTATGTTCCCCAGTGGAATCGTCTCCCAAGAGTAGTGATATTCTCTGGTAGGTTTTAATGCTGCAATTATGTGCAGGACTTGAAGAACACAGTTTAAGGCCAGTGGTTATTAACTGAGTATATGACACTGGTTTCTATACAGTTGCTTTTAGCTCCCAAGAGGGAAGAAGAAGCAGGGTTCGTGCTTGTAGATTCTGGTGTGCTTTGAAATGCTGATCACTGACGAGTGTGTGCAAACATCATTGCAGTCTTTATGAGGTGCAGGAATTACAGTAATTGTTGGTTTCCACGAGTTTTCTTTTGCTTGCTTCTTCAAGTTTGTGAAATGGTGCATCCTCAGACTCATCTCCCAAGGCCATGCTCAACGCTGGCCTCATCTCTTTCACTTTTC
>NW_010578857.1:119264-157330 GCF_000705375.1 Tinamus guttatus | reverse complement strand
GGCAGGGATGGAAATGTGCTGGAAAGCTTCCTGAAGGACCCTTGTCTTGGAGGAACTGGAAATGCTTCATCACATTACGGGCAAAACAGGTAGCACAGCTCCAACCGCAGGCTGCGGGTTTTCTACCCAGTACATGCTGTTGAATTTTGCTGATGTTTGAAATTTTCGAAGTTTGAAATTTTCGAAGTTTAAGATGTGCCTCGGGCAAAACAGGTAGCACAGCTCCAACCACAGGCTGCAGGTTTTCTACCCAGTACACGCTGCTTAATTTTGCTGATGTTTGAAATTTTCAAAGTTTAAGATGTGCCTTAAGGGGAAATAGTTAGAAACATTTGAGGTGCAACAGTTGGTGCATTTCTGAGCGTGTGGTTATGGGAAGGTGAAAGCAGGAGGGAGGCATTCTTGCTCTTTCTTGTGTTAACGTGGTCTGACACCTCGGGAAGGTCAAGGGTCCCAAGCCTTGGAGCAGAGGCTTTCCCTCTCTCCGAGGGAAAACGCCCCTTCCCCTTTCGGTTGTGCTCTATTGGCTGTGTGTATTATCAAAAAAAAAAAAAAAAAAAAAAAATCTCCTTTTACATCAGCTCGGGATAAATTCTCTCAAGGTGAGCAATGTTTCCTTAATCCAAGTGTTTGTCCTGACAACTTTATTGGTTTTTTTTTCCTCCACATTGTGCACATAACTGTATTTGAGCTATTGGCAATATTCTCAAGTTAACTTAACACTAGATTTCTGACTATGCTGTGAAGCATCTCTATAAGTGCTCTAATCTTCCAAAATATTGAGGCCAACAGCAGCTTCTGGAAACTCTGGGGGTCAGTGAATGAGCCACACGTGCAGGTGCCAGAATGATGCTATGGGGCCCACTGCAGGCAGCTGCCATTCAAATTTAGGATATCGTTTTTTGCATGAGACCTGCTGGTTTTGTTTCTTATGCGCCTGCCTACTGACGACTCTTTCAAAACATCACTTTTTATTAAAAAATAAAAAACAGATTCAGCATGTGGCTTTCCAGAAGAGCGGGTCAGCCTTGCAAAAGAGCTACGTTGTGTGTTGTGAGACACAGACCTCGTTCAGCACCAGCAGCACTGCAGTCCAAATGAGCAAGAGTCAGAAACTCTAAGGGCTGGACAGCAGTAAATCATATAAATGTCACGGGTTGGCACAGTGGTGTCTAGGGGACAACGAGCTGGTCCGTGGGTCACGCCGTTGGGTTCCTCTCGCAGACGCAGACCTGAAATCCGTAGGTGAAGCCGGGTGACACGGTGTTACCCAACGCTGGCAGCAAGCTTATGGCTGCAGGGCTTGTAGAGATGACCTGAATGCCATCTGCAAATAGCAGGGTGGTGTAAGGTCTCCTCGTCCTTTTCAATCTACCTGCCTACTGATCTGTACAAGGAATCTTCCATCTTCTTCTTACCAGGTAGCAAGTCAGGAGGTCTGGGGGTTCCCTCAGCTCAAAAGTGCTGTTGAACAGTCAATAGCAAGTGTGTTTCCAGGTAACTCAAGTGGCTTTTGTGGCCAAGGGAAATGTTCTCATTGAGATCATCCCATTGGTGGCAGCTTCTGAGGGGACCAATGAGTCCTTCTACCAGAGACCCATCTCCAGCTGCCCTAGGGCTGTCCGCAGCAGCTGTGAAGCTCAGCTGAGCTGGGCTGCAGCCCATCAGCTGCAGTTTCACGGTCGGCATCTCAAATACATGTTGCCTAACAGCTTATTTGTTCTTTTCAGCTTATCATTTGTCTCCAGAAGCTGCTTTTCATTCATTTCTGGTGCCTTCTATGTCTATCTTCCCTTGCGTAGGCACATTCCCATCTTTCCTGACTGCTCCCTCTGAATCCCGTGACTCCTTGGCCTCTGAAAGGGCTACAAGGATGATCAGGGACCTGGAACATCTGCCCTATGAGGAGAGGCTGAGGGAGCTGGGCCTGTTCAGCTGGAGAAGAGAAGGCTGAGAGGGGACCTGAGCAGTGTCTAGAAGTACCTCAAGGGAGGCAGTGAGGAGGATGGGGCCGGCCTCTTTTCACTGGTGGCCACTGACGCAACTAGAGGAAACGGCCGGAAACTGAAACACCAAAAGTTCCACAGGAACTTAAGGAAAAATTTCTCAACAGTGAGGGTAACAGAGCACTGGAACAGGCTGCCCAGAGAGGTTGTGGAGTCTCCTTCTCTGGAGATCTTCAAACCCGCTTGGACGCAGTCCTGTGCCACGTTCTCTAGGTGACCCTGCGTGTGCAGGGGGTTGGACTAGATGGCCTCGAGAGGTCCCTTCCAACCTTCACCATTCTGTGGTTCTATGATTCTATGAAATGACCATTTTGGAGTCACCTCCCTTTACCTGCCCTCTGAGAGCAGTTATGTTGGTGCAGGCTTTGAGTCACAGGAGCAAATTCACAGCATCAGACGTTGCCTTGAAGGACACAGAGGAGATGAAAGTGCAGAACTACGAGGTGCACCTGCAACTTGAGCCACTCCAAACAAGCGGTTTTGCCCCGGCTGGCTACGATCCTTGCTGCAGTGATTTGCAGTTTGCTGCATGTTGGATGCTATGGAAAGGCACAGCAAAGGCAGAGAGCTTACAGATTAAAGAAGAGGCATTTAATATGCAACTTTCCCCTCATTGCCCTGTTTGCTCTTTTAATGCATTCAAGGATCACAGTCAGGAAGGGTGCTTATAACTTTTCATGGAGCCCCTGCTTATGGGTTTTATATAATTTATTCCACCAAGGCCTTAGATTTCGGTCTGTCCTTGTGCTCCTAGAGGAGCCTGTGGGAGTGATGCAGGGGCAGCTCTTCAGGGCTGTGGCCATCTCTGCCTTGCCTTGCTCTGCAGCCACGGAAGGGCTGGAAGTGACCACAGGTGGTTGAAAGAAGCCCTTGCATGCAAGCAGATTGGGATCTTTCCATTCCTCCTTGCCTGAGCTGTTTCTCCATAAGGCTCTGTGGCATCTGAAGTTAGAAAGCTAATCAGTTCCTTTAGAAAAAGTGGTACCTTCCATCCAGCAGCTATCACTAATTTGCCTCTTCTGCCCGGTATGTGGAGCCAGGGTGAAGAATCCAGCTCTGAGAATCGCCCCACTGCTTCGTTGGCCCCATAGCTCATCTGCCCTTGCAGCAGGTTGTTGTTCAAATCCCCTCTCTTGGAAATCCATTCATCCATTAAGCCACCTAATTTAAACCAGCCTGCTCTGCAGCCTCTTTATTATGCCATCACCTCAGATGAGCTTTTACTTATTAAAAGAGGCACCTAGGCTCCTGGCGTAAATTTTATTTTGCATTATTTCATATTCTTCTCTCAGACACCATGTGTTTCGGTGGTGGTGGCTGTCCCTGGAGTTTGGGGCTTGGAGCTCTTCCATGCTCTGTGTCAGCATCTCTCTGCAAGAGGGGTTTGCTAAGGACAAAACTCTGCTCCCCTTAACCCTTTGACTGCTTTCCTTTCCTGAAGGCTCCTGTCCTTACATACACAACTGCACAGCACCAAGTCTGTATATCTATATACGTCCGAATACTGCCAGCTACGTACTGTGACATTGTGGCTCACACCAACTTTTAGGGACCAGGATCCCTCAGTTCCCTGGATCTGAGTGAGTGGAGGGGAGCAGGGAGCAGGTACCGTATCCTCATGCTCTCTGTACAGCTCCTGACACAGTTTTCTCAGCTTGTAGCACTGTGGAATAAAAAGTAATAGTTGATAATGCTGTACAGAAAGGAAGGGCTGCAATTCTCACCAGAATGTGCTTTTTTGTTTGCTTGCTTTTCAGGCAGTATTACGAGATGCTCTACAACACAGCAGACGAGCTCTTAAACCTCGTGGTGGATCAAGGGGTGAAGTACACGGAGCTGGAATACATCTATGCCCTGAACTTACTGCACCGGAGCCAGACTGGGGTGGGAGACCAAACCACGCAGAACATGAGGCTGCAGCGGCTGAAGGAGATCATCTGTGAGCAAGCTGCCATCAAACAGGCCACCAAGGACAAGAAAATCACCACCGTGTAGGCTGCTCCCGCGCGTGTCTTTACCGAGCAGCAGCGGCCGTCAGGTTGCAGGTCCTAGGCTCTGCATTTCTGCTAAAATTAATGGCAAAAGCACGTATCTTCTGGGTGGCCTAGTAGCAAGAAGGGAAATGCCACCTGAGGTTTGATTTGGGGGTTGCTTGGGGGGTTTAATGTGCTCTCATGCAGTGCTTCCTTGACGTGTTCTCCCAAGAGTGATGGCATCGCAGGAGGAGCCGTCATCCTGCGGCAGCGGGATGGGGAATTTGGCTTTGATCTATTGCCACTGCTTTGCCTTGAGACATAAGAGAAGCTGCGGGTTGGGTAAGGAGAAGAATTCATACGGGGTAGTGCAAGGTTTTCAGTGGAAGTTCAAACCACAATAAAGCAAAAGGCACCTGATGCACAAGTGCAGATCTGTTGATAGGGAGAGTGTGGGATTTTGGTGGTTTTCAGGCTCTTTCCATGGTGTTGCTACGTGGGAAGCCCATTTCAGCTCTGCCAGTACTATTCTCTGTGATATTTTTCTGCTGTTTCT
This sequence comes from Tinamus guttatus, assembly GCF_000705375.1. The sequence goes on along the minus strand of NW_010578857.1, from coordinate 152,795 downwards.
ACTGTAAACAGCTCTAGTTGCTCATTCCTTTCATATAGTAGGAGGCAACATGGGACCATCTATTTCCACTGCTGTTTTGTCCGTAGGATGCAGCTGCATGGCATCAGTTTCTGTAGCTCATGCTGCACTGGATGATGTTGGATGTATGAGAAAATTGCAAATTTAGTAGCAGAGCTTAATTCTGTTTTTTCTGAATGTATCTTTTGAGTCATCCCCAGCTCAAAAGATACTAATCCTAATTGCCATTAAATGTACTGGCAGAATACATGGCCTTATGAAGCTCAGCACGGATGGCCAAGGAGGGCAGTGGGAGAGCAGACCCCAGCTCTGCAAGGTCTTCCCTGCTGCTTCGGGCCCCACTTCTGCTCTGCCCTGAGTCTGATGAGGTGATGCTGACCCTTCAAGCCAAGAACACACTGCACACAGATTTTTAGGGTAAACCGCTAACCCAGCTGGGTTTCATACCCTGTGATAGGGGCTCTCTGATCTGTACAACTGCTTGTGCATCAGTCCCGAAGCTGCAAAATTAAAGTGTATTTAGAGAATCCTCAAAGGCTCCTGTCTTTCCTTCCTTTATTTATTTATTTTTAAGAATTGTTTTTCTCATGGTATTTTTGTCACTTGAAAAGATGCCCTTCTAGGTCCAAATTCATGCATTGTCCTTTGCGGTTACATCAGTATTGAAGTGAGCTTCTGAATCCTTCAATCTGACCACCTACCCCAGGCTGACTGATGGAGGAGTCTCTTATCCTCCATAGGAAAAGCAGAATCCAGTTGTTCTAGTTGTTAGGAATCTTCACCTGATTTTGAGCCTGGTTTTTATTTACGAACCCAGTGTTTCTTTCTGTCTACATTGGTCATTAACTACAGTAGTTGACCCCCATCTCTACAATGTTGTAAATGCCTTTACGACAATCTAGTGTAAATGCCTTTACACTAAATAAACCAAGTTCCTTCCGTTTCTTACTTGTCTGCATCTAAAGTCCTCTTAAGTAGCATGCTCAGATATCTTGCAGCAGAAGATCCTAGGCCTGACCTGGTGCACTTAAGCTCGTTCCCTAAAGAAGGAGCCTTCCTCACTCTGGTCCTTTGGCAAAGCAAAAGCAGCAGTGACAGAGGAACGTGGATGAGGCTGGAGAGCACTGTCATGGTAACATGTTTGATGATCCGAGATGCACTGCAGCAAGGGGCCAGGTAAAGCAGGTTCTCCCTGGAGGATGGAAAAAAGAACTGCTTGGTACATATAAGGCACTGATTTTGGATTTATTGAGGTATACAGGGAATGTGTGAGGAGCTTTGCATTCAAACTGGGCCACTGTGGGCTCAAGCCAGACTATTTTTGACTTTTTTCGTTCTTAAAACAATTGCTTAATGATCTGAGGCTCTGTCTCATCTCTACGTGGCTGATCTCAAGCTTTGCAGTCCCTGTGTTCCGCCCACTGAGCAGCTGTGCCAGTGGGTGCCGTGACAGCTTGCATGAAATCAAGACAATTTCAATCCTAGGACTGCCTTTTGTTCTGGAAACTAATTATTTCAAAGAGTTGTCTTTGAACTGTCCCTGCCACTGTCTATCATGCCACGGATGTGCAGTCTGCAGTGGTCTATGTGAGGAGGAATTTGCTGGCATGGCACAAGCCCACCATGGCATGGCCATGGAGAAAGGACACACAGTGACATGTAAGGACTTACCTGGACCATGGTGTAGAGGAAATAAAAGGTTTTGCAGTTTAGGTAGTGATATAACTAGCCAGTGATCTTTCTCCTCAAGTTCTCCAACTCGTAGCCCTTTCCAAATCTTTGCAAGCAAAGCAAATACTATCACAGAGTACCAGAATGGTTGAGGGTGAAGGGACCTGTAGGGGTCACCCAGTGCAGCCCCTGCTCCAGCAGGGACACCCAGAGCACGGGGCACAGGGTGGCATCCAGGCGGGTTGGACATCTCCAGAGAAGGAGCCTCCACAGCCTCTCTGGGCAGCCTGTGCCAGGGCTCTGGCACCCTCACACCAAGGAAGTTCTTCCTCACATGGACATGGAGCTGCCTGGGCTTCACCTTGCACCCATGAGCCCTTGTCCTGTCACTGGCCACCACCCAGAAGAGTGAATATTTTGCAGGCAAGGGAAGAACAGAAGCGATGTTTGCCCGAAGGCACAAAGGTTTGAGCAGCGTGTGGCATCTAGGAATCCAGGCCCTGAGCACCTCACTTCAGCTGCCCATTGGCATAGTGTGCACAGGCTTCCTCATTGCATCGCAAGAAGATACTGCCAAAATTAATTCTCATTAGCCCTAGCAAATCATCAGGCATCTATATAGGCTGGTAGTCTTCATTTCCACATAGCAGCCACCAAGCTGGTGCGGTCCAAACCACACAGCTTGTTGCTGATGGTGGTGATTTTGATGGCCCTCATGGTCTTGCACATTTCTGGACAGCTCTGGGTGTCCTGAGTTCATCAGTTCTTGCAGACTCAAGACAACCACTGGGCTCCTGAACTTACTGACCCTTGGAATACTCATATGCTGCTTTCTCAGCGTTCACTTTCCTTCAGCCTGTTGTTATCTGGTAGCTCTTCCTCCATCCCAGGCTACCCAAGGAACCCACCCACACAAACTCACATGGGAAGGGCACGTGTGACACACTCACACCCAAAGGTGGCTTCCCAAATGGGACAAACCTCAGAAGAGGTTTTCTCAGCCGTGCAAGCAAGAGATTTGAGCTCTGCACAGCAGCAGAGCGTGACTCGCCCCACTTTACCCCAAAGTAGGGTCCTGACACCACAAATATCTTCTGCATCTGTCCTGCTCCCTGCACCACCTCCTGCCTGCGATGATTCTGCATTCCTGGTGTAGCCCCACAGAGACACAATGGGGTAAGGACGAGGCCATGGATTTGGTGTCGTAATGCAACACAAAATGCTGTCAGCTCCACCAGCAGCTAGTGAGTAATCGCTTTATGGATGTGGCCCTGTGGTGCTTAAGGAGACAAGGAAATACTCCTCCAGACCGCAAAGTGAAATATTTTCATGGGGGCTGTAAAAGTTCACGAGGGTTTCACAATTTCCTCTTTACAGCATCGTAATCTTTACTGGGTTTTAATTATCGTGCTGTTTTGAAGCCTGCGCCAGACACAATAGCAGACGTGGAAAATAAAGGAAATTGCTCTGGTTCTTCCACAGTTGGGTATCAGTTCAAGCTCTTCGTCTCCTGAGAGCTTCCTGCATCTTGACAGCCTCTCGGTTAAGGTAACTTATCTGTTTAACGAAAATACACATACGGGTATATAGGTATGTGTGCTTATGTATATATACATACACATGTGAAGCCGCTGGGGAATTCGTGGTGTAGTTCCCCTCCTAAGCTGCCACCTGTGTGATGAATGCAGCCGTTCAGAGACAGCCCTGCCTGCAAACTTTTGCAGAGACCTCCTTCCACCCAGCCTCTCCTTTTGCCTTTTATTGGCTGCACTCTTATTTTATTAGCACAGGTCATAATTGCAATTTTCATTTTCAACGTGGCACATGGCAATAAAGGGGAGGGCACTCCGGGAGCAGGGGAGAACTGCCAAGAGGAAATTAGCATCCCAGGAATGTCCATTGTATTGCTCTTGGATACGGGGGAGGGTTTTCATGTAGGGAAGTCATTTACGGAGTGGAGTCATGGAGAAGTCCCAGGAATGACCAGTGGCTCCTTGCCCACTGATCCTTATTCCGGGGGTCACTGTCCAGAATGGGAACATAAAGTGACAGCCAAGCTCAGTCCATCTCTGCAGCCCATCTTGTCCACCCCATCCGAAGCCAGCTGTGCCCTGCAGCTCAGCTTTCACCTTTTGTGCATCAAATGGAGAAGCGTGCTCAGAAATGAAGCATTTTATTTTATTTTCTGTTCCTTCTTTTGCTGATTGGATCTAACAACTCAGCCAGGAAGGAGGGAAAAAAAAAGGAATTGAGGTAGCCGTGGCCAGCATATAATCATTAAATTTGCTTTTGGATGACCTACATGAAATTCATCAGGAGCGATTTATTAGGAAGTTCATTGCATCCGTGTTCATTATTTAGTCTGTTAGGCTTAGGCGCCGTGGCAATCAGGGGAGAAAATTGGACTGTTAGGGCCTTGGACTTCAGAGTTTGTAATTTCCTCCAGCGAGCTGCAGCATGAAATATATTTGGCACCGACAAATCGCTCCCTCCACCGCTGCGGTTCCGCGTGCTCATCCGGGCACCGTTGTGTTCCTGGCAATTAGGGAGATGAAAGCGGCTCTGAGGGGAAGAAGGGAGGGAAGTGGCTGGAGTCCTGACCCCAGGGCTGAACCCTTCCAAAGGCTTTCGATGAACTTCGAGCTCGTTTTATTTCTTGACGCTCCCGCTGAGTTGGGGCAAAGCTGCAGATCTGGCTCCTTGGAAGCGCCCCTGCATCCCAGGACTGTCGCACCCAGGCGATCACAGGCCTGAGCTGAGCAGCACAGGGGCAAAAATCCCAGGAATCTACAAGAAAAAGGAGACAAACAGCAGAGGCTGATGGCAAATGGGTGGTTTGTATTAGAAAGTTGGTGTTTTCTGTTCTTTGACGATGCAAGAAGATCCAGGATGAAATCCCTCACCTATAATTGTGAGCAAGGCAAGGAGCTAAGGAGAGAGGGTGACCTGGGCTTTCCCCAAGGGAATTCGAATTAATTTGGGGAATTTGGCTGGGTTCCCGGTGGGATGAATGGCGAAACATGAACTCAGCCACAGGGCTAAGCCAAGCTGGGACTACACTAACACCTCTTCCCCATCACCATGGAAAACAGAGCTGGCAAACCCGGGTTAAGTGGGATTTCAGCTGTGTGCACGCTGGCTTTCACAGTCCCTTCCTCATCAGGAGCATCTTGGCAGCATTTCAAGTTTCCCCTTTCACCCTGCATCCTGCTGGGACCTTTTATTGCCCGGTGCTTCTAGGTGAATCACCGAGTGACTTTGCATGAAGCTTTTGCAACTGCCCATAAATCCGCTTTGCACGTGGCGTGTGTTTGGGAGCTGATTGTTTTTATAATTGAATTGTAAATCAATGTATTTAAGGCCAACGTTCACTGTTAACACTTCTGAGTATGAAATGCTCCTTCTGTCGATACTGGGAAGGTTTTATTAGGATAATAACTGCTGATTTAGAGCTTCAGCTCTGAATTATTATTATTATTTAATCAATTCAGTGCTTCTTGTTCCAGAGCCAGAAGAATTTCGGGAATGGTTAACACCAAGCCAAGCACAGGGCTCACCACAAACTACTTTCTTCCTATGAGAGAAGCTATGTTGGTTGTGTTGTGAGTTGCTCTTTCTCTTACCCTGTTGCCTACCAGCCAGCCAGCCTCATTCCCCTCATCGAACATCATTCCTATAGTTTTATCCTTTCCTGGTGTATCAAGAAATCCCCCTTCCCACACAAGGAACAAGAATGTGTCAGACCAGGCTATGAAAAACTGAAATGTTGCTCATTAATCACTGAGATGCCCCGGCATTTAGGTGAACTGTAAGAGTTCCTCATCTGCATGATTAGCTCTTTCCCAGCTGATTACAGAAGGGCACTCTTTGTACAGCTCTTGTTTTTTTTTTAATGATTCTTTAAACATGAGTAGATTAACCTGAAAGTGCTGGGCAACCAGAGATAAGCACTTGTGCCATCCTCCCTGCTTCTTATAGCAGGCGAAGAGGCCACGTTACTGGAAACAGAGGTTGCACTTCACTCCATCCATGCCTCCTTATGGCAACAGAAATGTTCCTTGTGCAAGTCTGCTGCAAAATAGCCTCCCTGGATTTTGACTGATTTATTGATCCAGGAAAACTTGGAAAAGAGATGCAGAAGAGCAAGGCAGGCAGCTCCTGTCCTCCTAAACAGGACAGGAGTCAAATAGTTAATAAATTAGCTGCATGAAAACCTAAACATGGCACCTCCCTGGAAGCATGTGCATAATTTCCAAATGCTCTTCTAAAGACACATGGCAACAAAGGCACCGTGACAAAAAATCCACAACTTCATGCAGGGTCCATGAGCTCCAAGCCCTCTCCATGGAGGTGACTTGTGCCTACCAGCAATGGCTCAAGGACGCAGCAAAGGTTGGAAGGATGGGAATAATGTTTTGGGGGCTGGAAACGCTAAAAATCACTAGGAAAAATGTAGTGCCTGCACAAGACCTTGGAGAAGCTGGAGCTAAAATGCAACCAGCAGCTGCTGGGGTCACAGAGGGATGAAGAGAAAACAGAGGGAAGTGGACAGATCCGAGGGGATGAAAATGGATAAGCACCAAGACCTGAAACTTGTTTTACCCAGGATTTATATTTCGATAAATCGGACTTTGGAAAGTGCTCTGGGCTCTTCCAGCCTAAAGAAGTGCTCCAGAACATCCCACCAGTCCGCTCAGCATTAACCATGGTGTCTCTTTTTTTAATTGCCCTATTCAGGAACAATCTGTCTCTAGCCCTAAATACATAAGGCTGATTCCACTCCAACTGCACCCACGGAGAGAGGGGTCTTAAAAGAGCCATTTCGTCCCAGAGCACGTGAGCAGCCCTGCACTGCCAGCCCAAACAGATGGGGCTGGGGGGGACAGGGAAGGAAGACGTGTGTGTTTCTGAGGTTTTAATAAACCCCTCTCCTGTCTGAATCATCACAAATCCCAGTGGAAGGGCAAGCGTTTTCCAGATGGTAGGAAATAAACTCTGGGAGACTTCCACGCAGAGAACTCATTAGCCCGTCTGGCTCTGCTCCAAGCTCCACAGCAGCCCCCATGCACTGTGTTCGGGCCTGCCCTTTTATTTCCCTATCATCTGTTCCCACAAAGTTCACCGACAGAACTAGTGGTAATGGCCACAAACTGAAGCACCAAAAGTTCCACAGGAACTTAAGGAAACATTTTTTAACAGTGAGGGAGCCAGAGCACTGGAACGGGCTGCCCAGAGAGGTTGTGGAGTCTCCTTCTCTGGAGATCTTCAAACCCGCTTGGACGCAGTCCTGTGCCACGTGCTCTAGGTGACCCTGCGTGTGCAGGGGGTTGGACTAGAGGATCTCTAGAGGTCCCTTCCAACCTTCAGCATTCTATGATTCTATGATTCTATGAAAGTCTCCAGCCCCTTCTTACATGGAGAAGCTGCCCAGCTAGCTGTTAATTTCATTACGTGAGGCCTCTGGAGAGCTTGGAGCTTCAGCGAGTGCCTCCCAGCAAATCCACTGCGTGTTAATCGGAGCATCATCAGCTTCCTTCACCTCCTCCTTCGGCCTCCCTCTCACGTTTCCCTGCCCGTGCAGAGTCCAGGAAAGGCTTCCAACCTGCAAAGGACACAAAAATGTACATATACACACACAGGCAGTGGGATTTAAGGCCAGCCAGGTCCAGAGATTAACCATATGCTTTGCATAGGCGGCTGTAATGTTCTCTGACTTGCCCTGGTGCCTGGAGAGTGGTAGCTACCTCTGGGGGTAATGCAGCTCACCTTCAATAGGTGTTGAAAAGGCCTGATTTTCTCCACTGCCTCTAGAAACCTGCTCAGATTTAGCAATATAAATATGATAATATAGATATATTACATTTAATATATTTATAATATAAAGATGTGCAATATTAAAGGTGACAAATCCTGCCCTGAGGCCTCAACGCTTTGCTGTGTGGCTATGATGAGGTTCATGAGAACATGTATGGATCTGGAGAACATAAAAGGAGAAACTTATTGATGACCAGGCCATCATCAGGCTGGATAAATACCCAGATCTGCTCCCTTGCACAAGGAATCCCACATGCAGCACCTGGATATTTGCTCCTAAACAGGAGAGGAATCACCATATGTGAAACACTCCTTTCCTGGTTTAAAATACAACTTAGGCAGTCAACTTTCCTTAAGTGTTCATCAACCTCTTTGGCTAATGGCCAATGATGTTGTCCCACTCCACTCATGTGCAAAAGTGCAGTAGAAAACACTGTGTTTTTGAGGAAGGGAATATACTTGGCTTCATGAAAGCTAGAAAAAATAAGGCAGCCCAATAGGGATCAATTAACCACTCTCCTCAAGTAGCACCCACTTAGTTTTGTAGCCCTGGTGAATCAAAAGTTGCTCTGTTAGGTCAGAACAAACCCAAAAGACTCTCAAATCAACCCTGTTTTCCAGATAGGATCCATCCTTCCCTTTCCTTTTTTTCCATCCTTTTTTGAGGATCCTAAGGCCTTGTGTTTGCTGCCATTCCCTGAGCGCAGTTCCTAGACACGGACCATCTGGATGGAGAAGAGCCTTCCCAGGGTAGTCCCCGTGCCCCGCGGGCTCACGGAGGAGGCACAGGGTGCTTAGTGGAAACGGAGTAAATCTCATTAAGGGTTTTAACATTTACAGCCAGCAAGATAATGAAGGGAGGTAATTTGGGGGAGCTTTATTGCAGTTATTATAATGTTTCCCTGGAGCACAGAGATAAAAGTCAGTGGATGGTGTCCATAAGGACTTTTTATACCTTTTTTTTTTAATATGGCTTGGGTTTGGGGTCAGACAGAGTGTTAGCAGATGTCCTAACAGAGCTTCTCTTCCTCCCTCCCTTTTATTTATGGCTGTGCTTTCTCATTTTACCCCATTTTATAGTATAAGCACACTAGGTAAACCACAGATACACTGGGAATTGGGGAGACATAAAATGAGGGCAAATAAATAGCCCAAATTCTTTTTTTTTTCCATTTTTTTTAAAGCTTTGCACATAATGAATTTGTGGATCTCATTGCCACAGGGCATGACCAACCCCAAGGGGTGACTGTGCACAACGCAAGGAATCACAGAACACATTTGCACAAACGCCTAATATCTTGAGCATCTTTGCTGAGAGTTTCTATGAAGAGGAGATTTGGCATCTGTAAGGCACTTTGTGGTCAAAAAAAGTTTCGTGTTTACCATTTTATTCTTATGAGAGCTTTTGTTATTATTATTATTTCTTCCTTTGAAACACAGTGTGGCAAGCTTCTAATTTCACCAGCAGATATATATGTGCGTGTTTATATATATATATATATAATTTTTTAAAAAAATTATTTTTTACATAGGCTTTTTCATTTTGTTTTAAGGAAACACATTACTACTACATTTTAAGCAGCCCCCAAATCATCACCTGGACAGGTGGCTGAGCTTCCCAGGGTGAATGACCAAAGTAACCAGCCCTCCCTTTAACCTCCCAGACAAAAACACCAATAACCAGAACTGGCCACTGGCCAAAAGAGCCAGCAGACAACAGTCAGCCATGCCATGGGCTCCTTGCACGGCCCTTATATGGAGCCGCTGAGCAAAGCCCGTTTGGGTTTGCGGATGGATGCCTCTGCCCTCAAAGTTGTTCGTTTGCTTCGTGTCACAGAAATGGCGCCTGCCCCCTCCTGCGGGGAGGACTACAACTCCCGGCATGCTCTGCGAACTGACTGCTGGGGGCGTGCGCGGCCCCTTGTGGGAAACTACAACTCCCAGGCTGCACTGCTCCGCCAGGCGTTTTCCTATTGGCTGGTTGTGCCGGATGGCGCGAAGTCCGTCTCCCCACAGGGCGGCGCCTCGGCCGTCTCCACGGCGACGGGAGAGTAAACAAGATGGCGGCGGCCTGGCCTGAGGGGTGACAGGGGCCGGGCTCGGTCCTCGCTCCTTCTCACACAGCCCATGGCTGAGGGCGAGGAGAAGCGGGGAGAGGGCGTCGCCATGGAGCTGTCTCCCCCTCCTCAGGTGCTCCTGCAGCATCCCTCTTCCCAGAAGGACAGCCCAGAAAGGCATCAGGATGAGGCTGGCCTCCAACAGCCACAGCTCAGCCTGCCTCCACAAGAGGACGAGGAGGATGAGGAAGATGAGGAAGAGGAGGAAGAGGAGCCGGTGGAGGTTCAGCTCAGTGCCCCATGCAGCTGTCTGGGGAGGGGGATGTCCATGGGGGAAGGGCCCTTTTCCCCTTCTGTGGGTGCAAGGGGCAGAAGGGAGCAGTGATGAGGGCACAAAGCGATGGGTCCTCATTCCCATCCAAAGCAGGAACAAAACTGAGGCCGGGTCAGTCTCTGTTTCTCCCTACTCCCCATCTCAGCCTTTCCTTAGGGTCCCTTCCCATCCCTGTGGTAGCCAGGGTGCTTCCAGGTCTCTCTCCTCACTGTGCCAAGCCTAGGGATACGCTGGCAAATGAATTGCCAAATTAAACCTCCTGGTCCTGCATGTGTCCAACCTTGGGCCTCAGTAAGTCCCTGGGTACAAGTGAATTTGTTCTGCCTGCTCTGCTGGGCTCTAAAGTGCCCAGTGTCACAACATTATCGCTTAATATTTTTACCTAGTGGAAATATATCCATGCTCTCCATTTGCTGTAACACGTAGGTGTTAAGATCTGGATGATTACGCTTGAAAAATTATTTATCTTGGTCCCTAGATTAGAGCTCGTTGTGTGACTTCTCCCAACTCATAGGAATTTCACAAGCCATTGGTTTATTTTCTCATTAAACCTACGCACTGGTTCATTAGTGCCATCTGTCAACTAGCCTCTTTGGCAAAGACTTTCCTCTGAAGAGCAGCACGAGCTGCTCATGCTGAAAAAAAGAATTAAAGGGCCACCAGGAACATGGATGTGTGCGTGTGGGGGTACAGCGCTGGAGATGTGTTACTGGCAATTTGCTGCGGTGTTAACATCCATAATCAATGGGAGGGTCATGGCTCAGTATCCCAGAGAACAAGTCCTGCTTAAGCCACAAGGTTAAGCAAAGAAACAGAAAATGTTGAAAAAAAAGCTGACCTCAGCCTTTCAGGAAACTTTCTAAATATTTAGTTTTAGAATTTTAGAATTTATTTAGAATTAGTACAAAACATGTTTCTGTTAATCTCTTCTGAGGACTATACTTATCTGAGTTATATTCCAAGTTTCTTCCTGTGGTGTCGGGCCTTAGCAGGGTGTTGGACCACTGACAGGAGTAATTGAGGTCATTTTTTAAACCCCATTCTGACTTATATTCCAAGTTTTCCCTAAATCCACCTTTTTTGATATTTTCTAGGATCAGTTTGATGGAGTGTTGGATGAAGACATTGTGGCTGAGGGTCTGCACAAACTGGGACGCTCTGCCCCTGGTATCGACTATGTTTATCTTCATCTGTCCCTTCCAGTAAGTACAAGCAACATTATTGTAAAATGCTGCTCTGATGATAGGTTTCCCCTTTTTGACTGCAAATAACAGATCTGGCCAAAAAAAAAAGAAAAAAAGAAAAATCAGGAGGTAGATTCTGTTTCTACCTGTCAATTCTGTTTCTTATACATGGGGCCTCTGACAAGACACAGCATGGCTTCTGTTGACAACTGCTATGTCTGTAGTGGTTTGTGTTATTTTTTTTCTTTTTTTTTTTCACTTCTTATTGGCAACAGCAATAAGATTTTTCCTTACCTTATCAGCTGTGAAAATGAGTCTTCTTATTTTGGTGAGTTGGAGCAAAAAGAGAGGAACAAGCCAGATCTCTGAGAATGCCACATTCAGCATCTATTGGGTGGAAAGTTAAAATTAAGTCTAGTTAAAGATGAATCCCTGTAGGCCTCTCTTTTTTTAATGCAGTCTTATTGTGTGTGTGTAGCACTTCCCTACCTGTAGTTCTTTTTCAGGTTGCATTTTAAATTCTGCTTTTGACGTTTCTCCATTCGTGACTGGGCTACAGGCCTGACCTCTCTCTCTGTGTCATCCTGTTCTGGAGCATTAAGAGGGGGCTGGAGGAAGCTTCAGGCACCTCTTCAGGGTCTCTTGCTAGTGTGTGTCCCTTGGAAGAGCAGGCTGAGGTTATGCAGGTAGTTATTAAAGTCCCTTTGCTCTGTATTTCCAGGGTCGTAATCTAAGTGACATTAACATTCTCTCCAGATACGTTCACCTACAGAAGTTGGAACTTTCATATAATAAAATTAATGGTATGTAGTAAATACACTTATAAATTCTTGGGTTGTGAAATCGTTGAAGATGCGAAATGCAGTGTACCATGTAGCTTTAATATCACAAAGGCTGGTCTACATCTTAATGGTGCAAGTACTTCTGCTCTACAGAGTGAGGCGATGGCTACATCTTCCTGAGAATGACACATGAATTGCTCATACATCTGCACCAGCATATGCTGCTCCATGGGATTGTGAAGATTATTGTCCAGTTTATTATCAAAAAGTAAAATGCAAACAAGCATGTTAGTGCAAGGTTAATTGAGATTTTAACACATGCATATGTCAGAACGTTTGAAGTTATGCCTGGTATGGTTTTGTTAGTCTTAGGCTTTCATTTGGCAAGGCTTCCCATAGATGATAAAATGTAAGAAATTGTGTCCTGAATTTAGAATAGTCACAAACAGAAACCGAGATAAAACCCATCTTCCATTTTTTCTCTCTCTCACTCTCTTGTACTCCTTTCCCCCGATTCATTTACATCATAAAGAATAAGTTTTGGTGGCAACATGTTGCTTTATTTCATTATTTTTTTTTCATTTCATTTGAAGTACTGGAATCAAATGAATAACAAAACTATTGTAAGGCAGGATATCTTTCTGCTCATTTTGCTAACAGGTTTTCTGTGAAGGCTATGCCTGAACAGAGCAGGGACTTTTCCATAGCAACTGATCATTTTGTCTTCACTAAAGTCCTAAATCCTTCTCCAATAATTAATAAATTAGGATAGAGGTATTTTTTCTATCATTTTAGAGGTCGCTAGAATAGAAAATTACATTTTGGCTTATGGAGCAATCAGTTTGTATAATGGGGATTTAAAGTATAATTCTAAGGCTCGCTCCCAAAGTTTTAAAAACCTTCTTTTTTTCTGTTAGAACATGTTAATTATCTGACTTTAGTATTTTAAATGTTTCTTTCTGCCGCTGTGATCCAAAATTGATTCTTGGTTGCTAGTGGACATTATCATATTTTCACACAATAATATCTGCATTTACCTATGAATTCTTATGCTATGTTTGGCATTTTGCTTTGTTGTTAGATCTTTCGTGTATCAGTCAGATGCCTTACTTACTGGAACTGAATGCTTCCAACAACAATTTGACTACATATTTTGTATTTAAGCCACCTAAAAATCTCAAGGTAAGTTGTAAGAAATACATTTTGTTAGGATTAAATTCAAGGTGGTTCTCAAAAAGAACTTTAGAGTTTGTATTTGGATATGTGCAAAAGCTTAATTTTATGCTTTCTTTATGCTTTTTTTCTTACTTCATTGATATTTTAATACTTCTTTTCAATGTTTTGGTAACTTATATTGCACATTTGGGTCCTTTTTTCTCATTCTGAACTCCAGCATGCCCTGGCAAAGTGTATTGTACAGCTGACTGCTCTAGCCAGAGGTAGCATTGGCCAAGTGGTTTTTTTCCTGCAGAATTAATCAAACCTTTCATATTGACTGGCACCTTACAAATTGACCCACCTTACAAATTGACTGGCAGCAATTACAATAGTGCAACATATATTTAAAATGTAGCCATATGCTAGTCTTCTTTTTGATGCTCTTTTCATATAACTCACTTTGGGTTATAAGAAGCAGGAGGTTGTTTCAAAATACTATCCTAATTTATTTCTTTGTCTTCCCCATTGTTTTTTTACAATATATGTGTGCATAATTGCCATCACTGTTCATGACAATATTATTGGAAAAAGGAACAGCTTTGGAACTTTCCAAAATTCAACTGGAAAAAGGAGCCTTTCTGCCTTTCTGTTTGTCTCACCCACTATTAGTATTAATGATCTTCTTACTTCTTCCACACCCTTGATCAGATGTTTAATGTTACAGCTGTTTAGGTTCAGAAACCATCTGTAAAGGGAAAAGACAGAAAGTAACTTTGTCTTTTCTTTTTCTCTCTTTAGGAAGTAGATTTTTCATGCAATCAAATACCTAAAATGCAAGATTTATCAGCATACCAGTCACTTACTAAACTCTTATTGGACTGTATCCTTTATGGAAACCTGAATGGGAGAAAAATTGCATGTTTACTTTTTGAAGAACTGTTTGTTTCAAACAGGTGCATGTTTTCTTTGTGTTCTTCTTTTATGTCAGGTTTTTATGTAAAAGCACCATCAAGATGGAAACCTGAATGGGAGAAAAATTGCTTGTTTACTTTTTGAAGACTGTTTGTTTCAAACAGATGCATGTTTTCTTTGTGTTTTTTTATGTCAGGTTTTTATATAAAAGCAGCATCACAGCTGTAATTCTAATGGTGAAACCAATCTTAATTTAATAAAGCGTGCATGATGTTAAAGGTGTTTGTGTATATATGTAAGGTGATAGCCTATAGAGGAACACACCACCCCTCCTTTGCATCCTGTAAAACTAAAGGAGTGATAGGTCACACTGTCTTCACATGCCAAAGGTAAGGAACAAATGCAGACCTCTCCATAACCCCTTCCACTGGGATGTGAAATGTGTTTTAACTCCTTGAGCAGCCAGATGTGGTATTTTTATGAGTTATGAGATAAACTGCAACAGTAATCAAAAGAAAAATGCCAATATTTGTATATAGGAAAGGTTAATAGGAAATCAACTTGGAACAGTAAGCTTCCTTAAATGGCAAAATGCGTGTGGTTTAATCTTAGACATAGCTAATTGCTGAGGACCTATAAAGGGCCCACAAACCCATTAAATGATAGTGAAGAGAATCTTTAACTGACATAAGACTTCCTGGAGGATGTTGTTGTCTGGACACATGGAGGGAAGTTGTTGCTCTCGCTGTGGTACCCTCTTTTGAGAACTAGAAACATTGTTCTGGTGGAAGTCAGATAAAGAGGGGAATTGCAATTTTTTTTTCAGTCACTTGTAGTCTCCCTGAAGTTTCCCTTGTGCTTTTTTAAAAGGTCTTCTGTAATTTCACATCGACACGCTGCCTTACTTACAGTCCCTTCCTGAAGGCTTATTTGCCTTTTCTCTTTGCCTCAGAAATTATACCCTGACTTTTTTTTGCTCTGAAAAAAGAGAAGACAGTAGAATGTTGCAGCAATTTTTTTCTGTCTCTTGTCCTTGAAGTAGCCCATTATCAAAGGATATTAATACAACGTCTTTTTCATGTAGGAACAGATAATGCTTCTGCAGAGCATCTAGATTACATTGTTCACACGTTCTACAAGGCATACAGGTGACACGATTTCGTGTCAAAATTGTGATGTGGCTCTAGCTCTTTGCAAGTCTAATTTTCAATTGCAAAGCAAAAACCACATGACAGAAAGAAAAGGCGGAAAAGATCAGAGGTTTGGATTGTGGGTGACTGCAAAAACCACATGACAGAAAGAAAAGGCAGAAAAGATCAGAGGTTTGGATTGTGGTGACTGGTTTGAATGCAGCAGCATTTCTTCATTTGCACTGATTCCAGCAAGATGGGGAGAACAACTGTTCCATGCACACAACTGCAATAGGACCCTCTAAAACTGAGAATTTAGAAGTGCAGAATTTAGAATAGCAAAGTGGAACTGTTCCTAGCCTGTGTCAAGCACTCCTCACAGGATACATGACAGACCAAACAAGCTGTTCTTTGTAATCATAAATGAATTAACTATTTTAAATAGCATCCAATGGTGGAAATGTTTGTCATGTATTAGCTTAGTGACAGTAACTAAACATTTCTTCCCATATCTAAGTGAATTATGATGCAGATGGTAAGGTCACTGTAAGTTTTTCTGACAGGTGCAGACAAAAATATACCTGACAGGATTATAAATTAATTTTCAAGGAAGAAACTGCCCAAGCCAAACAAGGAGGCAGCTTGGGCAATAATATCTGACAAAGCATTAGAGTGGCCCATTAAGAGGCTAAAATTGATTGTTAGTTCTTAGTGCTGAGCAATTTGCTGCATCATGTTGATGCTTAAACCTCCTGGACTCAGAACATGCTGGTATATATAAATGAGATTAAAAAAAAAGTCATTCGCTGCTGTTTACTGGCAGCAAATGACTTTTTGTTATAATCTCATTTATATTGACCCAAATTCTTTGTTCACTCAAATTTTCCCTCTCAGTTGGAAGAGGAACAGGCCTGTTTTCTGAATGCAGATCAATGAATATCTGTCAAATATTAGTGTTTTCAGATGGTTTTGGCTTCTTTTTTAAATGTCTTAGCCTAGTGTGAGGCTCATTTCTCATCCTCTCCTTATCCGTCTAGGCCTGTGAGTGTAGAGCTTAGTACGAGTGTAAAATTAAGTCCCATGTAAGAGTGCAATCAGGCAAAAACTGTGTTAAAGATGATTATATTTGTCCTGGCTAAGCTTGTATTTGGGTTGGATTTGCAATACCATTCAGAGTGAGAGAAGAATAACTGATAATTTGTCCACAGCTTAGTAAGTCTAGAAATTTTACTGAAAACTCACTTGTCCCTTTTGGAAAGTAGAGTTCATTCTCTCAAGTCAGTTAAAAGAAAATTGTTTTCTTCTCTCTCGGTGCATTTCTCTGTGTGCCATGCATGCTGTGCTTAAAGGCGTTCTGGTGGGCTGTTTTTCCAAATATTTTTCTTGTTTTTAATGTATGTGTTTCCAGTCTGGACACTTAAAATAGGGGTGGATTTCTTCTTACCTAATTTCAGTCACCAAACAATCTAGTACCCAGAGTTGTCAAAGTTTGTTTTCAGCTCGGTGGAGGGAGACAGGTACATCTGAAATTCATCCTGAGCGATCTGAGACAGGTAGGTTGTCAAAGGAAATGTGCATTTCTTTAAGGAATCTTTATAGTTATGTTAAGCAGGTGTTTGTCCAGAAAAATCCTACCTATTTTAAGTGGTATTTTTGATTTTAAGGTTAATGTAAGGGACACTTTCCCCCTTCCAATAACCCACCTAACCAATAATCCCACCTGATACTACTGCCCTCTATTACTTGGGAAAATTCTAGATAATATTTGGAGGCCAAGGTAATTTTGCAGCTGTGTTAAGTACTCCATAAAGGTAAAAAGGTGGTGCCACATTTTAGTCATGTGCCTGTATTAAACAACTGAGCTAACATGGTTAGTGCCTCATTAAATCTGAAGACATTTTGGCTTGAGTGACTACTTTTCCCTCAGCACCACAAAAAGTTGCCTCCGTCCAAAAAGGAGGCAGATGCTTCAGAATAGGGGAGGATATATGAGCAGCTGGGGTTTAAAATTCCTTGCCATAAACATTTCATGTCCAGCTCTTGATGCTCCAGCTGCATTGGCTAATTTAGCTACTAGTTATTGCTAATATTTTTATTTATTTATTTTTACTTGATTATTTTTTTTTACTTGGTTATTTTCCTTGACTGCAGAAACCTCTCTATAGTTAATAACATAGACGAGATAAGTGGACTAGAGAAGTGCCATAGTCTGATTCATCTTAGCTTGTCACACAACAGACTCACTGCAATCAGTGGCCTTGAAAACTTACCTATCAAAATACTGAATTTGGTAAGGAAGAATCAATTCCTGTTGTTTTCCTGTCTGTCTTTTATCAATATATTAGTGCCTTAATGAATGCATACATAATTGCATAATAAATTTTCAAAATGTGTTTAATATTGAACATGGAGAAATTTTAATTATTACAAAATCACAGAATGAAATCATTAGTTAGAAGGGTGTCCTGGAGGTTGTCTGGTCGAGAACCAACCAAGTTGCATGGGGTCTTGCATAGCTGAATTTGAATTTCTCCAAATATATTTTGCGTTTGCTATAGATAGGCTTTGTCACTATGCAAGAAGTTACATTATCCATGCTGTGCAATTCCCACAGTACAAAAAAAAAATCTACACAAAGTTGTGTTCATGATAGCAGTGAGCAAAGGTACAAGAGGGAAAAGTGAAGACTGAGTAGGCTACATTCATTTTAGAAAACGAGTGTGTGCGAACTTCATGTATTATTAAAGAATCTGTAATGAGCCTGAAAGCTTTGTATTGCGGCTTTGCAGCAAAATTACATTTTTTTTTCCTCAAAATATAACATATCAGAGTTACATTTCTAGATTCATGGTGGCATTTCTCTCCTCTGGTTTCACGAGTCTGCAGAGTAGACACCTCCATCCGAGGTAGGTGTTCTCTGCTGCCTCCAAAGCCAGGGGAGAGGAACGGCCCCTTGGAGCACTGCGTCCTTCTGATCCACCTGCAAACATCTCAGTCAACACCAGAAGCATCAGGCCTGGTTCTCTGCTGACTACGAAGACAGAAATAACTAGGTGAAACACAGACCTCTCTCTTGTTGCCTGTGCTTGGCTGGATGTGTCGTGCTCTTTGACAAGTCTTGGGAAGTCCTTTATCTCAGTGTTCCCCAGCTCTATGCTTGTAAATTGTCCTTAATAATACCTACTCTTACTTTAAAAATCATTTTCGACACACTTAATGGGAAGGACTATCAATAGAGAGGTTGCTGCTGTTAGGATCACAGGGAAAAATATTTTTAGTGCAATTGAATTGCTATAAAATACAATAATCTACTTTTTAATAGATTTTACCCTGTAATAATCATTCTAAAAGTATTTAATTAGCTTTTAGAACCATAGAATATGAAAACACTGCATAGAAATATGCTCATATTTGCAACAAGTACATTTAAGCACATATATAAATATTTTATGTAAAGCAAATCCCTTACTTAAGAATAGAAATGTTCTTTTTCAATCCTATAAATTTTTTAAAGCTTTTTATCGGTGCTGTAGTAATTGATATAGAGAAGAATATGTTACAGTCTGTACCCATCAAAACCTGCTTGTCCCTTGTAGTTTTTACTGTTTGTCTTCAGTATTCAGGAAAAAATAATCATCACGTGGACAGTAGTGTGTTTTCAGTAATATATTCAGATAGCGTTCATTATTATATTCAAATATATTTATATTTCAGTTATATAATGTCTTCAGTGGTCTTTGCTTATGCGTTTAGCAATAAAACTGAATTCTGCCTCACTTTTTAGTGGATAAGATTAACTCAGATTGACAAAATCACTTATCAAAGTTTTGAAATTCTGGGTCTCGATCTCCTCATCTGTTACAGGCCTAATAATTCTTCCAGGATTGAGTTGAGCAGAGAGGAACCTCCCGAGGTTCAACAAGGCCAAGTGCAGGGTCCAGCACCTGAGCAGGAATAACCCCAGACATCGGTACAGATTAGGGGTTGCCCTGCTGGAAAGCAGCTCCATAGAGAGGGATTTGGGAGTCCTGGGTGACACCAGGTTACCCAGGAGGCAGCAACGGGCCCTCGTGGCCAAAAAGGCCAAAGGGCTCCTGGCTGCAGCAGGAGGAGCGGGGCCAGCAGGGCCAGGGAGGGATCCTGCCCCTCTGCTCAGCCCTGGGGAGGCACCTGGAGCATCGGGGGCAGCTCTGGGCTCCCCAGGACCAGAGGGACGTGGAGCTGCCAGAGAGGGGCCAGCGCAGAGCCACCAAGATGCTGAAGGGACTGGAGCATCTGTGGTGTGAGGAAATAGTGAGCGAGCGGGGCCTGTCCAGCCTGGAGAGGAGAAGGCTGAGAGGGATCTGAGCAACATGGACAAACACCTGAGTGGAGAGTGTAGGGAGGATGGGGCCAAACTCTTGTGGGTGGTGGCCAGGGACAGGACAAGGGCTCATGGGTGCAAGTTGAAGCCCAGGCAGCTCCATGCATGCTGATATGATTATACACACAACCACTTGTCCTTTTTAATTAGCTAAGTAGACAGTCATGTAGGAAATTATGTAAATAGACAGATTTTCGCGTAACATTTTCTTTCACTAATTAGAGTAAGATACAGTTTCTCATTTTTCATAGGAGCAGATCATACCCCCTCTCTTCACACTGATTCAACTTTCTTTTCCAGCCCCTTGAGACTTTTGATTGAAAGGAGAGTGAGGTCAGGAGTTTGGATTGAAAGGCTTCTGAAACTGTAAATCCTGCCTAGCTACACTGAAAAACCTCAATTCTGCTTGTGTTTGCGAAAAATAGCAAGTACAGCTCTAATGAACTGGACTCTTAGGAATTTTATGCTTTGAAAAAGAGGATTTCAAACCAAATACCTTTGTTCACAGAATTCTGCGTGCACCTATTGCAACCAGAGCTCTGAGCTGTATCTTATTAAACAGAGGTCTAACAAAAAGCAGGAAGAGGAAAGAGAGCTTCAATGCTATTAATAACCCTAATTAAACATTTAAAAGTCAGGAAAAATGTCAAGGACAGGCAACTGAATTAACATTAGAGTCAGATGCTTTATTTATTTCAGTAGTTCCTAAATATTTATTAATAGAATATGAGGCTTCTAAGCTTCCAGCACAAGGTGATGCTGATGGAAGAATATAACCCGCAAGGTTATGTGGAGAGAACCACGTTGAGAGGCCATCTGGGTATGTGTTGTCACAGGGACAAAGATTAGTACAGACTCTACCTATTTGGAGTTGATTATAGGAGTAAGTAGATGATTTGTGAGGTTCTGAGAGATAAAGCCATCTGCTGTCCACTTAGAAATGCAGGTCTTGCCTCTTGTACCCTCTCTGGAAAGAACCTAAACCAATGACAGGTTACAAGTTTTCAAAACCTGGGGTCTTTTTTTGTGTTAAGAGTCTCAATGAACTTAAAGGAGTTTTCTGGGAAATATTTCTGTGCCTGTTGTAACTGACAGTATGTAAAGTCTGCCTTCATTGAGCACTGAGATGAACTGACACAGTCTAGAGATAATTTTGTAGATTGCCCACATGAAGACTGTACTATATTGTTCTGTCTTTATATTTTCATAATTTATTCCATAATCATAAGTGTAAATATAACTTTATGATTACAGAGTGAATTTACATGTAAGTATGTATATATATTCCAGATTTTTATGTGCATATATATTTTCTAAATTTTGAATTTGTCCAGGGGCAAGCGGAGCCTCTAGCCAGAATCAGCTTTGGAAAAAAGAAGAGCTCTTTATTTCACTACCATTTTTTGTAGTCAGTTGAGGTGCGTTGAAGACAAGTTAATCAGTTAATCTCAAGGTAAAAGTGGAGCTAAAGCATAAAAGGCCTATTTGTAATAGGATTCTTAATTATAAAGTGATTAGAGAGGAGGATGTCTCTACTTGTCTTTCCCTGAAATGTTGCTTCACACCTGTAAAACTTTATAAAGATTTTTTTTATGGTCTTTTTGTGTTCTTAGAGTTCTAACCTCATTGAGAAGATAACTGGTTTGGAAAGCCTGAAAGCTGTACAGAATCTGGACCTATCTAGCAATAAAATAACTAGTTTAGAAGGTATGGAGGGACATGATCTACTAGAGGTGATCAATCTAGAGGATAACCAGGTAACATACTAATACTAAGCTCAATGTTTTTCTAAGAGTGCATCCATTTTTTTTCTTTCCCCCCAAAATTCCAGCCTCTTGAAGGTTTAATCAAAAAAAACCCTACAGCAATAGAAAAGATGACATTTTTTCCTTTAGTGTTTCGCTTCAGTGCTGCTTCACATATTGACTAAAACTGTACTCTCAGGTCTCATTTAACATCTTAGAAGGGTTTATCTTTGGGTAGGTATCACTTCTGGAGCGTTTAGTGCTTACACAGGTGAAGAACTGACAGTGCTCCCTCGAGTGGATACAGTGGGGATGAGTGTGCAGATTTTTAAGCTTGATTATCCTTGAGGTTCTTTACTTATATCCCAGCTTTTTTACTGCCAGGCCCCAGGAGAGTTTGATAATAGCTCTCAGCCCAGTTTCATGACCACAGATTTTTCTTAACTCTGTCGGAAACTACCTGCCATGCAGAACTGAATGTACTCTCTTATAAAGTGACTTTTGTTATGCAGCAGAATGTTTACTGGAACTATAATGACATACTCCAACTCATCTGTGTTTGAATTTTGAAAGCCAATACCTAATCCTTTAGATACTGAGCTTCCAGAGTCTTTAACCAAAGAAAAGATCCTCAATTCATGAATCATTTTGACATCAAAGGCAAATCTGCATATGAGAAATCTAAGAAAATAAGAGATAACAATGTAAGCCAAGAATCGAACATTTTCTGTCATTTTCCTCCTTTCAAGATTCATTTACAAGAGTTAATACAATGCACGGAATATTTTTTCTCACACTATGTTGAGGCTGACATTTAAAGGTGCATCAATGTTCAAAATTGCACTAGACAGGAAACCAACTAATAGTAGGGTTATCATTAGCATTAATAATGCCACTTCCACTGCCTCGTGTAGTTTCCACTGTTCCTTATAGCAAGCGAAAGCTATTAATTTTGCCTCATCAAAATTTGTCTCTTTTAATGATGTTATTGAAACTACTTAATGAGTAACCGCTTTTTCACTCTTTTTGTCTACGGAATAACTTAAAGAGTGTATTAGTAACACTTGTTAAACGTCACGTTTTCATTTCATCTGCTTGGAAAAGCTGCATTAAGCCACTCTAGCAGTGGTGGGAGTGGTGTCAGCGGGTTGGCGTCCTTGGAGGCCTGCGTGGATGAGATTTTCTGCAGGTTTCCAAAGAGTTTTCTGAAATTTTGAACAGAAATTTGAAGTTTTGAAGTTTTCTGAGGTTTTCTGGAGAGTTGGCTGGGAAAAGACGTAGGACAGAACAGTCATTTTTCCTTGTCTCCATGGAAGGACAGGGGATGTGCAAGGTGGAGTTGCCCCTCAGTCTGGAACCACCCCACATGCTGCCATTTGACCCAGCCTGTTACTTATTTTCTTTTTAGTATTGCCACTAAATCATCATGTGGGACATGTTGACTGTTCTCTGGGCTTTAGCATGTACATCATGACCCACTAAAAATATCCAAAATTTAATAGCAGCACTAAATCAGCATGGGTAAGGCAAACACGAAGTCTATGATAAATTAAAATGTCCAAAATCAAAAGGTGTGTAATGTTTTTTTTTACTCTCATATAAAGAGAGAACCAAAATGTTAGATCAGGATTTGATACAGAAGGTTTGTTGAGCTTTGGCGGAACATTTTGGATAGGAAGGAAATTTTTCTAACCATCACAGAATGATCAGAAATACTTCAGTTCACTACCACCCACAACAATCTTAAAATGCCTTTTTTTTTCTGTTCAAAAATGGGCTTGATATATTCATCTCTCATATATAAGTTCATTGATTTCCAAATGTGGCTTTCCAAAATCCATCCAAATGACATTTTAGCTAGTTAGAACTTTTCGTTGCCTCAAAATGCATATTGGGTAGAGTATGGTTGAGGTTTATATATTTAAACACCTTATTTAATATGTCTGAAAGTTAAGGATTGAAGTCTCCCAGGCTCAGGCATTGTTGATGGAAGGAAAACAGGTATATCTACAAGACAGTTCATCCCAGGCTAGCACAGATCAGATGATGTCTGGATCTGCCTCTCTCCACTGATTAGAAAGGCTGGTTAAGTGGCTGGCTTGGGCTAACTTGAAATCAGGCAAGTTAATTCCATGTGGTGCATTTTGCTTTTGTTGGTCCATCATGAGGGCCTCTGGTGTGACTTTGAGCGTGCAAATTTGTTTGAATCTCACCTAACTTTGAATGCTGATCTGATAAGCCTGGGAGGGCAGCCAAGCAGGGTCTCCTCTCTGGCTACATGAGACCTTTGGTGGGTGCATCACCCTCTGCACATGCAGGGAGAGATGAACAACGGAGCTGATGCTCCTCAGCCCAAGGCCACAAGTTAGGCAGGATAAACTAGAGCTCCAGTAAAAATAAGCTATTTTTTTCCCTAGGAGAACTTTCTCCTTTTGCTCAACTGAAGCACAAATGTAACTGCAGAATTGCCTCACTTAGGCACAGCTGCCACATAAAAGCTAAACGTGGCATTTGAAAGAACTGGAGAAACGCAGGTGATTTAAAGTGACTGTCTGTGCTACACTGCTTCTCCAGCTGACATCCTGCCTTTTGTGACTAGAAGTGCCTTATTGAATGCAGTTAACATGTATACCCATTTTGTGAGTATAATGATTTTTTTTATGTCCAGATTTTAAGACTAGGGCATAAAAAGCTTCTTTTCCCCCATAGTTATCATGGATTCTGTTGCTGCTGATTTATGCTCTGTTTCTGTCACTAATTAGATTGCTGAGCTGGGCGAGCTTGAATATATTGAAGATCTGCCTCTCCTCAGAGTTTTAAATCTGTTAAAAAATCCTGTACAGGTAAGGAAAAAGGAAAGAGGAAGCCAAAAATAAGAACCTAAAACTGCAGTTTGGGGTCAGACCATTCCATTGAGCCTAATTTATTCTCTCTGAGCGTAACAGGTTTTCTCAGAGAATAAGAACAAGAAACAAGGCAACTATGGGTGAGGGTTCCCAAATCCTGGTTCCCCTATCATATAATTCCCAACTTTGTCAGAGAAATTCCTGAACCAAAGCTGCATTTGAATCATTGTGTTTAATATCCATCTGATAGATGCATGAATTTGTTTAATTCCATTTGTGAATCCATTTATACTTTGTATACACATTATGTCCTGTTTTAATAATGTAGTGTCTGGGAAAGGATCTCCCTCTCATTTACTTTACAGGTCCATACTTCCTTGCTCATGGGAAGAGCTCAAAGTAACTCAGTAGTGACTGAATTTATTACTTCTTAAAACAAAAATGACTCTGGAATATGAATATTCTTTATTTTTTCTTTAGCATTTTTCTCAATCCTATTTTAAGACTCCCATAATATTACCCAGTTAATGAATTTAGCTTATGAATTTAGTTAATGAATTTATGAATCTTTTTTTTTATCAATCATAACCTATTTACAACTATCAGAGATATTGACTTTGACTCTGCGTTTATAAATTGTCCTGAATGATGCCAGAGGTCAAAGATGATTCTATCCTGACTTTTGCAGTATTTTCAATTATACTTGAACTTTACAGTGATCTGCAATGTCAGAGGGGATAAAAATGTTAAAGGTTTAACTTGTTCCTGTTTCAAGGTAAGTTGCCAGTTTTTATATTGGCTTTCTTGAGAATATTACTTTCTTCTTCAGTGGCGTACACTAAAAATAACATGAAAAATACCTGAAACAGGCTGTGTGTTCCTGCCCCTCCATAATGTGACAGCCTTTTCGTTTTTAGATGACCTTCTCCCAAGCAGTTTGATCATGATTTAAGGTTACATATGCCTTTTTTCTTTCAATTATGGTTTTAGTAACTGATAAAAATATAAGCAAAAATCATTTCAAGGCAACAACCTGAATTTCATTGGTTTAACAGGTCCTTACTTTTCTCAGAACTAATAAGTTTCATGAATTATCAGTGTCAGTTTTTATTTGATTTTTAATTATTCTTTTTTATTGTCTCTGACCTAAAGCCAATATACGGAAGAATTCAAAATGCAAATTCTCTTCTAAGGTTCCTGGAGTACCTCTAAGGTTAGAAGTATTAATCACAGTTTATTACTTAATCCCAGTAGAGATAATTAAGTTAAAGTTCTCCAACAGTCTAACTTGGTGTTCAAGTAGGTGGTGGTTTTTAAGGTGATTTTTCCTGTCTCAGCCTTTTGGCCAATGTCATTGCAGGCTTTTGAGCAAGTGTTAGTTTTCGTTGCAGAAGCAACTAGATTCTGGTGTCAGGGATTGGGCAGTTTGTACCGTGTATTGACATTCGGCAAGGTAAAAAGCTTTTTATGTTGCAGTGTTAAGGTCAATTTAGTTCCAGGGAGCTGAAATTAAATATTAGGTTGATGGAGCTGAATACTTCCAGTCAAAGTGCAAACTTTGTCCTTCAGGAGCAAACGGATTATTGGCTCTTGGTGATTTTCATGTTGCTTCAGCTAACAGAACTGGATTGCAAGAAGCTTTCAGTGAAAGAAAAGGTATGTAAACACTGCATCCTTCTGGAATTTTGCTAAATAAGGAGTGAAAACACAAGCGACTTCCCTGAAGCTATATATGCAAAAGAGATTTGTTGTAATGTGAGTGTCACAAATCTCACATAATTTAGACACCATGACAAATTCAATGAAGATTTTGATGAAGAAATATTGCTTAGCAGTCTTAGAAGGCCCTGGTTCCTAGTTTAGACCCATTAGCTGTATCCATGAAATGCTATGAAGTGGTAACCCCTATGCCACTTCTCAAATACTGGTGTTAGTTTCTCAGTGTTCTATGCTGCAGAGTAGATTCTGCCTGGTATAACTGCTCATTTCCAGTTCCATTCTATACAGTTTTCACTGTAAAATCCTTTCCCAAGAAATAACTGCTGGGACTGGTTACAGAAAGTTCCTGTTGGAACGGAAGCTTTGTACTCTTTCCATAATTTGTTTGCAATATATATTACTTGGGACCAAGCCATGTCAGAACTATTGGGATTAGTATTTGCCAGTTGGGGCTGAATTTCTAGGGAAATAGCCTTGTAAAATGATTTAAATAAAATTAATCAGGCCTAACTTTACTTGCAAGAGTATTAGGAGTCTTCTTTAAGGCCCAGCTCTAGCTATATACACATACAGACAGGGGATGATGCCAGACTGTAATTTATTCCATCTATCTGAGATGTTGATTTTATTCTGTCTTATGTGACAGGCTGGTTTCCTTCCAATAAAAATTTAATATATTCAGGAAACCTCTCTTTCTCCATAAGCTATCAAAGAGAGCCTAGATGACTAGTCTAGACTACCACTTTACTTCTGGGTGGTTAAAGCCATTTCAGAAAATCCTCTCCTTGGGTTATTTTAGGACTCCAGCCTCATAAATTCTCTTGTCAGACTGAACTTGGAGTCAGCAACCGTTCTCCCTCCCTGAAGCACACAATGGATGTACATTAATGTTCTAGTTTAGATGGGAAGTGGAGTTTTGAAGTGAATCTCCACGTTGTAGAGAATGATTCCTGTTGCAGAATAGCCTTACAGCTCCTTTTGGACTGAAATAGACAGGATAATGTGCTCCAGGATGCACCTAATGTGCTCCTAGGCACTAATTCAGACCACAGAACTGGTCTACAGCTAGAGGGAAATAAGCTGCCTTCCCCCAAAAGATAGATAGCGTGGACATTATGCCCTGAGTACTAAACATTTTGCTTTAAAGATCTTCTCCTATCACACTCTGCTACTTGCTAATGTGGACCTGACCTCAGAGTTTACAGCAATATTTTCCACTAGCGTCAGCGGGTTGATATTTCATGGTTTACATGAAGTGAGCTAGTAGTTCTTAGCCTATTTCTGAAGGGTAGTACTAATCATAGAAAATACAGCCCGTTACAGGTCAGTTTTCTCCATAAAACCTTCCCCAGAATAGGGGAAGGGTGTCCGTGGGGTCTTAGTTTGATGCCTCTTCCCTGGAAAGACAGAAACACGTTTTCAGGAGGAATTTGCAGTTTGCTTGCTTCCTTCACGCCTGTTCTTTTCCTCTTCCGAGGAATAATTGAAGGCCATCAGTCCCCACGGATTTTAGTTTGGCATCTTCCACCAGCGCTGAGAGGAGGCAAGTTAATGAATAATTAAAAACCTCAGGAATATTACTTTGCATCTTACGCGGCATCCTGTTTTCCTTCCAATAAAAGGTTGAATATATTAAAGATGGTGAGCTCCTTCTGGCTGCCTTCCATCCAGCTATCAAATTGCTTAAATCTCCTGAAAAGATTTATGTAGAGAAATCCTTATAAGCAAGCCAGACACAAAAACTGACCCTCATAAATATGAATCCATCATTACTCATAGTGATCCGAGTAGCATATTGAAGCTGGAAACAATTACATCACTGTTCTTCTCTTTTCTTTTTGCCCCTGCCCTCTGGAAACAGGTTGCTGCTGTGAATAAATATGATCCTCCTCCAGAAGTTGTTGCTGCTAAAGATCATCTGACTCATGTTATGTATAGCATGATGCAGCCTCAGAGGATTTTTGACAGGTAACCTTTCCTTCACTTCACATCCACTCCTGAGGGTGGCACTCAAGTAAAGCAGAATATGTTGACATATTTAGAGGGACATTTTTATGTCCCTCTCCCACCCTGAAATGAATCTAAAGAAGAGCAGGCATTCTGTAGCACGCTGTTGGCAGTCTGAAAATTAGGCAAATCTTGTTTGCTTGAATTGATTATGAAATGAAGTTAGTTGTTCACCTCTAAACTCGGAGACAGATTGCCCACAGCTCCGTTTCTTTTAAACAATCTGTTGAAACAGATGGCCATTTGCACCATAAATGGAAGATGCAAAATTTCTGTCAATACCCAAAGGCACTTTCAATCTCTAGAGGGAGAAGAGAGCTGTAAAATATTTCTTCCTAGTCTATTTACTCCTTCTCTTCACACTGTTGGCATCCCATTGTGAGCAAAATGGTTTTATTTTTTGGCTTTGGGGCACGTTTTGTATTCCTAAAGCCAAATTTTCAAGTTTGTGCTTAACAAAGTCAGTTACTTCTGCCTGTGGAGGAGATGATGTTGACTGTCGCTCAAAGCACAGAAGGGAGAGGCAAATCCGCGTTGCTTTTCCAGCATCACCTTTTTAATGCCAGGTGGCTTCTCCGTGTCTCATTTCTCTTCTCTAAAATGGAAATCACCACACTTTGCTGCCCTGCAGATGTGTTATCATACTCGTTTGATAGATATTTGGAAAGTATTTGACAAACTCTCATAGAAAATGCTATGAAATATGCATGCTTTATTATTATTATAACAACTTATAGTATATATGGAGATCAACTTTTATACCCCAGATCCTGTTTTAGCATCTTTTTGGACATCTTGATTCATAGCAGAGGAAGCTGATTAAGGTCCACAATTTTCATAACTCAGAAATTTACATTTTTTTGGATTTAATTGTTGAGAATCTTGTGGTGTTTCTGGGCTTGACGACAAAAAATAGGAACCATCTCATCGGTTCTGATAGTTCTGAGAATTTTCAACAGGCAATGAGAAAAAAATGAAAAGAGCAAAGGGAAAATCTGAACCATTATTTACTGTTTGTAGTTGTTTTACCCAAAGGTATGGATTTCTTCCAATACAGCCATAAGCCCAATTTGAGTATTTGTTTATTGAATTGTGGATGGGTATCACTATTGCTGCAAAGAAACAATTCTGCCTTCTATCAGAAGACTGTATTCAAGAACAGGTAAAGACGTGGACCAGCATTTTTGACATTAGCCAAAAATGTAAATATTGCTGTGAATGTTTGACCGAGCTCAGCCAGAAAAGCACCCAACACAGTCATTACCAAAGTCTTCCTAATGATAACGTGTTGCAGTCTTCTACACCATGAAATGCTTATTGGAACCAGATTGCTGATTCATTTGCATTTTTGTTTTTTGCTGAGATTATAATTAATTCTGTTTTAATAATATCTGTATTAAAAATTAAACTTGAAAGCAAAGCAAAAAGTGATGCTGTTACATCATCTGCAGTCAGAAAAATCGGTGTTAAGTTTCTCATGTCGTTCCCTCTGTATACCCTGTGATCCTATCTCTAATTACATGAAAACCACTGAACAATATTATGTATATTTTTCCCTACTATAAAGGCATGTGATGTTTAAAAAGGTGACTTGATAACTGCTGCACAAGGAACAGAAGTTTAAGGGCTCTTCAGTCTATTGGGCAAATAAACGCTGAGATTTGGTATCTTCCAACTGAAGATAAATCCATTCAGAGAAAAAATAGGACACGGTTATTTTTAACAATGAAGGTAATTAAGCAGCCTAACCATTTACCAAGGGTACCAAAGATCCTGCACTACTGGAGCATTTTTTAATTACAGTATGTTCTAGTGAACTCCAGATATAAGAGTTGATACAAGAACTAACTCAGGGAAATCCTGTGGTCGGTGTGCTAAAGAGGGCCCAACTAAATGATCTCACTAATCCCTCCTGGCCTTGAAATCTATTAATCTTGCACAGCAGTGAATTATTGCACTTGCCAAAGGCAAAGAAAGCAGAAAGCTGCACACTAAGTGAACCAAAGATGCTGTATTTTACAAGAGACAGCTTGCAAGGTGTAGGAAGAGCAAAACTTTCAGTTTATCTTTTGAGAAACATTAAGTTGTAATGCAAGATGGTATTACTAGGAATGCTCCCCATGTTCTTCCAATGAAATAATAAATCCAAGGAACGGAAGGCCATGTTCCTCTATTTTAGCACTGGGAAATTATTAAAGAAATTAGAATTCCAAGTACAATCAAGAATTCTAAGTATACTCATGTCAAGCAATGATATATTTTATCGTTCCTGGAGATGACAGTTCTCTGTAAAAGAAATGATTAGAGAGGGAATTCTGCAATTTGCAAGCAAATCACAGGTTCTGTGCAGCTGGAAGGAATATATTAACACCATGTTTAAGGTAAGGGTCCTGTCATCTCAAGCTGACCTTAGCTTCCTCAGCCACACAGGGCAGGGTCTTGAGGAGAAATGAGGACCTTCCTTCTATGCCTTGATAATTGTGAATCGACAGTCATTAAAGCTGTTCCACAGATTTCCTGTCCTTAAACTAGTTCATTTATAATTATGCACTTGCGGTAGTATCCCCAGCTGGTGCTGGTATCTCTTGCAGTCATGTTATATTAAACTGGTCTTTTTCTAACTGTGAGTGACAGAAAATGAAAAGACAGTAAAAATAGTTCAAAGGTGTTTCTTAAATTGAACAGCAGGTAACAACCTAACAGATTTAGGTAAGTGCTGTAAAAAATACTTTTTACCTTCTGCAATATTTTTAATATA
This sequence comes from Tinamus guttatus, assembly GCF_000705375.1. The sequence continues at coordinate 122,297 of NW_010578857.1, read as the reverse complement.
TTGTGCTAACATTCCCTCATGTTTGATAAATATCACCTTCCAGCCCAGTAAGTATAAAGCCTTAAATCTCCCAAGATTTTGCTACCATATATGTGTTTTAAAATAGTGTCATGGATGGAAAAGTGGACTGAGATTTGGGTTTCATTTCACAGTTTAGTAACAGCTTATATAGCCCTGAGCCGCTCACCTAATTTATTAGGTATTTCTGCTGCTTATTTCTTGAGTGAGCACACAACTTCCCTACTCCACAGGAGAATTAGGAGGCTAAATTACATTATTATCTTAGTGCTTCTAAAGCATCAGGTCCCATTATATACAGATAATCAAGTAGAAAATAGAGCTGTTTTGCTGACCTGAACCTGCAGTAGGAGTGAGGCTGTTACTTCCAACTACTTTTCCTTCATGCTTGAGTAGGATAGTTATCATTATTGCATGTGGAGTTAGTGGCTTATTTCTTTTGCTTCTCTTACAAACCCTCTTTTCTGGAATTTATATTCACCTGTTTCAAATCACATTAAATTGAAGATTAATGCACACCTGATTTTTCCCACTTTAAAATTTAAATTGAGATAAAACTATTTACTGGTTTCAAAAAATGTCTTTTTGAAATTATTTCAGCTATTCTGCCACATTATCAAATGACATAATCTTAAAGTCGAGCTGCAATGTTAAAGTGAGATCCCAAAGTTACTTTCCATTTTTAGATGCCAAAATAAATTACTTGCCTTTCAAAAGTGCAGAAATGCCTTTTACTCTAGTTTTTACACGCAGAGTGAAATTTGGGGGTCTAATCATCTGCTCAGCAGGGAAAAAATGGGGTCCAAGTGAAGCCTTTATATATCTGTAGCACTCTGTATTCTTTTATTGCAGTGTTAGTTGTGTTTGGTGGAGTTTTAAGGTATTAGTGGTACAGAATTGAGGAGTGCTTTGCAAACTGCTCCCTTGTTGTGGCAGAGCCGTGGAAGGCAAAGCGATTGCACAGGATTCGGTTCAGGTTCATGCCACGCTCATTATCCTGGTCATTAAAATATTATCTTCTCTGCAGGAGAATTGGAAGACTCCTAAGCAAATCCCAGCAGCGCAATAACTGCAGAGGGAGCTTTAGAAAAGAATATAAATCGGAGAAGATTATACTGCACATAACACGATTCCTTTGGCAGAAGAGACCCTGGGGTCTTTAACGCAGTGTTTTATGCTATTTTTATGTTTAGGGCATATCAAACTGAGCACTCTCCTCTCCTGGCTCCTGCTTGTGCTCTGAACAACGTGAGTGGTGTGACAGGCAGATGAGATGAGTTCAAATGATGATGAAGTCTCTGCAGAGCAAAAGTCTCTGCAGAAAAAAAAAGTCTCTGCAGAGACTTTATACAAAGTTCCTGAAGGCTTCGCTTGTAGCTAACGTTAATGGCTCCTTGTTTTCTTTTCTTGTAGCACTTTACCTAGTCTTGATGCTCCTTACCCCATGCTCGTGTTGGTTGGCCCTCTGGCTTGCGGTAAGAGAGAGCTTACCCATAAGATCTGCAGACAATACAACAATTTCTTCAGATATGGGTAAGTTTACACTATAAATTTAAAAGAGCACAAACTGATCATGGCTAAAATTGCTTTTTTTTTAAGGTAAAAGTTAAAGATCACAAACAAATTTCATTGCTGCCCAATTTATCTGTTCCCAGAGCTAGACTGCCTGAGGTAATCAAATATCTTCTAAAAAACCATTTAAATTGTTGTGTTCTTTTCAAAGGTGAAGAGCAAACACACTTAGTGCTTCTTTTATTGATCTGTTCTAGCTATGCTCACACTTTTCCCCTCAACCTAAGTATCTGTTTCTGTAAATACACCTTTTTCTTAATTTTTGCACCATACCTGCACGCAAGCACCTCAGCATGCAGATGCAGGTTGCATCCAGAAGCCAGGAAAGGAGCAGTTTATTATCCTGTGAGTGATACGACAGAAGCAATTTTTTATTACACAGTTATTTACTCATTTTCTTATTGAAAAGGTAAGTGGCAAGAAACTAACTCTGAGAGTATTTACATGCGAAAGAGATTCCCTTGCCTCCTAGCACCTTGGTCTGCTTTTCGATGTGAGTTTGGTTCTAGCCACCTTCTCCAACTGAATATTCCATAGTGAAGAAGACAACTTTTATTTCTGTGTGCTCTCTACTTGGATTATAGCTACCTGCTAGATTAAATCATCAGACTAGCACATGGAAAATGACATTTTAACAAAAAATCTGTGAAGATTATGTGACCGGAAAAAAAAATACACCTTTCTCTAAAGCAAGTCTGACGTTTTGAAAGACTTATTGAAAACCAGTTGGAATTTTCTGGGAGATGCATGTTATTTTTAGGAGCATTGTTTTTATACCGTGTGTTTTATTTCCTAACAGTTTCATGCATGAGAAAGAGGAAAAGAGGAGAGAAACAGAATCTTAACGGAGCAGAAAATTGCAACCATAAAGCAAAGTTGTATTTTAATTATTCAGTGGAGATTTAAGCAATTTTATGGCTTACACTTTTAAATTTCAAACATTCCACTCATTAAAAATGTATTTCATGCAAGATACCATAGCGGTTTGAATGTAAACATGGCCTTGTAATTAAAAAGGGTTGTAATGTTTAAAACTGTTTCAAAAATAATGTGAAATTGGACCCTCAAACCATCTGGTTAGCGCTCAGGAGTGACCTTTAAAGCTGGGTGCATTTATAATATCTTAAAGAAAATAAGGCCTTTGAAGTGAAATTTTATAGAGTCCATGTGTAGAGCACAGTGCTCTCATTTGCCACAGCTCACTGGCTTAAAAAAATAAAGAGGTAGCACTGTCTAGTGTTTTGCTAGTTAAGATCTGTTGACTTCTGAATTATAAACTACATTTCTTAAGTCATTATTAACTCAACTACCTTAAATAAACAAACAGAAAAAAATACATGCGTGTCATAGCTGGAAAATTTTATTTGGAAAGTCTCAGAAAACAAGAAAAACAAGGAAATTGTTTATATTGTTAGAAGTCCATCAGAATGGACTGTGGTGTAG